>VZSJ01001700.1:436530-517654 GCA_013398405.1 Pheucticus melanocephalus | reverse complement strand
ATGAAGCCTCAGGCTCCAATAAGGAAAATATTTAGTTTAGGTGCCATATCACAGGCAATTATTTGGGATAGGAACTGGAACAAAGGTGTAGGCATGCAGCAACAAATGGTATCTCAGAAGCTAGAATTCTGTTTCTCAGTGTGCTCATTCATCAGTGACATTGCAGTTTAGTGGATTGTCTAATTAGGTGTAATCAGCAGCCAGCTGATGAGCACAGCACTCAGCTCAGATTTATTGGAGCATTAATGAATGATCCCTCTCATGCTTACACTGACCATAAGATCATAGTAATTATATGTTATTTCACATGTAGCCTTTATTACATTCATAATAGTTCATAGTTCATAAGGCTCCTGCCTGAGATTTTAAAAATATTTAGTCTGCACAAGCCTGAAACAGAAGCCTGAAATGCCTACCTTGGGTTGCAGTTGAAGTACAGCAGATGTCCTATACTTAATGCTAGCACAAAAACTGAGCACAAAAATGTCAAGTGAAGCTAATTATTTTTTCTTAAAATTTAGTAAGAATCTGCAAAAAGTCAAAAATCCTGAATTCAGGGTTTCTGAAAAAAAAAAAAAATTAACTGCCTCTTGAGAGGGTTCATTCTCACATTTCTAACTCTCTGGTGCAATGATCTAGTTGCAATTCTGCCAATTCTTTATAGCTGACTCCCTAAAAATGGAGAACAGAAAGTGGAAGGACATGTGTTCTTTTACACAAGCATTTTTATGTTGCCAGATTACATGTTGGGGTTCTAAAGGAAAGTGGTAATATAAATTCCTTGTAGCACAGCTATATTATCTGCAGTGAAGAGGGCAAAGCATCAAAGGTAAACAGGATGGAAGTGGGGAAGGCTGTTACAGAAAGCAGCAAGTGACTGTCCGTGTGTGACACATACTGTCTTTGGCCTGTGGGTTTTAGTTGTGGTTGGCAATACTCTGTGGTATTGTTGGCATCAGTTAGCATCATTTATCTCAATGGGAGTCGCTTTTGAAGTAAGCCAAAGCTGCAATGCAGCTACTATGGCAAGACTAGCAGCTGTGTCCTGAGATCATCTCTACAGCTCAGCTGTTCAGAAAAATATTTTAATATCCCTGAAGGTTTAAATCTTCCTGTTTGTTACCAGGTAAAAACATTTTCTTGTGAGTGAGGCAAGAACACAGGGCTTCATTTGGGATGCTATTGTTTTCTGAACAAATTGCATTGACTTTTTTTTTTTTTAACTTGGACAACAGTCTAGATCATCATCAGAACACTGATGGTTTTCTATAAATGGTTTATAAGCACATCGTTTTAGAAGAGCAGTGAGTGTCTTTGAGATTTGTATGTGGCATCTTTCCAATTGTCATACATCTCTGTGGAGCCATGCATTTGGCAGCTCTGTTCCCACAGGCCATTTTTAGACAATGGCAGTTACACCATATTGCATAACTGCATCCCGAGATGCACCCAAGCTTCCCCTTTGATGAAGGAGAATGATGAAGGAAAGAAATAAGTAATTTCTTAAGGATGGCAATATCAGGAAATATAGCATATTTGGAAAAAGAGTTACTGGCTTAATAGTCTGAAAAACATTCTGGCATCTTCAGTGTATCTAGGAAATGAATGATTCTAGTACTTTCTGAAAAATCACCACAGATCATCTTTGCAAATATTTTTCTGTAAGTCTTTATGAAGAAAGTAGATTTGGATATAGAAGAGGATGTTAAAAGTTGCAGGCCAGATCACAGCTGCTACTGTGACTTAGAAGAGCTTCAGAGTCTTCCCTGAACTTCTGTAGGGCTGCTTCACTTTCTGGAATGGTTCAGAATATGCCGACACACAAGGACTTTATCTTTGCCCTACTTTTGTGGGAATTTGGTATTGCATATTGAGACTAAACTGCACAGAAACTCATGCTGTCTTTCATATGCAGCAGACCCATGTTCCCTGAGCCTCATATTCTTCCAGAAGGAGACTCAAAATCCATGTGTTGGACTTTCCTCTGTTACCTGCTGTCATTCCAAATGCCACCAAAGGAAAAAAAAGGAAATGTGATGCTTAGCATTTTTCAGCTGTCACAAATATTTGTCTAACTGCTAGCAAGGTAGCTTAATGATGGAAGATAACATCCTTATTCCATTGTTATATCATCTTCTAGAGCTTTTGTTCCTAAAAATCTCAGATGGTCTTGTCCTCCTCCTCTTTATTTCCAAACATAATTTGTTAACAGAGTAGAAGAAAAGGCAGAGACAAAAATATCTAGGGGAAGAATAGCGAGGCAGTTGACTGTTCCAAAACAGTTTAAAATGAAAGTTTAAAATAAATATTGCAGATACTATTCTTCGTTATTATTTCCCAAAACAAGCTTTTAAAAAGTTGCTTTATTTTCTTGAAAGCAGATTATCATGGCCTCCCCTGTTTTTGTTTAAAAAGATCAATTTTCCTCATGCCCTCTCTGGTTTTTACTGTCACAACCTAATATAAGGATTAATCCCTATAACAGTAAAGAAAATTGAAATTGATTTTCATCACAGCAGTCAACTGTATTTTTAGTAGGTTGGGTTTGCAGGATGACTTCCAAAAATTGTAAATGAACAGCATAAACCTCATGGAGCATATACTTCAACTCTTGAAATTCTTAATTATGGGGGTTCCATCTTATTTAAATAGCAGTAAAACTTAATAATTTTGCAGGAATGCAAAAGCAGAACTGCTGGGTTTTATACGGGCATTGAGCAGTTATAGTTTCCTAGCTGAGTGTTACCATTCTGAAGTCTTGCCAGAAATATTCTGTGTATTTTCTTACGAAATACCAGCAGGATGATAAGTTAGTTTGCATATTAAAGAGTAAATTGGGAAGCACTATTTCTAGAGATTATTAAACATTAATAAGCCCTTTGAGAAGTTATCATTTGGAGATGCATATTGTGGAGCAAAATTCAGTTTTGACTTTTGATTTCAAGCTTCACGTACTTTATTGGGTTGAGGGTATAAACTATTTCCAGCCTTGCCAACAATTACTTTGGCTTCTTTGGGAAGGGAAGTATATTGTGATTATAATAAATAAATGTTAAACATAATTTGATTTCTTTTCAAATAATGTCATGGTACCTTACCTCTAATTACATTACCAGGTAATTAGGGGAGTAGAAAATGAAGTTATGGAAGCCGACATGAGACATTCTTAGCATCAGTATTTTAATATGGATTACATAATAGCATGTTTGATAAAACTATATGTTCAAACAGCATTTGTAGATAGAAATATTTTAAAGGTCTCCTGTCTTGAAAAGCATTTTGCACATACTATTCTGAGAGTTTTCTTAAGAGATAACAGAAAAAATACATTTTGGCTTTATGCTTTGTACTGTCTTGTGGCATCCAGTGTTAGCCAACTGGTAACAACAAATAAGAAGGCTGAGGCACTTAATAACTTTTATTCCTCTGTCTTCAGTGGCAGCCTTGCTTCCCACACCCCTTGAGTGGATGGATAGCAGGATAGAGAAGGGAAGCAAAGTCCTTCCCACTGTATGGAAATATGAGGTTCATGACCTGAGGAAACTGAATGTACACTAGTTACTCCAGGGGACCTGATGAGATGAATCCCAGAGCCCTGAGGGAACTGGCTGGTGTTATCAGTGCTATGCTCTGCATTGGTAGCAGGAAAGGTGTTGATAACACACCAATATTTTGGGGAATTCTGGTGCAATGTCAGCACTGCAGCAGGGTTTCTATCATTCTGCATCACATCAGTAGGCTGGGAGCAGGCAAAATCATGGGAGGTGACAAAACCAGATCAGCTGACCGCATTTGACTAAAGGCATGTTCCATACCATATGGCATCAGCTCAGACACAGAAACTAAGAAAAGGAGGAGAAAGGGAGGCATTCATTATTTATAGTATTTGCCTTCCAGAGTAACCACTATGTGGTTGAAGCCTTACTGCCTGGGAAGTGGCCAGAGGTTTCTTCCTGATGGGAAGTATAGAACTTTTTTTTTTTTTTTCTTTGTGCAGGCACAACTGACAGATTTTAGTAAACTGTCTCAATTCAACTAAGCTGAAAACAAGTTGTTTTCCATCTAATTTTCTATTCCCTGTCCAACTCAGGAGAAGGGATAGAGGGGCTTGGTAGACACCCCTCATCCAGGTGAGGTCAACTCACCACACAATGTTGTGTTGTGCTACATGCTACGCTGTGGTTACGCCATGTTATTTTTACCAACTTTTTCATCCAGACACTTACCATTTACATATAGATGGGCCATATTTAACCCTAGTCAGTAGATAAGCAGCCACTCACTTAAACTACTCTATTGGGTAATTCAGAATAGTAAAAGTGAGAAAACACATAGGTTGAGATAAGGGCAGCTTAACAGATAAAGCAAAAGCTGCACAGACCAGAACAAGGAATTAATTTGCCATTTCTCATCTACAGGCAGGTGTTTAGGTGCTTGGACTTTCCAGGAAAGCAGGACTCCCCCATGCACAGCTGTTACTTGGGAAGAAAACATCACTTTGAACGTCCCCTCCTTCCTTCTCCCAGCTTTATATGTGGAGTATAACACCATATGTTGTGGGATATCCCTTGGGTCAGCTGGGTCAGTTGTCCTGGCTGTGTCCGATCCCAGGTCCTTGCACACCCCATACCTCCTCATTGGTGAGATGGCTGAAGAGCAGCAAAGGCCGTGGCTCTGTGTAAGCCCTTCTCAGCAATAACAAAAACAGCCCTGTGTTATCAAACCTGTTTCCAGCACAGATCCAACACAATAGAATTCCATACTAGAATGAAGAAAATTAACTCTATCCCAGGCAAAACCACCATGGACAACTATTGACTTCTTGTCACTATGGAGATGGGGCAGAACTATTGACATCCAGGTTGGCTTTCAATGTGGCTGGTACATGATATGCAGACCCAGTGTGCCCAGTTAGTGGTTTCTTACAGTGCAGAAAACCCAGAGAAGGTGTTGTTGTTCTGTTATCTTCATAGCACTTTATGCACTCTGCTTTTAGCACAGCCCAGCCCAGGAGTCCCAAAAACATTTTGTTGGATCAGGTATTGACTTGAAACATGAAAACTGCCAGGCAGGTTTCTATTTGTAGCTCACACACTAGATGCCAAAGATAGCTCTGGGTGCTTCAGCATGCCCAGGTGGCATGGTTTCTGGCATACCAGGGGCTTTGCTCACTGACAGCCACTGGTTTTTTTTCATTGCCTAACAAGAACATGATTAATTCAGGCAATGCATTTATTACTGGCAAGTTGAGGAGGAGTAAAATCCTGCTGTATTCATCAGCATATGTTTTGTTGGAAGTCTGAAAATGACTGCATATAATTAGTAGTTGTTAGAGACAGTGATGGTTATTATGTATTGCCCTGCCATAGAGGTGTCATTCCCTTGTCATGCTAGACTCAAACCAGTGAGCTCTTTAGGAACCAGAATGTGAGGTTTCTCTGAATATTTTTTAAGTAATTGTTATATTTTTTGAGGAAAAAAGGAGAACAAGCATAGATGAAAATTTCAAATGAGTACTTTGCCCTGCTGGTGAAGACCGCTAGAAGCAAAGTGCCTGTTGTTGGCTGGTACTGAAATTGCTGTCATCAGTCATCCTGCATCAGAACATCCCCTTGTTGGACTTCTTGCTGCCTTGGTGGATGATAGCTGTTAGAATGAGCGGGTGGCCAGCAAAGTGTGCAGTGAGCACTGCTCAGCCTCTGCACTAGTGACATCTTCCATCTCCCAAGAGACTGAGAAGGCAGAGTAAAGCACAGGCTGTGGAGAATGTCAGCCCTCTGTAAACAAAGCTGGTAAAACAACAGCATGTACAGGCAGTATCAGCAAGGTCCATCTTGGATCCCTGGGAATGATCCAGTTTTGGTGATGTTTCCTTTGGTTTTCCCCCTAAATAAACAGGTACCAGTTAGCTAGAAAGGATTATTTAACAAAGTTTTGTACCTTCTATCATTTTTTAATTATATAGTGTGCAGCCTGAAAAAAAAATGTCAGATTCTGTAAGGCTGAGAAAATTTTTCTTGGTGCAAGAATTATACTACCCCATTAAATAGAGCAAGGTTAGTAATGAGATCAGTAGGAAGCACATATGCTATCAAGAGAAAGTAGTTTTTCCTGTGTGTTATATTTAGTGAGCCAGAACTTTGCAAAATATGTCTTAACTTATACCATCAGGGTACCAAAAACTGTTATGACTTCTCCTAACTTTAAACATACTCTGAATTGCTGAAATACCAAAAAAACCCAAAAAGCATAGGGTGAGTTCTTTACAACTAGATATTCAGGATAAAAACAAGAGTTGAAAACTTCAATCAAAATACTTAGATTTTAAACTGTTTCAAAATATTGACTAAAATCAGCTAAATAAAGAACACCTAGCATAAAACATACATTTTTTTCCTCTAGAAAGTAGCAGAACAACCTTCTTCCATTAAGAAAAGCAATTTTCTTCGGCTTCCCTAACCAAGTTACTAAAACAAAAAAACACCTTCTGTCAGACTCCTGGCATCTTTTCAAGGGCATGGGTTTGTATTAGTCACTTTTTGTGTTATCTGGTCCCAGTAAAGGGCAAAATCACTTGTCAGAGTAGAATGGCGCTGGCCACAGGGAGGAAATGGGGAGCAGGCATTAGCTTTGTATGAGTGTGCATTCATGCTTCAAAACAGAATGAGGAACTGTCGACCCATGCTAGAATTCAGTTCATTAGGATTGTTTCGGGTAGTTGATTGATTACATAATTGCATAGGGCAAGTTTTATAGGCTCCTAAAGCTAGATTTGATGAGAAACTGGAACGTCAGTCAAAAATGAAAACAATAAAGCTTTCTCTGCTGCAGTACTTAACCAGAGCTTAGAGCAGAGGCAACTATTGTGTATGTATTCATTATGTAAAATGAAGATGAGACTAAAGAATGCTTTAAAATTAGAAAATATGTTGAGTTCTATGAACCCTTAAATACAAGAACAAGATAGAAGGGAGAAGAAAAAGGACAACTGAAAACTGAAAATAAGATGAGCAATTGTGATCCTTGAAGTGGAATAAAGACATTTATACTATCTGTATAAATGTATAAAAACAATCTCCTTCAATGTGTGGGGAGAGTCTTTAAAAATTAATTTATATAACTTGGATTTCTACAAAGATACGTCTGTGAATTACTGGTTAGTTACAGAGCAGCTCACTTTTACCATCCTGTGTAGCCTTTGAACCATCAAGCAGTCTACATTCCTGCCCACCTTGGTATCATCAGCAAACTGACTGAGCCTGCACTCAATCCCCTCATACAATTTATTGATAAAGATATTAAACAGAACCAATCCATTAGCACGCATTGCAGTGGAGAAGCCTACTATGTTTACGTTAATAATAGTTAAAAAACAATTAATTATTTAATCTTGCTATCACTGATTTATAAGAGATCATCTTGTGTGCTTGAGCATACACGTGTCAAGGTTTTTCTTAATAATGAAGAGAATTCCTTAAAGTATTCAGTAACACAAACTTTAAAATAATAGGAAGGCAATAGCTTTGGAAATAATCTGTGTTCTCCTGAGATCTAATTCCTTAATATGTCTGCTACCATTCAAAATTACACTAAATCATGTCCAGAGCAATAAAGTATCTATCAAAGATACAACCTCAACAGCAGAACTGCAGTTAGATTATGGCCCCTGTGTGAGGCGCTGCCTGGAGAATGGCGCAGGTTACACAATGGTTTTTACACAACCACATTGGGGATGCTCCCCTCACTAAACTTGTAATCCTTCCTCGAGCTCTGCTTTTTCTAGTGCACTGAATGCTGTGTGGTATTATTCATATCTCTAAAAGAGTAGGGAAATGCCTACCAGGGAGGGAGCTCTGTGCAGTGACAATTCTCATAAAAATGTGCATAGACAGGGAGAGCCTGGGTATGTGCATGACTTTGTGCACAAAATGAGCAAATTCATTTTGCTTCAATTGTCAACGTGAGACCTAGACCAAGAGTCTGTGTGACAGCCTGTGAAGCGCAAGTTGTAAGTGGCTGATAGCGAAGTGTTTCACTGGAAATATTTATGCAACTTCAATTGAGTGGTCATGCCTAATATTTTATACACTCTATATTGAATTATGCATCAAATATCTATCTGCCAAAGCTAATATATTCAGAATTGTAAAGGCTAGTGAATCATCTGGAACTATCAATCCATGTGTACCCCTGTTGTGGTGGAGAGACAAGGGAGATAACAGGTGACATTGACGTGTAAGAAATTAGAGAGCTAGGACCTAGATTCAGTTCTCAAAGAAAAAAAAAAAACATGGAAACTTTCTGGACATGATTTTGTTGAGAGAATTATATGTGCACCTCTACTTGAAGGGAAGAGTTCACTTTGCTTTATGGTAAAGCCAAGAAGATTTTCCTGAATCTCTAGAGCAATGATGTCAGTTGAATACATAAAATTATTTGCATTTATTTATGTGGAACATTTCTCTTGTACAAGGTTGGTTTAGTCAAGCAGTACTTGAGTTCAAAGCCTGATCTTCAAACAATTTTACCTGTAGTGAAACTCTGCAGCTCTAGAAAAAGCTAAGACTATTCATAGAAATTCTGAGAAATCATGTTTCTTTCTAATAGGGTGACATTGCAGGGCAGCATATAAGAATTTTGTAAGCATCTTTTCACTCTTGGGATATAGTTTGCATTCATACCTCTTCAAATAGTGACTATCTTGTATCATTTAGAAAAGAAAATGGCAAAATGAAATTAGAGAGATGTTTTACTGTGCTGTGCAACAGTTGGATACAGCACCTTCATACTGTATTCAGAATGCTTGCCTGCAGTGCCCAAATAAGAAGTCCCTCTGTTCTGGGGGCAGGCAGGAAGAATTTGTTACTGCATTGACTCTAAGATTTAATAGTATAAATATTTGTGTATGTCCAGAGACATATATGTGTGATATATGTTTAACTTGTTCTTTTTCCTTTAACAAAAGGTTTAAACGTAGCTAGGCTAAAATATCAGCTAAGTTATTGTTTTCCCCATATGATTAATATTTTGGTAAAACCAGATTTTGGTTAAAACTTGGCTTGAGTACTCACTTATTGCAGAGAAAGCACTTATACAGCTTATGGTGCTACTGACTGGGGGCTCTGTGGTGTTGAATAAGTTTTTTGTGGACATTGTATGGCCAGTGAATATTTGAGGATGAGAAAGCTAAGCTCCTGCACAGATTAGGCTCTGAACAGCCTTTCAGCATCAAGCCATGCACACATGCATGTGCACATCCACACAGACAGAGCAAATAGTCTCAGCAGGTGGGTTGCAAATCTCTTGTTGTGTATCTTTTAGTGAAAAACATTGATGCTGTAGAGATAACAACCTCAAAACAACCTCAAACCATAAAGTAGTAATGTAAAAATAGCTGGAGAAAGCTAGTGAGTGGATCATCTGAAGCTGGGCCATATGCAGGTCACACTGCATAGACACAAAGAAGGGTTCTGGTTTTTGTTAGAAAGGATGATGGGTTTCTTTGTCTGTCTGTTTTGGGGAATGTTTTTAAAGCCTCAGTTGCAGAAATAATTGATACAATCCTCTATCTATAATTGATGGGTTGCCTAGCTCAGCATCTTGGAAATCATACTGCTGATTTAGAAGCTTAAATCAATATGTTCAATTTTAAATGGTGGTGATGTGAACTTTAACTTGAAGTTAACAGACAAAATGTGGCCTTTTCTCACCTTTCTAATCTTTAATTTGTGGCCACCAAATATTTTAAAGGCATGTAAATAAATAATTTCCCAAAAACTGAATAACCAAGAAATCTGTGGCATCCTGTGGAAAATATGGGCATTATGCCTTGTTTGTTCATGTGCATTTTTTCTGTGACTTAATAATGACTAGAGTATTTCTAAACCTAGCGTGAAATATTATTGAAGAATAATTACTTTTTCTTGCTCAAATGCACAGCCATTTAAAATAGTTATTATAGTTTGGGAATGTGTTTATTACAGAGAATTTGCTGATGAAAAAAATAATTACTTGGCTCTGTGATGTTTTCAATTTGAGAAAAGCAGTAACAGCCTACTGTTGAGTTTATTGTACTTTTCATTAAAGCAGCTGTTATTGGCTATTCTCAGAGTGAGGATATGAACCATTGTTCTGATGCAATAATTACTGTTTTCATACGGAACCATCTGGTTTTACCTCTGTTCTCAGTATTTTTAACATTGGTAAGAAATAGTGAATATTCATTAAAGCTGAGTTTTTATGTAATTTTCAAATAATTAGATGTATTTGTTTTGTTTCAGTTAATTTAATACGGGAAACTAGACTTAACTTTTAGCTTATTCTTCAACAAAAACCTAAGAATTTTTAAGGACAGGCCCTGAATATGATCGGATGGGCTAGCAGAAACATCATGCAATTTGTGGCATTTTTGTGGGTTGGGATATTTTTGTTTGATTGCTTTTTGTTTTGGTTTGTTTTACTTTGAATTGAAACATTATGTAAAGATTTGACATTAGCTGTACACTTGAGAGAGTCTTCAGTGCTTTACGTCAAATGGAGTGCTTAGTCATGGAGTGCGTTTTCACAGCGCTGCTAGAAATAAGAACACAGTTGAGTTAGGTGGCTCAGTGGGTGTCCTCTTTGAGATGGATTTAGGTCTATCTTAGATCAAAAGATATAAAAAAGTAGCTTCTCTATTCACAAGTTCATAGAGCAGTACCAAACTTTTGATTACAACATTCTGATAAGAATTAAATTCCTAATGGAAGTGCAGTCCCTAATCCCAGAGGCTTGGAAGAATGAGAAACATATCAAGGCTATTTGCTTTTTCCTACACCTGTCACAAATCTCTAAAATGGCTCTGGTTAAAGTACTGCTAATGACTAGCTCAATTACCTTCAAAAGGATTTTGCTTCTTCACAGTTTAACATTTTAAGACAACTCTGGTTATCAAATGAATTCTTCCTTGTCTCTCAGTGGTTTTCTCTTTCCCAGATACAGCAGGGGGCATTTCATAGTTTCAAGGGCATTCCTGGCAGAAAGTGCATAATAATATTAATTGCAAAACTGTCCAGGTACTTGTCATGGTCCTGAAGAGATCAGCCTGCACTGGCATTGTGTATTCATATAAAGCTCTGCAAGCAGCAGGATGCTTGAATTTATTACTGCTGCCAGAAAACAGGCACAGTTTGCTGGTAGTGGTTTGTCAACAGTGATGTGCAGTTTTGTAAACTGGTGGCAATTTTATTTTATAGTTTGCATAAGGTTTTTGGGCAGGTCCTAGTGACACTTGGTAAGGTTTCATGGTAGCTGAAAGATAGAATCAGTCTGATGGCTGCAGAGCATTAAGATGGCAGAACACTATTAAGACTTAAAACAAATCAGCATTGATAACTCACACACATGGGAGTTTTATGTCAAAAGTCGTATTCCAACATGCAAGCTAGAGCTTTGCCTATATCTAAAATGTATGGAGCTGTTCTGCAGTCCTGATTGTTGTTGAAGTAACTGAATAATCCTCTCCAAAGAGTAATTCAGACACAGAATTTTACTGAAGATGAGAGAATCTCAAGTGACTAAATTAACCACATTTTCAAATGAGGAAAGCTGAGTCATGCTGATCTCTAGATGGTTACAATTCTAAAAATATTCACCTTGAAAGTTGAGGTTGTCACGTCCTCTTGGTGTGTGAAAGTAAGGAGATGCTAATAGAAAACTGGGGTGGAAAGCTCCCAGAAATGTTTTTTCTCAATGGTACCTGAAGCTTCATCTCTTGAAGCTTGTTCAGGAGCCTGGGCAGATCTGGCTGGCCAGTTGGAGCTGAAGGATACTGGTACTGTTTAGTTGCTGAATTCTGAAAGTCTGAAAATCTTACGAGGAACTCTTCTGTAGTTAGCTTTCATATTTGAATATATGTTGTATTTCTTACATTGTTTTGTGCAATAATAACTTCCTATGATTAAGTTGTATTTGAAATACTAAATTTGGTATCTTTGATATACCCCTGAGAAAAAAAGGATCAGTCTACAAATAATTTTCTAAGTTTTGTGCGAATTTTCAGAGTTCATTGTAAATTTTAGTGGTATATTAATTATTTCAAGACAAACATAATTTGTTACTGTTTTCTGTTCTTTCTGGATGGCTCCATTTGACTGGGAATTGATACTTTTATTACCACATTCTCATCTAATTTCCTAACTCTTGCTATAAAAGAAATTTGGCTCTCATATTGCTGGTGTTTAAGTGTGTTTAACTTTCTAGTGTCACTTGTTGTTTGTGTGTTTGTTACAGGAGGTTTAGTCTCAGTGAAAAAAAATCCCATCAAAGTACTGATTTTTCTTCCATATCCAACCTATTTCTTTTTTATCATTGATAAAGTGACCTTTGTTGTTTCAGATTGGCTTCAGCAGTCATAAGACAATTTTTTCTGTACTAGATGAAGAATTTCACCAAGTTTCTTCTAATAAAATCATTAGCAATGGTAAAATCAAGAGAATGTGAACAGGCAAGCCTGCTTTTATGGACAGAAGTTTATTTAAGAACTTCATTTAATTTCATTTTGAAAGCAAGCATACGTAAGAAGTTTATTCAAGAGCTAGAAAAAGACAAAACCAGAGATCAATCAAGGCACTGTTCAAATCTGTCTTGTGCTCTTTTTGGTTAATATGCAGCAATTAAAATTTACATAAAATAATAATACAAAATTATTTTTACTAATCATTCAAAATAAGCAATGAAAATTACATGTATTCTTTGAAACAAAACTCCTGTCTTTTATGTGATGCTGTGATATGGGTGTCTTATCACACCTACTTAGATAGCAGTTATCATAAGGAAACACCACATCATTTTCTGAATAGATGTTGCAGTTAATTGACAGTGTCATTTTTATCTCAGGATACAGCTATTGCTGGTCTTTTGGAAAATGAATGCAATATGATAATTGAGGCTGATATTTGCCGGTAGTTTGTGCACAGATTTAGTGGCTGTACTGAATTGCTGTGTCACAAGGAGGCTTAAGATCTCATTAGGAGCCTTTGTTTTATGCAAATACTTGGGAGGCAGTCCATCCAAATCCAGGAAAAAAAATCAGCAATAAATATGTAGTAAAAATTATTTCTCTCAGAGAGAAATAATAGGGTTTTCCACATCTTTTCCACAGAAACTGATATATTTCTGTTTTATATGTTTTAAATGATATATATTTTTTGAGGTTATTCTGAAGTCTTTGCAGAGACTCTGTATCAACATTTTTGCCTGTCTATAAAAGTGAGAGTACCAACATGATGCAGCAGCTGGAGCAAGTACAATAAAATCTCTAAAGAGCTTACAATATTGAGCACATTCATTTTATAAAAAAGCAAAACATGCTAGAAAAAGGAAACATTTTACCATACCATAGAAGACTTATTAATAATGCCTGCATTAAAATTTGTTTAATTTCCACACAAATATTTCTGGAATAGGAAGGATTTTAGATTACAGGAAAAAAACCTATTATAAAATTATAATACCTGGCTAAAGCTAGGTAAGCAAGATGAGGGCATATGCTCAGCACACAATCATTTTGTGTTTTAGTGACAGAGGTGGCTGTTTCGTGAACAGAATATCTGTAGCTATTTGTAGTACAGGATGTTAGGAATTTTCACAGAACCTTTCACAGCCCGTCTGGGGACCTTTGTATGCTTTACGGAAACATATCTAGTCTATTGTACAAGGTATACTCTCTGGTATACCTACATATCCTGTAGATATTCCTGTAGTATTTCCACATCTCTTTAGAATAAAAGCTGCCTTAACCTAGGGGGAAAAAAGAATTCAAGTTGTTCCAGCAGCTCTTGGGAGGATTTCTGATTTCAGTCAAAAGTCCCTGACAAAAGTCCCAGTGTCAAGTCTATACATCCTTTTATACCTGACACTAAGGAGAAAGAATTTTCTTTCCCATAAGTGTAAATTGTTGCAGCTGTGACACTTTGGTCATTTAAACCTAGAGGAGTTTCAGCCTTCTCAATTAGGACTATGAACTGCCAACTGGGTGAAGCATCTGTGAAAGGAGTGTTTTAAAGCTCCCCAGAAAGCACCTCTTGTACAACATGTCTCCACTGGAGCTTCTTCTTCCTGACATCTTCAGTCAACAGAGAACCCAAGCATTGCAATCCTTGGTTTGTGCAGGAAGCAGATAGTGAGATAGTAATCTACAGGCAGAATCCAACACACTGTCAATGGGGGGTTAACTGCTATTTGTGTGTGGCTGAAAACTGGGTATATCCTTCTGTAAAGAATTATGCTTCATGACCACTGTGATTTTTTACTGGTTCTGCGAGTGCACACATTTAGATTTCTTCATTATCTGTACAATTCAAAAGTATTTGTAGCCATCTCAGTACAAGTACACCTACATAAATGAAAACAACAGTCAAGTGGGAGTAGCCCACAACATTATTTATAAAAAAACTATATGACTCCAGTAAATTATTTTAAAAGATATTAAAGAGTTTTGCTGAGTTTCAACACAAACTTGGTGGACTGGATAAGTGTTTAAAATCTGGAAAGCATAGTTGTATTTTTTCTTACAGGAATCTTAGGTTCTTCCTTGAAACATTTTGAATAAATCTATACCATCAAAAGAACATCTCAGAAAATTACATTCATCTTGATACAGAAATATGTGATGATGAGTTGTTAAATCATCATGACCCTATGGACATGGCCAAATTATTTAAAATGTAGGAAAACATCCTGAATGAGACTGCTAGTGGCATTAAACCTGACTTCCAGTAAAAATAGAGTGGAATACATTTAATTTATCAGTGTTTTCTTAAGTTAAGATGTTAAAAATACATAAAGACATTAATATTTCATTTCAAATGTGGTAAAGTGGAAGTGAGGGAAGTCATAGTACTGCATCACACACAGAGTAGTCCAGTTGGAGAAGATTCAAAGGCAATGAACAATAATGACTGGGAGTTATAGGTAGTATTTCTCCATAGAAGAACTTTCTTTTAGCCTAAACAAAACACAGCTGTGTTGCTCATGGCAGATTTTTGCCTTGACGAAAATATTCCTTCTTCAGATGTAAGCATCATTAGTCTATTATTTGAAGTGGTAACAAAGAGATAATGAAAGAAACCTTTTTGTACACTGTTGTCACTAGAGATGGGTGTGCATACACTTTGGTGTAATACTCTTCTTCCTCCTCTTCCTGGCAAACACAACAGCATTTGTGTTGACAGGAAGTGCCCTGGACTGGGAAAATTATATTTGGGCCAATGTCTGTTTTTGAAGGGATTATTCAGCTTTTGTTTCAGCTTTTGCAATGAGTAATTCTTTTGTTGCCTTTTTTTTTTACACTAATGCAAGGAGGAAATTTTTCTTTCATCTTGACCAATGGTGCTGAAACAGAAAATAGCCAGGAAAATAGAATACCCCTTGGCCACTGGTGTTACACTGTGTTCTGCATCATATCCATTCTCTACTAAGTAACTGTGCTCCTCAGATTCTGTATAAAGAAACTGTATGCTGGCAGCCCATATAGTGATGGACACAGTAGTAAAATCCCCAGTGGAAACTATTCAAAAATCAAAATATGGGAATATAATTTGTAGTATTATTTCTGCATTATTTAGTTCTGTAGATGTTCCCTTCAATTCACTGATTAAAGCCTTGCAATTGGCAGAAGATCTCACAAAGATAGAACGGTAGCCCTATATGTTAGAAGAAAAGAGCTTCTTTAGGTATTTGTAGATTTTCGTACTAAATTGAATGTACTTTTAAAAAAAATCTCATTTTTGAGATCTCTCACTTGAAAGCTTAGCTTCTGGGAGTTACTGGAGACTGTGAGAGGTAAACTCAGGAGCATATAATGCCACACAATAGTTTTTGAATTTGGACAACATTAGGGTACTTCTTTTTCTTTCCTATTTTGTGCTTAGTAAGGAAAGCTGATAGGATTGTCTTGTAGTTACAGAATGTGCCTAGATTTATTGGATCTATTTCTCCATAGCCTCTGTCAAACTATATAAACTTTCCAATCCTTTATTTTTGTATTTTAATATTGGGAATACACCTTTATCTGGTTTTATGTAAGTTCTCTGAAATAATGCTTTTTCATTGATGACTTGCATTCAGGCACCAAATGGAATGACTGGCATTATTTACAAATATATGGATGAAAAAGAAAAATGGTCACATTAACTTAAAAATATCTTTTGCTATTTTGAAAAAATAATATATTATATCTGGAGAGAAAATTATTTGGATAAATTATTTATAATCAAATGTAATAAGAGAAACAACATAAGTTTCAATGAAAATTTGAATTATAGTTGGAAGAGGAAAAGGGAGAGGAATAAGGGGTTTTTATAATGTTTTATTCATAGGCAGCATGACAAGACAGATAGTTGAATTCACTCCCATTTGTCTATCATAAACAGAAATGTTGGTACATGGGCAAAATTTTTACCATAATTTGGATCTCTGACTCTTATAAAGATTGGGAAAGTAGAGCAGACATTAAACCTGGAGGTAAACAGTTTCTTAATTAAATATCTGCTTGAGAGGCTATGTTTTGTATTTTGTGTAATTAACACCATTTTTATCACATAAGTTATAAGAATTTAACAGAAAAATCGTGTACCAGAAATGTCAGTAGAATGTATACTTATTCTCAGAGTTGAGAAATACCTGTATTTTTCTCTCACCCACTGTACAGAGGTCCAAACTATTTTTTTTTTAATTAATGTGACTGCAAACAAGAAAAAAAAATCCTTAATAGTTTTTCAGCCTTTATCAATGACCATGCGGATTCACTATGGAAACAACCATGTACTTCCATTGCTAGGTACAGATACTTTAAAAATTACAGAATTTGAAACCCTCCTAATACATCTGGTTTACTAATGAGAAAAATTCCTGTCTCATATATGCTCTCTGTATAATTTTCTTGGTCAGGACTATCTCTTTAATTGGCATGAGTTAAATTACAGCCTATTAACCGTTTTCTCTGTCTCTTTCTCTTGTCATTGCTTCAGATGATGAAGTAACTGGAAGAGAAATGACCAAGCTTGCAGAAAATGTTGAACAGTTCACTTGCGTTGAAACAAGTCCCAAGAGATGTTAGCAACCTTTACAGAAAAGATAGTAAAGGGCAAGATGTTGACTGTAGCTCTTAGGTTGGCAGTCTTCTTATCAAGAGCTGCAGTAATGTCTAGGTTTATGCACTCCATTTGCTCTCATTGAAAATGCAGACCAGGCATATCACATACTTAACATTCAGCAAGAGTGGAATCACTGCGTTGTACAAGTTACTCTGTCTTACAAGGCAGTGCCTGTTAACAATGTGTTAAGCTGAACTTGAGAGGCGAAAAGGACATCTGAATTATGAAAATCTAGTTTTTCCATAATATTACAACAGTAATACTCATAAGTAAGTCAATCTTTTTCCAGCAAGGCCAAGTTCTTGTCTTTACACAGCCAATGAATTTCATATCTGGCTTATATTGACAGCTATGTGATACATTTTTAATTTTTTTTTAATACACACTCCATTTTCATCTTGTCCTCTGAGAAGATGGTGCAGCTTTTTATAGTAGCTATGGAATGAGAGCAGCAATCCCTATTTCTCTTGACTGTTATGTTTTTCAACTTTGAATTCCTTCTAGGCCAAGTATCAAAGAATGCAAGCTCACTAACAAGACCAATCTGGCTGTGATGAGAGAAAACCTTGATTAATAATTAAATGTATATTTTAGGCAATGTTGTTGTAGATTGTGAGGATTATTTTCTTAACACAAAATATTGTGATATGAGATAGACGCAGTAGTTTTGAATTGTGCTACTTGGAAAGATTGGTTGCCAAATTCTTAACTAAACACAGACATTAGATTTGGTTTTTTTGTGCGAGATGGTCCACAGCTGAAACAAAACAGGTTTCTGAGTTACTCAGAGCACAGAGTGTTTAAATTTTTTTCCCCTCATCTTCCTGAAGCCTCCAAAACTACCTTCAGTATTTCAGCTGCACCATCCTTCTGAGATCTAGTAAATTTACAGGAAATCTGGAGATTTCATCTTGATTTCTTTATGTTTTTACTTTTCTCTTGTATCATGAAATTGCCATAATCAGCTGTTTGTCTTCCAGAGGCGAGTTTTAAAGCTCATTTTCCAAAAGTATGGTTCTTTATCCCTTTGTACAATGATAAATGCTCCTCCAGGGTTGCACCCTGACTTTTTATTACCTTGTAAGCATTTTGTAGAAAGGTGATGGCATGATGAGTGTACAGAAAAAGGAGCAGATAGATAGTATTTTTTGGGTTTTCTATTTCTGTTGCATCTACATTGCCTTAGATAAGGTAATTTGGTGGAATAAAATTAGTAAAAAAAGAATAATGAATTTGCAGCCCACAGACAGGAGAAATGATGGATTATTAGAGCTCAAGAAACATCCTTTTTTGTCTTGTATATCCTGTAAAAACCTGAGGTACAGTGTGGTATTTTTCAGAATTAATGTAATTGAATGTTTTCTAAATAGCTGGGGAACTTTCTGCCCTCCCCCAACAAAGCTGGTTTTAATTTATTCTCCTATGGTAACCACAAGAAATTAGCAGTATGAAGATTTTCCCTTGCTGATCCCACCAAGGTTTTCTCAGGACACCAGCTTTCAAGTATGGAGAATTATTATTCCTGTCACATCAGTAGCACTCAGTTTATCAGAAATACTGAGTTATCAAAAGTAGAAGTCATCTATTCAATTTATTCTACCTTATGGTGTTCATATTTGCATAAAGTGCTGATAATTTGTTAAAATGCTTTTTATATTTTCTCTCATGCAAGAAAAAGGCAATCACTTCAGTAGGCATTTGTGTCAGTTATATGAAGATATTTGAGATCATGTTATAATGTGTTCTAGCTTTACAGTGATTTAGATGAACTAGAATTTCACATTCTCCATTTTCTCTACAGTAGAAATTACATCAGTGATTTAAATAAATTAAGCGACAGTCACTGTAATAGAAAACCAGAGATTCAAAACACTGGTGGTTAAGTAATTAGTGATGTTTGTGCTTAGTCTTCACCAGTATCAACAATTCCTAACACGATGATCCTCTGTACTGAGTCACACTTCAAGAAGAAAAATTAAACAAAATAACAGCAACAAAAATAATGTCTTTCTGAACATAGCATAAAGAATATTCTCCAAATTTGTAATATATATAGGAAAAATTTGAAGAAAATACAGGGTAAGGTAAGCACATTTTAATTTAAGAATCCATAATGACATGGCTAATACTGCTTAAGGGAGGTGTCATGAATGTATTCATGAAAATATTAAAACATGTATCTGCCATTTATACTTTTATACTTTGTGAAATGCTATTAGATTATGCGAGCTTTATCTGTATTTTCTTTCTTATAATGTACTAATGGAAATGCTTCCAACCTTTCTTTGGAATGTTCTCTGTACAAAAGAAAAAAGCTTTCTTTCAAATTTTTAAGAGAAAGTTTCTCTTTTGAATACAGTATGTGGCTAAACAGCCAGATCTTTATTTATTTATTTTTTTACTGCTTGATATTTCAGAACCAATGTAGAAATACACAATTTTCCTGTGATAAACCATCTAGTAGGATTCTGATATAGGTCCTACTCCGGATCAATGTAGTAAATGGTTCTCGTGAGTGCGCTGGCATTTGGCCAGCAGCCAACCTGCTACAGGTATCAAACCACAAGTTACTAATTTGTGCCTCCCTAATAGGTCCTCAATTTTATTTCAAAACAGAATTTTATTTTAATCTCAAAAATTTTGAAATCATGTTGTGATCTCTAGTTAGATCTGCTTTAAAAGTCACCATAAATATATTTAACAGTACTAGTTGCTTGTATATGGAAAAAGCAGAATATCTTCTAAGCTATCTAAACCTCTACTACTTAAACAGAACAGTCAACAATCTTATATGAAAAGTCATAGTCAAGTTTTTTGATCTCAGCCCTGGGAAACCATACTAATAAATTAATTTGAGAAGTGCCATAATGTCTCTCTTCAACAAATTCACAATTATATGAAAAAGTAATACATCCTTTAGGCAATCATCTTGAAGATTACTATTTTGATTTATAACGATAGGATAGGATAGGATGGGATAAAGCAGAATAATTCAGCTGGAAGGGACCTACAGTGATGATCTGGTCCAGCTCTAGTCAAACAGTGACTACAGAAACCTGCCAAAGCCGTGTCCTGTAAGAAATGATTCAGAACCTGTGTTGCTACTAGAAAAGGCAATAATCCAGATTTTGATAGGCAATGTTGACCTAGGTTTTGTAAGGGAAGAAAACCTGGTTTTTCACCTATGAATCAAGCAAGGCTTTTGCAAATCATTCTATGGAGTTAAACTCCTGGTTAGGGCAAACTCCTCGTGTTCTTGGTGGTCTGTGGTCTTCCCTGTGTATTTAGTGCCACTAAGAGGCCTCAGAAGAGCTCACACAACCATTGTTAACCTGCTCTCTTCTTCCATGCTCTTTCATTTCTGAGACATAAAATAATGGAGCTAAAAATAAAATGGAGATAAATGGAGATAAAAATAACAGAAATTTTAAAAATTCTGTTAGTACTCTGGATCTCCTATCTATGAACCAAGGAACAACAGTAACTAGCTTTGGTTATGACAAGCTGATTTAAAAGTCAAGCTAAGGCTGTAGAACAGAGAGATCTACAAATTCTTCAGGCATCAGTGAGAGTTAAAAATACTTTCTTCTGGGGACAGATTGTTAACGGTTTCAAATTGAAAATATTGTGCTTTAAACTCTAAAATTAATCTCATACTTACTGATTTCTGTTAGTGCAGGTATCTGCCTCCTCCTCTTTCCTTGTGTCAAATACATGTGTTTAGAAAGGTTTAATTTTAAGATGGGGTGAAAGATTAAACTCTGTAACTTTCAGATAAGAAAACACTAACTATAAAATAAAGGGTGAATAAGTCCCTTTGTTTGTATCAGCTCTGCCTATTTTCTCTCTGAGATAAAACTTGAACAATCTTCAGCCCTGTGACAAGTGTCACCAAGAATCTAGACATCATGAGATGAAAAGCAGAATGTCTTTATCTGAATCCCTGGGAGGCTGTGACATGTTGCTTTTAAAATACAGCTTCAAGCATAAGCAAGTCGATGTCTTTAATTAGAAGGATAGAGAGCAGTACAGTAATTAAAAGTAGAATTATGAACTATGATGGACTTGTAGATCATGGTTCTATGTACATATCAACATATGGTCCTGGAAAAGTTGTTTCATTTTCTTCTGGTTAATTTTTTTCTTTGCAAAATCTAAACTAATTTTTCAGTTTAGGCAGTACACCCCCTAGAATGGGAATCTTCTTTGTATAATGTGAACTTAACACCTAACTGCAATGGATCCTATTTCCTACTCATTTTCTGTTCTTCTGTAGTAGTGACTTCAAAAATTAGATTTACTTCCAAACAGGTTTGAAAAATTACAGGTATTCTCATAGAAACTTTGTAGCATTTGAGTAAGAAAACAAATTGCCGTTCATGTGTCAGGCTACATTTTCATATTTGCTTTTATAAGAAAAATGAAAAGAAATGTTACTGCATAAATAGATTTATTCTCATTTATGCATTTTATGACAGTTTTGTACAAACGTGTTTCATATTAAATATAGGTTGCTTGGAATTAGCTTGGTAATATAAGTACCTAAGCTTTCACAGCAATTTTTAGTTGCTTCATAATACAATTTAATATAAGTTTTGCTGCTCTCTTCAAATATTAATAAATAAATAGAATTTTTAACAGTTTTTAGGGGGATACATCATGGCTTAATAAAATTATGCCTCTGGTTTCCTAGACTAATTTTTTTTCCTATTAAAAAATTGGGAAATATAAGCAGTATTTAAATACATCCTTTGTTTCTTTAAGTATTAGGCCTCAGGAAATCTTAGCAATAAATGATATATTTTTAAAACCTATAAATAGATGAAAAATTAATTTGTTTTATCAGAGTAAATAATAATACAGAAAACTGAAGAGATCTAAAACTTAAGAGTTCAATCCTACTATAACAGCTAAAGTAATTTGAAATTCCAACCTTTATTTCAGTAGTACCAAGGTTAAATCTCAAAAATTATTCAGTGCACGCAGTTCAGAAACCGGAAAATCTCTAAGGGACTTAGGTCTGAGGATTTTCTGAAGACTGCAGATGCCTTTTTACTTTTGAGTTCTGTTGAATGTTCAGAGAAGTTGACAGAGCTCAGCTGTGATCTGAGTAGAAATTAACTCCATGGAGCTTCTGGAGTATCAGTCTAGCATATTCCTTTACAAATACCATGACCTGTATTTTTTGATGCTTTGGTTTAATAATATTTATTCAGGTATTTAAAATTGAAGTAGTTTATATACTTTTGAGGCACCAATATAAGTCCAGATTAGACTCGTCATTAGTCTACATCATGAGAATGTAATGGCTGCTCAATCAAAGACATACTATATAAACTTATGGTCAGATGGCAACTCATTTTGTTATTAGAAAGTAATTGTAATCTTAAAAAAAATAAAAATTTGCTGTCCAGAAAGAGTAGCTTAAGAGTTTAGGTTCCCTGTACTGCATTTCTGGAATTTTAGGTTTGCAGTCTTAAATGCCCAGATGTACTTTCCTGTTTCTAGGAACTGAGCGTTGCTACAGTGGCATATAAAGATTTTTCAAAGACCATAAAAAAGACCAAAAAAATTTATCTAGTATTTCTATTATTTTCTCCAGCTCAGTCTGTGAAAATCAACTGGAAATTTTGCCTGACTTTTCAATCTGCTTTGGATCTGCTACTGAAAAAAAAAGTCCCTCTGAAAACACGTCATCATAGTATTCAAAATCAGGAAATGCTGAGTACCAGACTTGTTTCATTGGATTTTTTGCAAAAATTTCTATTTGAAGAAACAATTTATGGTAACAAAAGTCCTTGCAGCCAGTTTGTGAGTGTCTATATACCACATTAAGCTCATGTATGTTGATAATTAACACTGCACTAGAAATGTTTCCTTTAAAATCAAAGGAACTGTTTATACGCAGAGCTTAACCCTGCTTTCTCAGCCTGTCTTAACAGGAGTGGTGTTTCATACATCTGATCATCTTTGTCCCTTCCTCTGGACTCAGTTAAAAAAAATCCAAATCCTCCTGGTGACTCCAGAGCTGAGTGCATTCCAGCAGGGAAGGATCCCCTCCCTCCCCTGCAGCCCACACTTGGATGCTTTGGGTGCAGCCCAGGACATGTTTGGCTTTCTGACCTGTGAGCCCACTTTACAGGGTCACATCTAGTTTCTCATCCACCAGCACCTATAAGTCCTCCTCCTCAGGGCTGCTCTCAATCCACTCCTGATCCAGACAGGGTCCTTATGCCTGTGCAGGACCTGACACTTGGACTTGCTGAACTTCATGAAGTTGTGCAGACCTGCATGTCAACCCTGTCGAGGCCCCTCTGGATTTACAACTCTTCCCTCTAAAATATCAGCCACATAACATAGCACTGACACACTTTAGAATCCATCATGTAGATCAATTAAGCAGCTTGTCCTGTCTCAGGTTCCTGGACTTTCCCCATAAATATTCAGGTAAGGAGGAGTGTAAGAAAATGGAAATGTATAGGTTCGGCCAATTCAAGTTCTAGGGACATTTGGGGGTGCAGTTTCTCTCAAACCTTCTGTATTTAAGTAAAATCAGGTTATATGAGCTTTCAATTTAATATTTCTAGATTCCACAATGTTCTGAGATATTTATCCCTTTTTTCCTAGTTCCTCTTTTATTAATTTTCTTCTGAAATGGCTTGCTTATTTCTTCTCTTTAAAATTAAGGTTCTTCTCTATGCTAGTACTATAGTAAGATATAGTCTAGTCTTGCTTCACTGAATATTATATGATTATGAAATGCACCATTTTACTTAGCAATTTCTAAACACCTTCCCATGTTTCATGGATATTCTTAATTATAATGACTATGTTTCAGGAAGATATTGTATTATATTATATTATATTATATTATATTATATTATATTATATTATATTACATTATATTTGATGAAATTACTAAGGTCTCTTTTTTTTTCAATCTTAGTTTCCATGAAAATAAGGTTTACATGGTTATACTCTTTGTCAGAAACCAAGCTTGTTTTCTCCCTCTGATACCTTCATGTTAACTGTGATACCTTAATAGTCACTGCTGCTTCTAATCACAAGTAGTATTTCTATCTTTGTCTATCAGATAGAAAATTCATTTGTATGAAACCCTAGAAATCTGAATTTGGGTAGAGAGAGCTGTATTAGGAGTTCCTTAGAGGGAAATTTACAATGCAGAGGAGCTCTGTCTTGAATACCTGCTTGTTTGAAAAACACATTGGGCTGTATAGGTTATGACAAGGAATTGAAATTCAGTATTTCAAGCTAATAAAAGGAAGAAGTTCAAGGAAAGTATGTAGTACAAGGAAATTATGTGGGACATCCATTAGATAGTGGTAAGAGTTAAGCAGAGAAAAGGGATTGTTTTATTTTCTTGTTTGTATATCATTTTGTAGTTAAAATATGAGAGAACAGAGATTAATGTCTCCAGGAAATTCTGGGATGCTGCATCCATACAATATATGGAATATTTCAATTTACATGCTTTTTAAAGAAACTACCCAAATATATTGAACAACAACATTATTTTGCAGAAAGATCTATTCAGATGGTTACATCAGTATGCTGTTTAGAGTTGCAAAATAATAGGAGCTAAATAATCATGTTCAATCTCTTCAGATTCCACAACATTCCTATGTATTGACTTTGTAGCTCTAGGCAATGATCAGGCAGTCTCAAAAATTTCTGTAAGGTTTTTTTTTCCCCTAAATTCGTATTATAAAGATTTATTGTATTTTACAACTGGATTTGAAGTGTATTCTACATTATTTTAGCTAGGGTAGGAAGCTGCTTGCTTTTTTTTTTCTTCTATGAGAATTGTAATTTTCTGTTTTCTTCATGTCATCTGCAGTTGTTCAAATGGACTGTTTACTAAGCAATCAGCCAGCTATTTGAAACACCTGCAGTACCTGTACTGATAAGGCAGACTACTGACTGAAAGAAGTCTGTCATTATTTGAAATGTAGGATAAGTTATGGAATCTTCTGCATGTTAAGAAATTAACTGGCTGACTAGGTTTGCATTCTTAATACTGGCAGAAACCCTTATTTGCTATGCATCTTAGACCTAGTATTAACAGCATTTTGCTGAGCATTCAGCTGACTCTTTCACATAATTGTCATACTGATTGTCAGACTGTGTCAAGGTGATTAAACTTTTTTTCTTTCACAGTGGTTCAACTGTATTGTTCTGGTTAATTTACTTGGTTGCAGATGTAATCTGCAAATGCAAGCACTCAAAAATATGAAACCATACTAAATATGCTTCATTTTGATTTTTAAAACATGCATTTTTCTGGGTTGTTCAGTTCAAACACAGAATACATCAGCCATGAATCTGAGAAGCAGCAGATACTATTTTTCACTTGTGTTTGCATTCTGATGCACTCCTTTTTCAATTTCTCAAATCAACAGATATGATAGGACTCTTGGCAGCAATGATGGTATAGAAAAAAGGACAATCCTTTAGCTAAGGAATTATTCTGAGTCCTCATTGTGAAAAGGAAACTTGACTCATCCAGGCCCATGAATAAATTGAGACTTTATTTATCTGTGTTAAAACAACTCCAGGGGAAAGACCATTGTTGAAACAGTGCCATTGAGATTTGCACAAAAAACTTCCAGAAAAGCACTGTACTCAAAAAAAAATCTGAGTATAATTTCAGTGATATGAAATCTGCTTTAAATGAGAGTATTCATTAGGGCAGCCAGGAACTTCCTTGTTTTTCATTGATGCCACAGTATCATCTTAGCTCCTGCATATAATGAATTTTCTCATTTCACTTCAAGTGTCAAGAAAATGCACACATCAGGATGATGGTCAGAATCCCTAGATAGCTTGGTCTTGTTACTTTTCTTGCCCATAAAGGACCAGACTTCTAATATACAAATCAGATTTTATTTGCCTGAAAATCTAAGAGGTAGGATCAGACTTTTTTCATCCAGGCATATTTTGCATTGTATCTAAAAAAAGAGACAAAAATGTTTCACAGAACCACAGAATCACAAAACACCCTGGGTTGGAAGGGTCTCACAAGGATTATTCAGTCCAGCTCCTGTTGCTTAATGACACCATCCCCAAGATGTGCATGATGTGCTACAAGGCACACCATGTGCCTTAGAGCTTTGTCCAAATGCTTCGTGTGACCAGGATCCCTGGGGAGCCAATTCCAGTGCCCAGTCGCACTCTGGGTGAGGAACCTTCTCCTGATATCCAACCTAAACCTCTCACGACACAGCTTCAGGCCATCTCCCTGGGTTCTGTCACTGTCACCACAGAGGTCAGTGTCTGCCCTTCCTCTTTCCTCACAGGAATGTTGTAGACTGCAACAAGATCTCTCTCCCCTCATTCTTCTCTTCTCCAAGCTGAACAGACGGAGTGGTCTCAGCCATTCCTCACAGGGTTTCTCCTCAAGGTCCTTTACCATCTTTGTTGCACTTTCTAGAATAATTTCATATCTATCTTATACTGTGGCACCCAGAGCTACACACAGGACTCACTTCAGGTGAGGCCATCCCAGTGCAGCGCAGAGCAGGACAATCCCTTCCCTTGCCTGGCTGTGATGCTGTGCCTGATGCACCCCAGGACACGGGTGTCCCTCCTGGCTGCCAGGGCACTGCTGATTCATGTTCAACTTGTAATCAACCCAGGCCCCTTTCTGCATAGCTGGTTTCCAGCCTCTCATTCCCCAGTCTATCTGAACATCCAGGGTTGCCTCATCCCACTTGCACTTGTTAGACTTCATGTGGTTGGTGATTGCCCAGCCCTCTGATCCCTTTCAGTCCTTCATCCAAGTAATTTATGAAGATCCCAAAGAGCACAGGGCCAGGTCACTCATCATGTGACATGTGAGGCTGACAGGCCTCCTGTTTCTGTCCTCCTTCTTTCCATTTTTGAAAATCCGGACAATATTTGCCAAATTCTGATCAGCTAGGACGTCTCTGGATTCCCGTTTACCTTGGTTTCTAGTAAACATAAACCACTGCCATTTTCTCAAGTCCAGAAGTCCAACCATGTTTCCACTGGTTTAGCCTGTTCTTTAAAATAAATAAAGTTTCCTGCAAGCAAATCTGTGAGCATTGGTGTGGCCAGCAGGACCAGGGCCGTGGTCATCTCCCTGTGCTTGGCACTGATGAGGCCTCATCTTGAAACCCGTGTTCAGTTTTGAATCTCTCAGTAAAATAAAAACATTAAATTGCTGTGTCATGTCCAGAGAAAGGCGATAAAGTCGTAGAAAGGTCTGGGACCAAGTCTTCTGAAGAGTGGTTGAGGGAGCTGGGAGTGTTTAGGCTGGTGAAAAGGAGGCTCAGGGAAGACCTTATTCCTCTCTAGAACTACCTGAAAGGAGGTTGCAGTGAGGTGGATGTCAGTGTCTTCTGGGTAACTAGTGACAGGCTGAAAAGAAATGGCTTTAGCTGCTTCAGGGGAGGTTTATATGAGATATTAGGAAAAATATCTTCACAGAAAAGTGTTGTCAAGCACTGGGACAGGCTACCCAGGGTTGAGTCACTGTCCCTGTTAGATGTGTCATTTGGGGATATAGCTTAGTGGTGGACTTGAGCAGTGATGGGTTAATGACTGAATTTAATGTTCTTATAGAATGCAGTGCATTCCCTTTTATTTTTTTTTTTCTTTTTATTCACACTACTAGATTTTAGTTATTTTTATTCATAAAGGAAGGAAAACGAGAAAAAGAAAGAGCTAATGGGAGTGGTTATGATGATGTTCATTATTATTTCAAAGTATCTTCTTTTGATCATGATTGAACTTGTTTAGCTTCTGCCAGTCAATATTCTTTGAAGAAAACTGCCTACTAGCAAAGAAAGGAGTTGTGTCAGAAAATCACTGTGAAATTAGGGTGACAGGAATAGAAATATGAATCTGAAACAGAAAACAGCAATGGTGTTTATTGCATCCCTTTTTCCTGTATATTCCACTATAAATATTTATGACTTTTCCTTTAACTGAGTTTGGCTCAGCACAGCTTTGTGCCAGGACCACAGGGCCAATAGTTCCTGTTTTGTTTTGATTTTTTTTCCTGGTGTCCAGTGCTATATCTAAAAGTCTATCTGTCTATAATTGAGTGGAAGTTTCAAAGATGTTACTGTTAATCACATTTGTGTTTCTAGCAGGATCAGCAGTACTGAGAATTAAACATAAGGCATATTGTCTTCATTACCTTCTCAAGTTCTCTATGGTTATAGAAACGTCTGCCAGTGCTAATGTAGGTTTAGAAAAGACCATAATGTGAAGCCATGAAGAATTGGTATAATCTCTTAATCTTCTGTTTTATCATTCCATGACTAAACTGATTCTGCTCTAAGGATAGAAATTAAAAGTATAAATACTTTGTCGGCTATGTCTCTGCTTTCCAAATTGCATTAGTGTGCTGGATCATTCCATTTACTTAGAATCTCAGGTGACCGAAGGTATGAAATCTGTGATCACAAAAATACTGGGAGCATTCACTCCATGAAGTTCAGTGGTTTAATTGTCATTTTCCTATCTTTCTAAGACTGCTAGCAGACCTGATTTGCAAGTAAACACCCCTTGGAGGAGACCTTGGAATAAAGCCCAAGAGGAAGATGGAGAACTATAGAGAACGGACCAAGCATGACTTAACGGCCTTTCAGAGAAATCACAACCTGCCTTCAATGGATTAAAAGCAGGCACACTTTAACATACACATGTAAACTGTTGTTGGGTTTTTTTTTTAAGGTATTCACTATAAAGTTTGAATGTATTTTTATATTCCACCAATAACCATTTTTTATTGTCAATACGAAAGGCATTATCTCATTTTAGGAATGTTGGCTGACTCTTTCTAGACCCGTGTTCCACAGCGATACAAATCCAAGGCTCTGGCAATCAGTTATAGTGAAGGGTAGCATGATTCCAAATACATGAATTGGGGAATGTGAAGAGTAGACTTAACCATAAATTACAACAAAGAGTATTTTGGCATATTATATGATTTATGTAGCATATGAAACATTTGGGGATTTGTTTTAAAGAGAGCTGGTGTTCAGAAATGAAAAACATTGTGTATTAAGGTTCTTCTCTCTATATATGCTGCTTTAGTAATCTCATCTAAAATTTGCAGTTTGCTTAACATATTTTAAATTTTTAATAACCGAACCTTTGGATGTCACTGTAAGTACAGAGAGACTTCTTGGAAATGCCACAGACATAGGAACTATATCTAGATGCTGAGGACAACCTGTGACAGATAATTCCTAAAATTTACTCCTAGATCCTAAGTGCTCAGAATTTGGCTGACTGTTCAGAAATTTCAAACAGAGGGGCAAGTGTTTGCCATAAAGTTAATTCCTTATAAAATACGTTGGTTGGTGCTTTTTAATTTTTTTTTTTCCTTAGTAAAGTATTAGGAGTAATTCTGGGTTACCTAAATGATTTTTTCTCTCTTGGAGCAGAGCCTGTGTGTGTCATGGTTGTATTAGTTTTTCTTAAATCTCATGCAAGACAATTTATGTTTTATGAAGTACCACAGACAATTGTACTAGAATAAAAGAACAAGTAAAATTAAAGTTTGGGACATTTTGTAGGACTTGAAAAGCAGTGCAGATTTATATTTGGACTCAGTAACCAGGTCTATGACTCAATAAGTTATTTTAGTGAGCTCTTTCATAAAACACTACGTGGGGAGCCATGGAAAGAAAGCACAACATTCAATCCTTTCTCTCAAGTCACATGCCCTAGAAAAACTCAGAATTCAAAAAAATACATGCAAAACCACTATGATTTTTACTAAGGGTCTGACATTTAAGTATATCTTTTTGAAAATAATGTAGAATTTTTACATACAAAATGCTTCATAGTACCATTTCCTAAGTGCAGAAGGCCTATAATGCACTGACATTGTCACCCTTATTTATTAATCTGAGAAGAAGAAGAGGAAGAAGATGATCCATACTTTTGCCTTCTGCAGAAAATAAATCTATTGGCCAGGTGAACAAGTTACACTGAATTTCAGTATATGGTTGATAGAAGAAAATTTTCTTTTTTTATGATTCCTAAAACTTCCTCAGGTACCTTTCATGTGTCCATGAATTTTAAAACTTTCATTTTAAAAAGACTTCTGAGCTTTGGACAGCATAGTTTACTTCCATGCTCTTGCTAGTTTACAAACTGAAAGACTTAGCTCATGACAAATGCTGTAGAAATAACCTTTAGTTTATAATTCATCCAAGTGGATGTGTCTGAACAGGAAATTGTAGCATTTAGGAAGACAAAAATTTTATATGAATACTGGTAGTGTAGACACTGACTTAGGTGGAAGTGCTTGTTGTACTGCTGAGCTGTATCATACAGTAACCAATCATCAATTTTTTAGTTGTCAGTTTTAATATTCTGCCATCATATTTAAACTGACCTATCAATCTCAAACTCTAATTTAAAATTGTGAAAGTAAATCTAAAGAGTGTGATCTAAAACATTGTCAGTGGCATCAAATCAGTAAAGCAAAGGAGACCAGATTTTAGATATTGGTTTAGCCGCAAAATTCTTCCTAAATGGAAAAGTAATGTTTTCCCAAAAATGGCATACTTTACATTACATGAGATAGGGACTTTGGAACTCTCAAACAGATCAGTGCTCCCATACAACATGGTCTCATCTGTAAACTGAGTGAGGCTACACTCATCCGGGTCCTTGGTAAAGATATTAAACAGAACTAGCCCCGGTACTGAGCCCTGGAGACGAGCATTTTTGACTGTTTTCCAACTGGATCTGACTCCATCCACCACGACTCTCTGGTCTGGACCATTGAGCCATTTTTTTACCCAGTGAAGAGTTCAATCATCCAGACCCTGAGCAGCTACAGCAATGAACTGGATTTCAGTGCAAATCATAATACAAAATGTCTCTGCATGTTTTTCCAGACACCTACTTCTCAGATGAGAACTAGCACATCAGGATACAGACATCTAAAAACAACTCATGAACCCTTTTTTTTTCTGCAGATAAACCCCTTTTTCTTCTAAAATAAAGTGGTATTGTGTTTGCAAGATTTTTCAAGGTCTGAAAAATCAGCATTTGGTATGGAATATGTGGTGGTTGTCAAAAATTCCACTGAAATGTTCATATCCAAAGAGACATTCAAAATGCTTAATTAATATTGGAATAGAATTATCAATATTTTGACACATTACATTACATTACATTACTTAATGAAAAGAAAACAATATCTGTCAGATATCAACTGTTATATCAATATATCAGATATCAAATCTTTATAAGGAAATTGATACAGAAATGTGTGTCCACACTGGTTCAAATAGTTTTAATCAGAATTTCTTTTAAAATATTATTTAATCAGGTGTTTTCATTTGATCTGTCATTCTGAAATAGTGTCATTGAAAGACAAAAGGCTCTTTTAGACTGTGTTTTTTGGAGGCTATGGTTTATAACAGATTCTAGTCTGGATGGAATATTTCTCTCCTTTTCATAATGGTTGCCTCTGCATTAAATTATTCAAATGCATCAAAAATTATCTGCCTCTGGAAGACACCTTCTTGGATGTCCCTCTTAAAAGTATCGTTAAGAGATGGGATTCAAAGCTATATTTAATTAGCAAAATAACGTGTTTTAGAGAACAGAGCTTCTGAGAACACAATGGTATTACTGACGAATCAGCATGTTGTCACAGATATGTACAGTGCTGGGTTCAGTTCAAGTAAAATCCAGCTTCAAAACAGAAGGATTTGCAGAGTAAAATACTGGTCTAGCAGGTGGCACACTTGTTATCCATATTATTACTATTGATAATCCCCTGCATAAGGGATGTAGGTTTTTTTCCTGTAATTTTCAATTTTGTTTTCTACTACAAATAAATTCTGGGCAAAATTAAGACATGATGATGCTGAAATTTACAATCAACTCTAAATTTTACTTTCTTTTGTCCTGATCACAAATTTAAGTTATTTTCTGTAAGTGAAGAAATCAGAATGTGTTTATTCATAAAAGCTACTAATTCTTAATAATTTTTCACAACTTGAATATATTAGCTTCACAACCAATTTTGATATATTTAATTAAGCTCAAAGAATAGGATAGAGAGTCTTTAAATGCTCCAGTTAACTAGAAAATGGCATCATCTTCCTCTCACTCTCTGACACCACTTTTAATTATTCCCCTTAAATTACTATTGGCTGTAATGAATTTTTTTTCTTGCAGAGGTGCCACTGTACAAAGTAGGGTGAAATGCTTGACTACTACACATGAAGACAGTTCATATCATAACTAATTTCTGAAGCCATATGACTGAATGTAATATAAAAGTATTTCTTACAATAAACCTCTTTTAACCCCAGGGAAGGTGAAGGCTATTGAAGTTCATGGTATGTTCATTCAAAGAGGTAATTAAGGACTTAAATCTTCCTTCCCTTCATTACCCTCCCATTTCCAAAACCCAAAATATTCTGTTAAATTGTTACCTTAAAAAATGGAGGTGGTAAAACTTAACTCAGTACATTAGGCTTGTCTGAACTTTTAATAGTATAGTTCATAATTTTTCTGTCAAATTAATTGTTTTTCACCATGATTATTCTGTACTTAAATTTAGCATCTAAACTTAAGAGTCTAGCCTTTCACAAACAATGGCTAAGGAGAAAGATACCCAAAGTGTACTCTATAAATTTTGTGTATTGAACAAATTATTTATTTTCAATGATTTGCGAAAGACAGAGGTGCAGAAAAACAGCTACTCTTTTTTTTTTTTTTTTTTTTTTAGCATGGAATTGAGTATAAGGTTTATTGTCTTCAATTTCATATTCACTTGATATGAATCTAGGTACTAAATCACCTTAATTTCCTTATGTGAAAATAAGAAAATAAGCATCCAGCACAGAAGTCTGGTGAATGGCTGTTAGACATTCTAAGACTCAGGGTAGAAATATTCTGAACCAAATACTTTTGGAGAAGATGTATTTGTTTTCCAGAATAAAAAAGATTATTGTAAAGGGCAATATAATCCGATCTCTACTGCCAAAGAACGTTAAGGTTTGTAATTACCAGTAATGATGGTGAGATTTCTCAAGAATCATGGTGAAATAAAATAATTATTTAGTAATTAATGGTTATTAAAAGGAAATTACTGCCCTGAGAGAAATAGTTGAGTCATTTCACTACTGGTAGTGATGCCAAAAGATTTTTGCTTTTTTATATATTTTTCATATATTCGTGGTTCTGCTGTCTATTATTTTATATTTATATAGTTTCTTACCTAGCTTCAGTACTTTGTTATTCAAACACATTCCTGGAATCCAATTCTAATCTTGCTTCTTCCGTGAACCAAGACCATGTCACCCTCCCATGGACTTAGACATAAAAAATTTGGGACTAGAAGCAAGGAGGAGGTTTCAGTAAGGGGCCAAACCAAGAGGGGAATTACTTCATTTACTGTACTTCTAACTGGGGATTCTTGTCAATTATGCTAATTTTCTAAAATTCTGAAAATATCAGAGTCCTATTTCATGTGTGCATTCTATCCTAAGTACACCTGGGGGATCTTCAATAAATGGTAACTGCTTCTTGAGACTTTAATGTACAATTTAGCTTCATTAGTAGCGCATGTTAGTTAACACACTGGATTTTCTTCTCCTAATGAGATACCTGTGAAATCTTGTTAAACACTTGATCATCAGTAGTTTCCAAGTGTATTTGACTGCAAGGGGAGATTTTCTGCTGGAAAATTGCATGATGTAGCTGATTACTTTGGCTGTGGTAATATAAGAAAGATCATTTAGATTTGAAGGCAAAAGCAAAGATTCCATTATGGAATAGTAATAGCTGAAAAAAAAAGTACATCTTGAAAATGTAGCCAATGGAATATTTAAAAGTATAGGGTAAGGTGTGTTTGATGAAAACATACAATTATTTTATTCATTTATTTATTTGATGATAGTAGTAGTGTGGCACCACAGAAGATGAAAAAAAATTAGCCAAAAAAGAAGCATTAAGAGTTAGATGTATTTCAAGCAGTGATCATAATTAAAGCAGCACAAGAACATAGCTTATGGCTATTCAGATCTTCTGGGGGGTGAAAGAGAAGTACATGATTCTTGATAACTTCAAGAATCTAAATTTCTGTCTGGCAGGAAGTAGTCATGTTACAGACCTCAAGGTAATAGCTTTGCATGTTATAATTTCATATCTTTACTTTCTCTTTTTAAATAATATAATCAATATGTCTAAATTTTAAGAGTTCATAAAAATTAATATGATTCCACTGCAGAATTTTTGAATATATTAGATTTGTCATGGTGCCCACAAATATATTTTGTTTTGTTTTGAACAGTTTGTTTGGGTTTTTTACTCCACAGACTAAACATCTTATTATATTTAAAATCTGGTTGAAAGTCTTGTTTACACTGCATCAAAGTTTTACATATTTTGCTATTTATATTTGCATTTTTTGCCTGATTTATATAAAGGAATCTTTATCAAATAAGTTAGCATTTTCAACTTACAAAACAAAAAGTTTGGCAAATCATTTAGAAGATAAGTTAACAAAGACTTTTAGATGTCTAAGATTTTCATTAAAACTGTTACTGATTTTAGTGTATATTTAATGTACATTTACTAGAGAGCCATGCAGTTTGTTAATGATTTGAATAAAACTGCTTATTTTCTTTCAAGCAAATATAAAATTACTGAATGCTAAATTAGGTACTGGTAATAAGGTACTGCACTAATGTGATTCCAGCTTACTTTAAACTTTTCTTCAGCTACTACAGTAAACCAATATGGCAGGTTAATTACAAATACTTTTCATTCATGTAGTAAGTCAGACTTTCTATATAGATGCATATTTTCGTATTTTAGTTAGATATAGAGTAGATCTGCTCAATTATTATCAACAGAAAGAAAAAGAATGTTTTTATTTTATCTTGAAAGTAATTTTTTGAAGTGTTAATGTAAATTATAGACTCAAATAGAAAGCATGGTTTGCTTTTATCATATTCATTTATTTTAGTATTTAAGTAATTAATTTAATTAGTAACATACATTAGTAGAGCAATTCAACTATTTTCACTTCTGACTAATGAGAAGTAACCAGCATAAAGTACAGAAAACCTTTCTCTTCTCTGAAAGAAATTTGGAGTGGTTTCGGTTACTCCTAGACCCCTGTATTTCCCAGCTAAACTCCAATTTGCTAAATTAAGCTCCAATTTTTAGTACTGCAGGTGACATCCAGAGAAGCAACAAGTATCAAAGTGCAGCACTAGGTCTGCCTTTGCTTTTGTACCTGGGCCCAGCATTCCCTGTAGCCGCCCTTGATGCTGTTTTATCTTATATGGGTTCTCAAACTGCTGTCTGGGCCTGCTTTTATGGACAGCTTTTCTTAGCCATGGGTCAGCTACTGATGGTCCTGCTCCTCAAATTGGTAGAAGTCCTTATATGGAGAATGAATCACTGTTATTTTCTACTGACTTAATAATAAAAGAATAAGAGTGATCTTTAAAGTTTGGGCAGTACTTTAACTTTGATCTTTGTGGTAAGTGTTAGGGATGTTGCTTTTAAAACTTCTTTTAGAAGAGTGACTAACCCTAAGCCATTTTGAATTAATGGAGATTAATTTTAAAGGAAAAGTATTTTCATAAATCCAGATTAAAGTATTTCAAAATTGCTCTTACTGAGGTTATTTGGATTTTTTAATTGCTTGTGCACTCTGTTACCTAATTATGTTGTGTTTGATAATTTGTGATTTCCTTATTCTGCCTAAATACATCAAAATATGAATCACTGGAGAATGGTGCCTATGCGTATAATGAATTAATGAGAACTATGAATGGTTAATAGCTTTACAAATCTGAGAAAAACAGAATTTACTTCAACACCTCATTGGCTATCATTGGTAAGCCAGCAGTTCCCATGAATTTCTTTTCCTTCTGTCAGCCAAGTGAGAACAGTACTTCCTTTCTTCATATATTAAAATATGGGGTTCTATGGGTTTACTTATTAGCAAAATTTAAATAGTAGGATCATGGATTGGGTTGGAAGATACTTTAAAGATCATCTAGTTCCAGCCCACTTGATGCAGACAGGGACGCCTTTCACTAGACCATGTTGCTCAGATCTCCACCCAGCCTGGCCTTGAACCTTCAGGATGGGGCATCCACAACTTCACTGGAAAGCCTGTTCCAGTGCCTAACCACCCCAACAGCAAAGAACTTCCCCTAAAGAGACAGTGCATGCAAGGGGATTGCATTTTTTGTGATATCATATCTTATCATATCATATCATATCATATCATATCATATCATATCAATGTTTCTTATTTGAAAAATTGCTGGAAATCTTCCAGAAACTTAGACATGCTTTTCAGTGAAATAAGGCACAGAAAGGGAAAGGAAATGTTATGATGGATGGCATTGATTTAAAGGATCTAATGAATGAAAGAAATGAAGTCAAATGGACTTTCTAAGAAGCATCTGTGAGTACATGTTGTTGATCTTGTCCCTGTTACTGCCCATCATCTGCTTGCTGCTGAGCTGTAATCCACTGCAGTGCAGAATTAAAGGTGATCAGCTAAGCTTTACCCACATGGAGGGCAATGACTGCTGCTGTGTCAGTCCTAAGCAGCACTTTGATTTTTGTCCAGGTGTAGTGGGAGGCATGCTCTGCTGTTGTTATTTCATGAAAACCTAGTGTGAATAGACTCATAGAAAGGGGTCCTAGGAAGAGCAAAAAAGCTTTAAATGTATCCTGAAATATTTGTACATATGACTTGGCTAAAGCAGCTGGAAACAGATCATTGGTCAGATAGATACTGTGATTTCTAGTCACTGCTCATTTTAAACAATAACACTAATTATAGAAATGTCTTTAAAAAAAAAAAACCTTTTATCTTATGAGGACGGAGATATGGAGAAATATTTTGTGATTTTGCCTTGATGATTCATGCAGTTCAAGAAAATTAAAGTTAGTTGGTCAGTTATTGATAAAGAGCAAGAGTTTGTTGGGAAAGTGGTATTTTAGCAAAACAGAACAAAACAAAACAAGAAAATGAAACAAAACAAAACAAAAAACCAGAAAAACCAACAAATTCCAAAGCAGCAAAAAAACGTGCATAAATTTTCTCTCAGGAAAAAATATTCACACAGGTCTCAGTGTTATCATTTTCAGAGGTGTTCATAGAAATTTCTCTTGACTCTGGGAGGTATTGGGAGGAGCCATGAAGTGGCCATTCTCTATTCAATAAAATTCTCTTCATTTGTCTAGGCAGAGCTTTTCTTTCAGTTAATGATTTGAAAATAAATATTTATTCACATTTGAGAGGATGAGAACTTCATACTTAACACAGTACTAAATTCAGGGCACGGGCAACAAGTTGTGATAGGCAGAGGGAGTCAGTGTTCTGAGGATACATTTGGCTTTGGAGGAACAGTGAGCAAATACTGTTCATTCCAGCTTCCCATTCATTTTGATGAATGCTCTTTTGACTTGGATATTCTTGGCAAATGGATGTGCTAAATCCAGTCCCAGAGCACACTCATTTGGAATGACTGAAAAATGGATGGCTACAAATATACTCCATCATTAAGCAGTTGTTAAATCTCCATCATAATCTGTTTTCATCCATGATTTCAAATTGACTGGATACTTTTCTTACCCTTGGACTGTTTAATTAGTGTTGGGGCTGTGGGGATTTTTTGTTTGTTTTCTGAGTTTTTTTACAGAAAAAGTTAACTTTCTTCCATGCAAGTCCTAGATTCTGTATTCATAGGACTCATGAGCAAATGCTCAATATTTTTAGGCATGTGATTTAAATTCAAACAATTCATAGGCTTTAAATGAATCATGTGCTTTACTAAATATGAACCAAAATAGTGAGCAGGGGCATGAGAGGTGGGAGGAAGCTGTTTTGTTAGACACATATATTAGCTCTGTCTTTTTTCCATGGTCTTAGGGCTGACTAACAGGCCATACTACATTAAGAAATAATAAATGATAATTATTTTGTTTACAGCACAGTGGACTTGTGAATTGGGCATAATTTATTTAAAACTATTGCATGAGGTACAAAGATGTGGACAGTAGATAGCCTAGACAGACTGTGTTACTGAATCTGGAAAGCAGCAATCAATTAAATGGAATAAAGAAATACGATGGTTGGTTAGAAATGTGATTAACTCATTCTTTGTAATACCTACCATTGGGGGAAAACACTGATAATACAATTACTACAAATTAAACCAAATTATTGTGTATTTAAAGGGTTAGAAGCATTGTGTGCCTTGTTAATTAGCCAGGGATTTTTAAATTAATTCACTTCTAATATGTTGTATAAAGATAGAAAGCTGCAAAAAAACCCCAGAAACTGTCTTACTCTATTTAGAAAAGAAAAGTACTAGTAAAATTCTAGGAGAATTTTGGTATACAAAGACAATAAAATTGTTTTGCAAAAGGTAAGTAATTATTAGATTTTTTTAATAATCTGATACTGAGAAGCAATCGCTGTCTCAGCTCAAGATTAAAAATATACCAAATACAGCACATTCAAATAAATCAGTCTTAAAATGGAATTTATAATTTAACTGTGTCACATGCTGGAAAATGGAGTGTACCAATTTGCTTTGCACCTCGAAGGCAATGATGCATGACTGCAGTCATAGATCTGCATTCAGATCTTGTAGATGAGCAGCTCCAGCTCACGCGAATGACAGGAATTGCCACAAATATTTTAAAATGTGCTTCTTAGTTAGTAGTCCATTAAGCAATTGCATACTCAACCAGTCCAAATTAGTCCTTCCTAATTTTCTGCCTAAGGAGCGCACAAATTCTCAAGAAAATCAGGAAGTCATGATGGCCTCTAGCAACTCTGTGGTACTGTGTAGTAACAACGTGGAGAAATAGCTCGTGATTCCTTCAGAAGGATGTTGAATCTTGGAGATTAACCAGAGGTTTAATGAGGTAGGTTAGCTTACAAATATCTGTTATAGCACTGTGTTTTGGGGACAAATGAAGGCACTGTGACATGAAAAGGAGTGACGGGAAGTGAAAGTGTTGGAAAGTCCAAAATATAAGGGATTTGAAGAAAAAAAGGTGCCACAGCATGTAGAATATATAGGAAGAAGGTCATGAATTTTAGTCACCATTGGTAAATGTAGGTTACAAAGAATATAAAGGGGTAGTTAATTTTTGAGTTATCTGCCACTAGTAAGAAAGCAAATGGAAAGGTATGTATAGTAATGCATCCCACTCTCTGCCCCATCCGACAGTCCATGAAATGCAGGATAATCCACATCATACGCTATGCCTCTCCATCAAAAACCCAGACATTATCTCCTAAACGGATGGTATTTGGCCAGTACACCCACCAGATGCATTCTTGTTTCAGGTACCATGCAGCCCAAGTGTTCCTACCTACAGCCAAGCCGCAAGCGTTACCCACAGACCTGGGAACTTATCTGCTGTGCACAACACCCAGTCATACATACCAAAAAGGGAAGAACACAAACATCTAAGGCCTTGCACTATGAAAAGAATGTCTACAAGAGAAAGAAGTAACCTTTCCAGAAGCTCTATGAAATTAAATTTCTTTTCAACGTTCTCTGAGAAGAGAAGAAAGTCTTTAGCAGATATAGTTAGGAACAAAAACATACTATCCAGTTGCTGGGCTCAAGACTGACTCCAGCATTATGACAGTGGAGGCCTCACCCAAGCTACCTGCTGATGAGAACTGTTGTTTCTAGCAATCCCTTTCTGGATCTAGCTGATTTCCCAGCTACTACAATGGGGGAAGGAGGGCTGAGAGTTGGGGGAGCTAATATCCTTTCCCACCCATTCTGTTCCTGATGTGAACTCTTAACGTTCAAGCGGTAGCATAGCAAGTGAATTTTAAACACTAACCCAGTAAAATGTTTCTTTCATCTAGGAAGATGAAAGATAGGAATCTGCCACCCCTCACCATGTAAAAATAGAACAGGTTAGTTTAGTTCTGTTATGGTGAGAAGTATCAATTTTGTCTGAAAAAAATACTCCAAAGTGAAAAAGTTAAAGTACCTGGACTTCCTCATTTTGGTTGGCAATGATGCACTCATCCTTCTGAAACCTTCTCACTAAAATGTTCATGAAAATTAAGCCTGTCCACAAGCAAATGAAAAAAGGTGATCTGTATCAGGGAGCTTTTATGAATGCTATAAACATCTCTCTTGGCTTCCTACTAGCTGCAGTGAATTTTGAAAAGGAGCATAATAATAAAGTGACAGAAAACAATGAATAAAGGAAGCTGCCACTAAGCTAGGGCATCAAGTTTTGCTACTATGCAATACAACCTGTGAGTTTCCAGAATTCAGATTGATTTTAGATCAGAAATTTTGTCCATGTTTATCTCCAAAATATTAATAGGTGTTCCTTTACACCTATTGAAGGTTTTTTCAGACCTTGAAAACAGGTGGAAATTGTAAAATCTGAATAAATATAACCAGGGAAAGTGCCAGATTGTGCAGGGGGATGGGGAAGCCCTGGATGAATATACAGATAGGGGAAGGAGACCCATCACAGAAAGTGATTGTCCTGCTCTGCTCTGCATAAGATGTGGTCTCACCTACAGTTTTGGCCACTACAAAATAAGAAAGCTGTAGAGCTATTTGAAAGTCCAAAGGAAGGCATAAAAAGGTGGTGAAGGGCCTTGAGGGGAAGCTGTATGAGGAGCAGCTGAGGTTACTTGGTCTGTTCAGCCTGGAGAAGAGGAGACTGAGGGGGGACCTCATTGCAGCCTATACCTCATTAGGAGAAATAAAGGGGCAGACAATGGTCCTTTCTCTTCTTTTCTCCCAGAGCATGTCTGGGCAATGGAACATGCTCCACAGGGAAGTGGCCACAGAGCCACCATTCTGATAGAATGCAAGAAGGTTTGAACAATACTCTTGTCCACATGGTGTGGCTCTTGAGGACATCCTCTACAAGGACAGGAAATCAATAAACCTTGTAGGTCCCTTGCAACTCAGAATATTCACTGATTCTATAAAATGGCAAGAGCTATTAAAATTCTTCTTATTAGAAAATTTGAATTATGAAGTTTCAGCAATTTCTACATAAAACACACGTCCTGTCAGGAATAGCATATTCAATTTTCCAAGTATGAACATGGTTTTATGGTTTCATCATCTGTGCTGTTCTGCTTAATATTTTGCTGGCTAAGATTTATCTGGCCTGAAAATGTGTCACAAGTTTAGACTTGTTTGGTATTTAGATTCATGTATGTTGGGACAGCCCATAATTAAAAAAAGTAGTTGTATCACCACTGCAGACATATAGGAAATAGAAAAGAAAAAAAAAAAAGCTTTTGTTTCACCAACTCCACAAAGAAGCAGTTGAAGAAACTGTTCGACTTTCATTTGGAGCAGGATTTTCTCAGTATCTTCATTTGCTGGCACTGCTCAGAACTGAGATCTGTAGGGGACATATTTCCAGTCCTCCTACCCACAGCATTTCCATCACTGCAGTCAAACAGGCAGCAGTATGCAGATGAACCTGGGAACAAGGCAGGCAGGGAAATAAAAAAAAGAGGGCTGTTAACATTTTTTCAAACCATGATTTCTGCTTGTGCTTTTCTATTTAAATGTGTCAGATTTTATTGTCACGTTAACTTGGGAATACCTTTTGCTTTTACATCTAGAAACAACTTTTAATTCTCTTTGAAGAGCTAAATATAGTTGGATGCATTCATCTTCCAGGAATGTAATCTTTTCTCAGTGAGGGTGACACATAACCTGAAATTGTAAGGTGACCTCTGGAAAAATGAAAGGATATTCCTCTCTATTTCATGCAATTTTTCTTGTGCTAATTAGTGGTGAGGCTTCACAAGATGGCAGATATGATCTTACAAATCCTAACTGTCAAAGGCTGCCCTCTTCCCTTTCATGTACTCTTCCAACTACTTTCTGACACCAAGATCCTTGCTGGTTTTTTCCCATGCAGTGATTTCAGTGCTTTTTTGACTACTCAGTGTACTGATTCATCTTGCTAAACTGTCAGGATGTTAACTTGACAAGAAAGAAAATCATATTATTTGATGTTTGTGAGTCCCTTTGACTTACCTGAGAGTGGGGGAAGTGCCAGAGCTGATCTATGTGGCATGACAAGGGTCTAGGAAGTACCTGTGAGAGTCAGTGAACAATTAAACCAATGTTTAATAGCAGGAAAATTTCCCTTGGATGGTTTTCTTCTGCTTTTCTTCCAGTCCAGTAAATTACATACAATGTTTCTACTATCTCTTTTGGCTGATTTCTAGAGCAGAACTGGTGGCAATGTACCATGGAAAAAGCAGCACAAATTTAATCATTAGTCAGGAAGATCATCTGTTAGAATAACAAAATGAAAAAGAATCAGTATAAGGTGATAACATAGAAGATATACATAGAAGAATGACAGATTTTTTTTCTAACTTTTAACATATTATGGCAAAGGTGTTTACTTATCTTGCTGTATATTAATTGATTATTAGCATTTTTATGGGATAGCTTTGTTCTCAATATAAATCAATTTTGACTGCAAGGACCACTTGCTGTTCAGTACTTCCTTGCCATGAGTCTGTACTATAGTGTGATACAATATTATCAGATTGCAGGACAAGGACAAAGGCTTTGCTTTGACATGTTCCTCCAATTACTGAGTGCTGTTATGCTAAGATTTTTCTGGCTGTATAAATAGCAATTGACTCTGTGTGTGCATGGATGAATAACAGATGGAGAAAGAGGGAGAAAGATGTAGAAGGAAGAGGAAACAGTGTACAGAAGGGACAGAAGGAGAGAAACGTTACATCCAGGCAACAGCTAAAAAACAGCAGGGTTCCCAAAACCTGTGTGCTAATTGTTCTGCTACCTGGCTTGTCCATATGGAAATTGAACATGATATTTACCATAACCTGCTAGAGGTTAATTTTTCAAATGAAGAGGAAACTGCAAGTTTGGAGCTGCCTAAGACCTGAATCTTTTATAATGCTGTATGCTGAGAAGGAATGAGAAGAAATTTAAATATCTAAAATGCACAAACAACCCTGCCTTTACTTGCCAACACTGACATGTTGTTAGTTCTGTGGAGAGAGAATATTCAAATCTACCTGCTGCTTTTAATGAGTCCTGAGATACTTGCTGCAAGCCTGGGTGTCAGATCAAGTGCTGACTAAATGAGTATTGAGCATCACAGAGCTGCTGATTAAAGGCCTTTTTACTCATACCAGGTTGGTATAAATTAACACCACACATTTTGGAGACACTTCAGTACTCTTTTTCTCTAGCAGCAGTATACTAAATGTAAATAGCTAATTTTATCTTTGTGACTGGACTGTAAAGAAGTTGCCCTTCTCTGCCAGCTGCTTAATTAATGTATGAATACAAGGATCAAACCAAAGAAAATCATGGTATCTTTCCTCACTATCAACTTTCAGAGAAAGGACATTCTAACCTGGTATCATTCAGTTACTCATATTTCTAGTTTTGATGTTGAAGATTTTAAAAGTGAAATAAGAACTTTTGTCTTTCATTGTCTGTGTGATTGTGGAATGGCATAGTAAGAGATAGAGATGATACCTCTTAGGAAGAACCAAGTACATGAATTGTTAGAACAAAATTATAAGGCAATTAGGGTTTTTTAACTATTTCTCTAGTATTTACTACATGACTACATGACCTTATGCATTACATGCATACTACATGACCTTGTACTTCCGACCACTGAGTAAGAATTGCTTGTATATTGACATAGTATTCATTTAGTAGTGCAATTCACATATTGTATAAGGAAATTAGTATGGCATCAACTGAAAAGTATTCATCAACATTCTCTTAATAATATATGTAGGGGCAACTTAAAAAAAAGACAGTAAAAGGCATAATAAAAATTTAAAAAAAAAGGCTTTTGTACATGAAAGTAGCTGTTGCTAGTGGAAATCTCCTCTCAATGTAGGGTTACAGGTATATGAAGCTGGGTAGTTTTTCTTTTCAGTTTTTCTAGGTAGAAGAATGAATTTTGCCTCCCAAGATGTAGACATTGATTTAGGATTTGTTCCAACCCAGTTGTTGCCATAGGACTGTGCTGGATCACACACAATGTGACATTTTTTTTGCAGTGATCAGACAGGGTGGATGAGTTGGTACATGTCATTGATTCTCCAATCTCAGACCACCTATAAAGAACACAGTAGTAAGTGTATATAAGTGAAAAAGAAAAGAGATGAGGGAAGAACATGGAAACAGGTAGAAATGTCACCCCTTATTCTCACCCTGACACACAGGCTCAGAGATGAAGGGTGAACAATCTGCCCATTTTGCAGCTGACAGAGCTGATATTCTTGTCCTTGAAAGAAATGCCACAAAGCACTGTCAGCTGTCTTTCTTCTTCTAATCAGTTCCCAAACTCTTATCAGATTTGAAGTTCCAGGAGAATTAGTTATTGTCTTTTCACTTTTTTTTTTCTGCAGGCTTCCTCTTGTCTACTCTTTCATGGACTTTTGCCATTTGCCTCTACCATGTCCCATGGAAAGCACTGAGTATACTTTAATGTGACAATGAATCATCATATTAAAAAATCTGTCATACTGCTGGATTGCTGTAAAAAAAATCAAAGATTTCTTTGAGAAATCAAAGATTTCTCAAAGAAATCAGAGATTGTTAAACAATCAGAGATTGTTAAACTATAAACAAGAAGATCATGAAGCTTTATTTTTAGTAGATACTTCCAGATGGAATGATGTCACATTGGAAACAGCAGGATTCAGCCTTAAAACTGCATTGTGCACTGGTACATCAGTTACATAAATCCTGCCTTATCTTCTCCTTCCATCTCCTTTCCCTTTCTTTTTGGTTCATATGAGACCTGACATAAAACAGAAGGGTTACTGACTTTACTGCAGTAATAAAAGTCTGACAGAGAACCACTTTATACTGATTTTATTTAACCTAAGACTGGCTGAGATATCTCATCCCCATCTCTCACCCTGCTTGGGATAAGAAAGTTCAGTCCCAGCTCATGCAGGAAGGACTGAAATGCATAAATTTCTGTTATAGTTTTCCCAAATGCAAGAGGAGCAATTAAAGGCAATTTCTAATATCATGGCCTTCTACATAAACTCTTTGCTAACTTCTTTGCTAACTTATAGCTATATGTTCATTTAGGACAACTATTAGGGTGATTATTGTGTTAGTCTTAGATCAACACTAACACAAGGAAAGGTGCTTCTTAGCCTCCTGCATTTATTTCACTTTTCACCATGCTGCATCATGTATATTCATAAGACAAGCTGATCATGGATTGGTAGTTAGGCAGTCTGTACACAACAGGACTTAATGCAATTTGCTAAAAATTAACTTTATTCTTTTCTCTCATTGTGAATTTTTGATATTTATTTTACACTACTAGAAGTTTGGTAGAATGGCAACATCCAAATCCAAGAATACTATAGATTATGTCTTATCAAGTTTAAATGTTTAATTCTTACACATTGAAAAGCATTCTCATTTGCTTATCATTTGTTTGGTCTGTAGCGGCAATTACTGTGATAGCCAGCAAAGTCTCCACTGAGATGTACTATGTAGATAAATGAAAGTGTAAGCACTTTATGATCTGTTTCTGTATTTTAAAAATACATGTATCTATGGAAACTTGCTAGAACAACAGACAAGAGGTTGTTCCAAGATGGGTGGTGAGATGTAGTCCCTTCAGGCAAAAGCCTCCAGTTGCATGGATGTACATCAGATGCACTGCAGCAAAAAGCAGTGTCTGGCTGCTTTTGGTAGGGTTTTTTGGGGTAACTGTAATAGAGGTATTTGTCTAGTAAGGAAAGAGCTTTGCTTCAGTCCTGTACAACTGGGTAACTAATAATTCTCACTTGATTTCTTTTTGCTCTGTTTAACGAGGGCAATGAAGAAGTGGCACAAATTAGTGCCATGACATATGTAGGGTAATATACCTGGTGTTTGAAAGAATGGTGTCAAAGGAAGCATTGCACTCTTCTTGGCTTCCTATTTTAACTTTTCTAACAGCACCCAAATTTGACAAAACTTTTCTAACAGCATCCAAATTAGAAAAAAAAATAATCTAAAGACAAATAAACAAACCTGAAAACAAACAAACAAACAAAAAACAACAGAAAACCCAGCAAATCAAAACAATAAAATTTCAGTACACTTAGCTCTAAATTATATTCTCGTGCTCCATCTTACAGTAAATATTCATTGCTTTACCTGATTATTACATAATCTGGTGATGCCATTTTTTGCCAGTTAAATGTTTTATGGCTAAAGGGTAAGAAGCAAACAAAATGCCAACAATATTTGCATTCTGTTTCCTCATTAATATTGGAAATATTTTTATATTTCATATAATTTCCCATGTTCAGGCAGAATGTTTCTTCCATTTTTATTATGGTCAGTATTCCACATGGTATCTGTAGGAATGCAGTGTAATAAAATTAGAGCAACAGCTGGAATAACAACTATGTAATATGCATACCACAATGATTAATTGTATTCTGCAGCCAAGGTCTGCTTCATTTTAATTGCCATTTGGGGTAATTTTCATCCCACATTAAAGACAATTGTTTATCCACAATCACATCTTTAAATCTAGTTATGAGCACACAGCTTTACTGAATCTTTAATACCCCTTTGTAGCAAATATTTGCTTGTGGTAGTAGCTAACTTTGTTACAGCCTAAACTAGACAGGTAGTTGTATACTCAAGAATAAGTACTGTAATGGTAGGGCTTATCTTTCCAAATGATGTAATATTTTACCTGACAGGAAGGTCAAGAATGTATTCTGCTGTCCTCAGAACATATTCAGAGATACTTTTTTTTTTTGTCAAGGTACTGAAGGATCAGTATTAAGCGAGATCTGGACTGATCTAGCTTGGTTTGCAATCTTGCAGGAAGATTTACTAGCAGTCTGTATATATGATATTTGTCCAGCCATTTTAAAGTCACCTGTGTTTTAGTGAATTTGGAATCCTAGTTTTAGCCTATGTTTTCCCTTCAGTAGTCTTGCCCTCTGTTGCTCTTTTTAGTTAATTTAGATAGACTTACCAGACTGTTCACTCAGAATTTAAGAAGCAGGAACTGTCTCTACTCTAGGGTTATTCTTCTCCCTTGTTTGATAAATGTTTGCTATCATGGCTCAATAAGGTATGAGCTGTATTTTTTTCATTTTAGCATTTGTATTTGCTGGAGATGCTAGGTTTGCCCTTCCAAATATTCCCCTGATTCCACTTGATTTATTGACTTTCATTATATTCTTGCATAATTCTGTGATCAACCATGTGGCCATCATTAACACCGATTGGACACATAGTTGAATGCAAATTTTTTTAAGAGAGGAAAACTCAGTTTAGGCTTTTTTCAATTAACTTAACGGATGCATAGATGGCACTAGATGGATAAATTCAAATTTTAAAAATTGCTTCCATAGATATATTGTCTTTTTTTTTTAATCTGCACACATAGAGGTTTTTCCCACAAACAAACCTAGCTCTCAATTTTATGTAGGGACATTTGCATCTGAGATTTTAGTTTTTAAAAAAGTACATGAAACAAACTGAAGAAACATGAAGTGACTCATTATTATTAATAATGGACTTTGTGAAACTGCTGTACCTCTGTACAACAGTTTGACAAAGTCCATTGTTAATAATAATTCCCATTAGAAAGGGGAATTGAGGTCTACCCATTTTCCTTCATCACTTTTAATTGCATATATATATATACATATATATATATATATATATATATATATATATAAAACATGTGGTTTGTAAAACTCTGGAGGTCTAAGTACATTTAGTTGAAGTTGTGCAGCATACCTGAATGAAAGATTTTTATGTTTCATCATTACTTGATTGTTTTAGTCCTGTTATATGAAGAATAACTAGTCTCCTTATGCTTTTCCCACATCACTTAAAACATCTTTATGGTTAAAATAAGTCTACCCTTCTTCACCTTTTTGCCAATATACGTTTTTTCAGCCTTGCATAAAATACAATTTCTTTTTTCAGAATCCTTGTCATTTACAGCATCTTCTTTTTTTTTTTGAGAGAGGGAAATGTATCAGGAAGCATCATTATCTGTTCTGTCCTGTATATTTAATTTCTGTGTTTAGGCAATCAAATAGCTTGTTCTTTTTGCTGCAGGTGTGCACAGAACCACATGCTTTCAATGGCTTTGAGCAGTAACCAGTAGTAACATCTCTTTACAGTTTTATTAATTGGTTGTTTCATTCAGCATATTATTCGTAGACTGACTTTTTGTTCATGGACAATGTGAGAAAAAATAAAGGGTGCTTTGATTATAGAAAGTTTGTGGTTGATAGCCATAGTCTGTTTTTCTACAATTCCAGTCCACACAACTAGAAACTTTTGACATTTGCTGCAGTTCATTCCAGGGAATGGGTCATGTAGCTAAAAGGGTTGGACAAAATGGCGTTATATCCCAAGTTAGGAGTCAAAGAGAATTAAAGATCTGAATTCTCTAAATGAAATCCTGTGGTGGGTTAGTAAAGTTACCCTTTTGTTTCAGTAAGCATAGTTTTATGGGATAGACAGCAAAAAGTGGTTGTCTGCTCAGTATGTTACCGTGGCACCCTTTGAGAATTTCTTAGCCCAGACACTGATAAACTTTTAGCACTTGGCACAGGCTAATACATCCAGCCACATGACAAGATTCTGCCACCAAAACAGTGTATCACATACAGTAAAAGGAAATGAATGTCTAAAAATGTGACAAAAATACCCTCTGCAGCTGTAGGACAATGTGAAGCTTATTCTATTGAGAAAGGAAAGATTTCTTATTTCAAATTTAATACTCTTTAATGTTTTGGACCAAGCCAAGGATTAGCAGCCAAGTGATGAGAAGAGTTCTGTTTGGACATGCTACTAGAAACTTTTTTGAAGATGTTTAGGTTTAATGTACTGAAATATAATAGTGGAAATGAAGTTCTGCCTTTTTTACATGCTATCAGTGATCATAAACTAGAGATGTCAAAAAAAGGTGTAGAGAGATGCAAATAATTTAGTCTTGATGAGCAGAAAAAACCTTCTAATTTGGCAGCTACATTTTAAGACAAAATAAGGAAGAAATATTTGTTTTCTCATGCCTCAAAAGCTCAACAAGGTACCTTGCTCTAGCTTATGACTTATAAATGAATGATAAGAGGAAAGGCACCAAGCAGGAATCCACATTACTGATTCTCTCAAGGAAGCTGATTGAGACTATCAAGAATTAGCAGAATTTGTTGCTAAAGATAGATGTCCATCTCACTCAACTGTATCAAGCTTTTGATTCATGGGAAGTTTCACCTTCTGCTTTTGATGGTTTTGATGTTATTCTTGCAGAATAACTCTTTAACAAGAAGAACCTGGGCTCTGTGCTTCCTTGCAGAGATACTGTAGACCAAACTTTATCTTTATAAACCTAAAGTTTTCTTTAGCTTTAGAAAGTGATGGGGTTTTTTTTCTTTTTTTTAGAATTAAAATAGAACAAAAGTAGAATTTGTTCATGTAAGTCATTAATATGTACTCTCTTTGTAGAACATCTGTACAGCTGTCTTTGGGAACAAGAAAGCCTTTTGCACTAAGGTATGCCTTATTCCCATAGTCAGTCAGAGAAAGCAGAATGAAATCAAACTACAAAGCAATTTTTATAATATATTAAAAAATAAAGTGTAACTGTACATATAAGGAACTTGTTAAACAGATGATCTGGGTGAAACAGCTTAGTCAGTCAAGCAGGGCGTAAGTACAGCTAATTTGGGTTAAGGGAATGTGATTGATGACTCTGAGGTCTCTTTGGATTGTACTTTTCTCTGAGTCATCCCAGATGGAAAAAAAAAATTCCCCCTTTCAGGAAGATATTCTCAACTGGAGGAATATTGGAATAACCCAGGAAATATAAGAAAGTAGTTTAATTGAAGAATTTATTCTGACACACTTATCTCTTAAATTGCAGTAGAGAATTGCAGTAGTAGTCTTTACATTTTTATGTATTAAAATTGTGATTCCGCTTGTGTGTGTATAGTTATAACCAGTAGAGTATTATAAATGGAGAAACCTTTCAAACCTAGTTGGTGAAATTTGGATTGTCTCAGTTTTTTCTCTTGCTTAATATTCTGCAAATAAAGCATTTGCTTTAGAAAGCACATTTAGTACTGTTGGCAAAACTTGTAAACATGAGGATTAAAGGAATAATAGAAATAAATACAAAATAATCATTCTTTGAAACAATAGTAATAATACTATCAAGAGACAGGACAATCCCTTAAATTATTTAACACTAATCTTATTTTGTGCAATGAACTAGAGAGTATTTTGTGCAGAGAAGATGTTAAGATAGTATTTATGCATGCTGAGAGGTTTCAGTAGAACTCTTCATTGTCTTCATTGTCTAAAATTCCACTCAGATTGAATTTCTTAGTAGTTGTCCTTTGTGTGCAATATATACCAATCCAGATTGGGACTGGGTAGGATCTCCCTTTCTATCTGGCATTCTGGTGATTACACTGACTTTATTAGACCAGCACGAGAAGAAAAAAAGAGTTGGGCTTTTAGGTTTCCTAGTGGCTTCAGAGCCACATACAGCTGCAATATTTTTTCTGCCAAAAAAATACCACATAAATACAAAGGTAAGCTTTCTAATGCTTTTATGAGACAAAGTAGGAGTGTTTTCTGCATATTTTAAGTGGAAGAATTGAGGATCTGGAGATAAAGAAACCAGACTCACTGAGTTTTGGTTGGTTTTATGTCATTAGCAATTTCCTTGGCATTCCATTTGCTTACAAAAATTTTCTCTGTGAAAAGTTGCCAGTCTCCTGGCATTAATAGGGAATAGTATCTACTCTGTTCAGTGAAGAGATGCCAGACATTGGAGACTGTCACTGGATCAGAAGCTTGTCTTTCCAGGACAGATTAGCTGAACTTTTTCCAGTGAAGAGATGCCATTTGGGCAATTTGAAATTAAGAAAGAATTGAGAATAATAGAAGTCTTTTTCTCTTGGATCCATCACCTATTTATTTCTTCCCAAGCATCACAAATTTTGAGATCTTATAGTGAAAACCAGCATCATACAATAATGTCACTGTATCTGGGACTGTCTCTGTACCTCACAAATAGCCCTTGGGAACCATGCAATTGCATGGAGTTAATCTGCTGGCCAATCTGAATTCTACATGGTTTGCATGAACTGGAACAACTAAGTCCAGCTGGATCTTAGCTTTTACCGATAACCAAGGTTTAACTGGTTGAACATAAACTGATTCAGGCTTGCCTGCATTTTTGTGAATGTCCTTACACCAAAAATCACAGTGTGCCCTCTAGAACTCTGATTAGCCTGTGGTTTCAGTTGCCTCCTTGTGATCCTAGTTAACAGAGTTGTCTGTAGCGTGCCAGAAACACTGACACTGAGGAATCATAGGGTCTTCTGGGGAAAAGACCAACAATATAAATTCATCTTTTGAGTACTAAGTATCTCCTGTACTGTTCTTTTCAAGAGATGCACCATAAAAGACATAAAAAAAGAGTACAGAGAAGGCAAAAAATATGGAACATCTTTTGTATGAAGAGATAGTTGCTCATTAACCTGAAAAAAGGTAAGTCAATGGGATATGATCTAGATATCCTGTAAATCTGAATGGTTTGAAGGCTAGGAGAGTATTATGGGTCTCTGTTTCCCATAACACAAAACCACAAAAACATCAGAGAGTATTTTTGGACACAGTTTTCAGAATGAATGAAAGGTTCTTACTTCTATCATGTATTATATACCCTATTGTAATGTAAGTACAAGTTTTATGTAAAAAAAAAATTAAAAAATCATTGTCATCATGTCCAGTGCAGACAGACAAAACTGCTGTTGTTTCAAAGAAATTAATTTACCCATACAAGTTTTCCAAAGTTCACATATTTTGAATCTTTATGTCCATGAGGTAGAAATAATGAATATCCTATGTCTTCTTTCTTGTCACAAGTTATATGTTGAGGTGTTCCTTAAGTTTCCAGTTAATCTCAAATGTAACTCTGAAATATCAAGAACACTGGGAAACAGAGCTCTTACAGTGAGGTTTCATTTATAATTTTACAGCTCCTGCTGAACTGCTTTAGTGCTGCCTGGTTCATCATGACAAGTGCTAGGTGGCTGATAGTCTCCTCCCAGGTAACATATCCCACCTCAGTCAACAATCCTTGGATATGTGATAGGAATGTCTTGATGTATCTACCTACCTTCTGATAGGTAAGAATTGGATTAGAATACAAAAAAATTATTGAGATGGTCATAGTAGTCCATATGACTGAGTTTTCTGGATTGTGTGCAATGAGAATCTCATAAGAACAGATTGACACTTCAGAGGTGTAATGTTTTCACCTGGATTTAACACCTTCCTCAGCCATGAATGCATCTTCAAGTGGCATCTGGCCCTTTAATGGACTTACAGTTTTTAGGTTAAGCAATTTCTTAAATATCAAGTTTTCTCTTTTCAATGAAGTACCTTGTGCAAACCTATCAGTTGCTATAAAAAATAATTTATTTTCCTGTGATACAAACATACAAAATCCTTCAAAGTGCCCTTAGCCCCAGGAGTAGCACTGTCCCAGCTGTTCTATTCGGATCAGCCTTTTCCAGTCAGCAAAATTCTCTCCTGCTAAAAAAATTTAATCTGATTTTTCACATCTAGGAAATACATGTCTACAAAGATCTCTTTATTGGATCACATCTGTGTATTGCCCTATGAGTATTCATGTAAGTATGTATGTACATATATATATGTACATATGCAAAAACACTGCATAAATGTTTGTCATGTGCGTATTAATGTGCTTGTGATTACACAGCTTTATAAAGCAGCATAAACACAAACACTGGTTTATAAAGCAGTTTACACAGCTTTATAAAGGTTTACATATAGCTAAGATAAACTATAATAGCAACTGCAAACACTAAGAGTGCAGTGGTATCATGGCACCTATATTTTCTTCTGGCCACTAATGCACAAACGTGCTCATGTAATGATAATTATGGTAAAGACCATATTTTTTATCTTTATTTTTTATGAGGTCTGCACCTCTGTTCTTGAAGTTATTGTTCTTGTTCAAAGTTAACCCTTTTTTGTAAACAAAGAGGCAAATGTGACCTTTCTAAAGGTCACGTTAATTTTGATCATTAGCAGACTTTTCTGGATTTGGGACCTGGACCTCCCATGTACTCCACCAGTACAATAGTTGTTGAGGATGAATTAATGGATTACTTATGTGTTGGTTATATCTGTATATATTCATGAATTTTGACACTGGTGCCATAATGTAGGTCACTTGTTTTAGCATAGAAATCCTAAAAGCTCCACAAGCACTGATGAGAGCTCATTATATGCAACAGCCTTGCAGATGAGGGATGTCAAAAAGGAAATACAGAAATTTATGCACCATCATTACATAAAAAAGCTGAATTGTGCAACATGTTACTAAAAGTAAAAAAGATTCTACAGAATCTTTTTTTGGTGAATTTGTTTGTGTATCTGTTCTCTAAATTTATTCTCTAAAATCAGGTTATGGTTGACCCTATAACCATTTTGATTTGAAACTTTCATCTTTATTTAGGTCTGTTGTGAATAAAGGACAAAATGCAGTAACAGGTACTAATTATTTTAAAAACCAGAACATTCACCTTATATCCATTACCCTCCTACTGTGAAAAAAGAAAGTGTAACCTGAGTATCATTAAGAATTAGACTCAATTTGACCTGTTTCTTGGTCTTGTTTGGGGATTTCGTGTAATTTGCAGATATTGATCAGCCTTCATGTTTCTACAATTTTGAAAAATGTAACATTAGTACCTCATTTTAGTAGCTTAGAATGGAAACCAAGAAGAGATATGTTTGAAGTTTTTGTATGTAAGGAACCAGATACTGGCCCAAGAATAGAATTACATTTTTGATTCAGTTTACGTGAGATGATATCCTATTTCTTATTACTTTAGTGTTTTTTTTCTTGAGAGTAGGGGAACCATTAGATTTTTTTGTTTGTTTTCTATTGTAAATACAACTGCAAAACCAGGAAGTGTCTGGAGTGTTATGCAATCATACACATTTATATTAAAAATGTTTATACTTCTTTTAAAGTAGCAGTAATTTGTGTTTGACCAGCTTGGTCTTGGCTGACCCTACACTGATTGAACCTCTGTAAGCATGAAAACTGGCTGCATTTCTATCACTCTGTCACCTCTGTTTAGATATTATGTGAGGCATATTTCAAACTTCAATCTTTTGCCTTTCTGTCAGCCCAAACCAAAATTAACTTGTGTAGAGGTCTTTGGAAAACAGTGGAAAGTTATTACTTTGTGGACAAACAAGTGGAAAAGCTGCTTTACTGCTTTTTAGTATCTAGTTAAGTATGTTCAACACATTTGTTTACAGAAGCTTAGTCACTCAATAAGTTCATGCATTTCCATAACACATAAAAGAATCTATAAGTCTTATTCACTGCATTCAGGACATGTCAATGCAGTAGAGATAACTGGGATATCAGCCTTAATTCAGAGTGTAAATATTTACGAAAAGTTATTCTTGAGGTTTGCATTTGAATTTGGGTTCCAGTTTAGGGTGTTTCAGTTTAGCCCATTCTTTATAATGGGCTTCCTCTGCTCCTATATATAATATTTTTCCTTGAAGACCTTCAAGTGCTCAATATTCCTGTGCTTGCATTTAACCTTACTTCTTTCTCTTCTTTTTTTTTTTTTTTGGCAATGAGTTTTTGCCAAAAACTACTACTGGTTGTTTCTGCTTTAATACAGTAATCCAGGTTTTCAAAACTCTTATATTGCCATTGCAATATTTCTTCAGATATATCCTTTTACTTTCTTTGATCTAGCTGTTCTTTGCTTCTGTGTATGAGATATGTCCTTCTTTTCATTGTGTACTCATTCCTTATACTTCTATGACACGGAATTACAAGTTGCCTTCTTCTAGTTTTCACCATGCCTCGGTTTACTGATGCCCTAATTGGCAGGCTCATGCAAGTTCATGATCATCTTCTCATCTTCTTTTCCCACATGTCATTTCTTAAAGAAGCAGGATCTCAGACTGGTCTTCTGTAAAATTCTTCATGTGGTCCCATAAAACACAGGCTTTTCACTCACCTGTAGGTACAAGGATGTGTTTATGACTAGCAAATATTTAGCAAGCTTGCTGCATTTCAAAGATTGGGTCATTGTTTTGTGTGGTTTCCAAAGTCACCTGTGTGTCTAAAATTTAATGGTCTAGAAATGAAATAGTATTTTTTGTGGACAGCAAATTAACTGTGAGTTGGCTTACTATAAAACATGAAAGTTTAAACCAAAAAAGAAAAGTAGTAATAAGTGAGATAAACAATATGCAGGATGTTTTTTCTTGGTGAAAATGTCATCATGATGTTGTAAAAAGTGTGTGGATGCAGCCTGTTAACTTTATGAATACAGTTTTTTCTTTAGTTATCCCTCTTTTCCTTCAGATCTTGTTCCTAGAAGACATTAGAGATTTCTTCTGATTTCAGTTAGATTATTAGAAGGTTTGAAATGGTTAGTTATGAGACACAGAATTGTACTATACTTTGCATCTGAATAAATTTAATCTTCTCTTTCTTGACTCAACCTGTGAATTTTGAACAGCCACATTTACCTCTCCTAGGAGGACCTGGACAACCTGTGGGGCAGAGCTTGATAACAGAATAAAGTAATGTTCACCTAGCATTCTTTCTCCTTGTTTTTCTGGTTGCATTTTCACTGGAGTGAGTGGACCCTCCTTAGCATTGTCATAACTGTTGGATTTGATAGCCAGTGGCTAGAACAGCACACAGCTACAGTCTGGAGTCTCAAGGCAGAGCACTCTGAGCTTTGCAGTTTAGGCATCAGCACCCAAGAACAGTTCCCCATATGTCAGTACATTAACTTATTTTTTTGGACTCCCAGTACTTTTTTAATTTTATTTCTGTGGTACTAAATACATTGTTTTCACTTTGAGTCAGGGGCATACTGTGCTGCAAGATTTTGGGGTTTTGCCTGGAATTCGATTTCTGCCAAGAAAACCCCGAGCAATGCCACCCTGTTGTTTCTGCCAAAAAGTTACTAATCTGCTGAAGAATGGATACTTTATGGATTGTAGCATTGCAGGACAATTCAGGATGATGGAGACTTCAGGAGGATTCTAGTCCAACACTCTGTCCTTAGCAAACTCAGCTGTGGATCAGGGCAAATTGCTCAGGGTTTTATCCTGTGGCAGCTGGAAATGCTCTCCCTGCCTAGGGCAGGGCTGCCCTTTGTACCTGCTGTGGGCACCTGAAGGTCCCACTGGCATCTTCATCTCTCCACCTGTACAGACAGCCTGTCCTCCTGCATATGGGCCTGTCTGCTGCCCCAGTTTGTTGCCCCCTGCAAACCTGACAGGATGCGCTTGGTCACCTTTCCACATCACAGATGGAGATGTAACACAGAACCAACCCCAGGGTGGCCCCTGTGGGATCACACAGGGCATCAATCAAGGAAGGTATGACCAAGTGGCCATCCCATCTGGGCACAACCACTCAATTCATATATACCCCACTGATGGGGCACACACCCCGCATGGAGCTTGGTTACAGCGACGTTGTGGGAAGGTGTTGGAAGCCTTGCTGGAGTCAACCTAAATGATAGCTCCTGCCCTCTCCATGTCTGCAAATTCAGTCATTTTATAACAGAAGGTATCCAGCTGGTTTGCACGTGAATAACTTTTGGTCAAAACACCACAACAATTCCCCATCACCTTTTTCTATTTCATATTACAGAATGTCCTTCTAAAGGACCAATTCCTTGATTGTACCAGGGATCAAAGTAAAGCTTGTAATTAGCCAGGTTACTTTCTCCCTATAGACAGAGATCTCCCAAGACTCTCAGAAATCTCAGAGACTTTTCTTGAAGAATGGCCTTGCAAGAACATCAGCCAGCTTCCTTAGCACAGCTGAGTGAAACCCAAGAGTTTGTTTAGAGCTCACAGTAATTGTGGGCTCATCCTCCTCTGGTCGTTATTCTTCCTCTTGAACCCTATACTTAAGTATAGAGAAAACCCTCCTTAATGAATACCCAGACAAAAGTCATTCCTGGTTTAAGCCAAGCTCATCAGCCTCAGCATGAGAGCCCTATGTGTTGGTACTGTCACAATGAGAGCCTCTTCATCTCGTTCTCCTCCCCATCTACCTTTACTGTAAGTTTTTACTCATCCACTGCCTATTTCAGTCATGTGACTTTTCCCTCCATATCCCAGTCACTGTGGTTTTGTTTCCATCCATGTGCAGTTGTGTGCCTGCCCTGGGGTGGGAGCCTGACATCCTGAAACTGGTCCTGTGGTCTCTTGCTCCCATTTCCAAGCACACTTTTCTTTTGATTCTAATCATCATTTCTTTACTAGTCTCTGAGTTATCATCTCTCTCCCCCATTACTTCTGTTTAAAAGACTTCTCAGTGTGATTTAATCTTTTCTCAAAAATCATACTTTCCACATTGCTAATACCAAGGAGAGATATGGGTTTTGCATTGTTACTTCCCTCCTGCCAGGAGATATTGTTCCCCACCTTAAGTCTTGCCTATGGCTTTTGAAGTCATGCTGCCACTCTGTGTACAGCAGCATTATTTAGATTTTAGAGCAGATGTACACTTAGTAGAGAAAGAACGGCTGTGACTAGTTGTTTATAGCTGATAAAGTGTGACAATCATTTCCTGAAAACATTCTGATTTTGTCATATTTTTCTGATTATAATCTTGAAACTCTTAACCTATCATTGCTCTGTCAATTTCTAATACATTCTGTAGGTGTTTGTGTTAGTAATCTGTCTGGAAGTTTGTTTTCATAGTTTAATGCTTTTATTTCTTTACTTTTTTCCTCATAAAATAAAATATTTATATGTGTAAGCTCTTATTAAGAATTGATATGTATAAATTTAAGCTTATATGAATAAATTTAAGGGTTTTGTAGCTTAAATTATGATCATTGCCATGATATTTTCATTTTTTCCATATATATTCATGCACAGTGCTTCCTTTCAAACACAGAAAATCTCATGAACAGGCCTAATGAGTTAATCCTCAATATACAGTCAATCTAGGGACAAAAATTTTAATTTTGCAACTACATTTACAGAAATCCAGTGCCAAGTATTACGATTAAATTTTTTCAATAGCTTGGTATGTCAGACAGTTTTTTAGCTAAATATCCTGCCTTACTCAAAGACTGTCAGTAGAAATCATTCTAGTCACATAACTGTCCCTATAAAATTAGCAGGGTCTGCATGCTTCTGTTTTAGGTTAGAAGTTTCAGAACATCTTGAACATTTCAGACTTCGGTTAGGTAGCCATTCTTACTAGCATGTCAAAATGACTGTATAACCTGTGTAACCTTAATGGGTTTTGGCATTAACAAGTGCTTATAGTGAAAATTTGAGTTGTTTTAAAGGCAATCCCATTTTTTTTAAATCCCACTTTGACCATTACAGTTGCAGTAAAGGAAGAGAAGGAAAGATTTCCAGCTACAATTTTAGATTTTAGTTGCAATGTCTTCAGCTAAGTCAGGAAGATCTCTTAGAGTAAAATCCCTGACAGTGAAGATTATACTCATAATGCTGGAATCAACTTCCAGCTAAAATAATCACACAAACTGATATTGGCAAAGAACATGCTTTTTTGAGTTTGTGTGTTTGAGCTCAACCTCCACACTGTCTTACTGACTTGCGGAAATTGTCACATATTTCACGCACACACTCACAGTTACAAACAAGACCTGTTGAAAAGCCATTTTTACCCTGAAAATTTAATAGCCATGATATGAAATCAAAGAATGTCTTCCTGCTTATAAGAACAGGATAAAGATTCACTGTTAGAAGACTGCTGAAATGAAGATGTCTGAAATAGATGTATATATATAATGTAAATAATTTCTTAACAGACGAAAAATACCTAGAATTATTTCCAGTTCTAATAGTGTGCTGTTTGTCATCAATTTCTTCATGAATGGAGTAGCTTATTTCAGGCAATAAATTGCTCCCACACTCTCTTTTATAAGTATTCCTCCAGGTGTCCTGTACTCAAACACAATTTTATGGCTCCATAGGAGTTAGAATATATTTCTGTTACTTGGTTGAATGCATAGAGCAGCTCCTTGAATCATGCTCCTTGGGTGAATTATGAATTGAGAACTTCCCTTCTGCTGTATTTGCTGAAAAGGGCAGCCATTTCTTTTGACAATCATTCTTATCAGCCAGCAGAAATCTGCAGAAAGTGATCACAGATAGAATGAAAACAATGGGACTCGATTAAAAAAACACCACAAGAGAATAATAGTAGAAATAACTATTGCTATGACTACTTGTAGTTGTCATTACCATGTTAGATGAGTTAGCCAAGTTTTTCCTTCTGCAAGAGCGTATTGTCATGGGGTCTACAGAAGGACCTATACCATCAACATCTTCTTCAAGGACATGGTGGGTTTGAATATCCACCCAAATGTTTGCAGAAGGCACCAAGATGTGAGGCATGATCAACACACTGGAGGGAGGTGATGCTATCCAGAGGGCCCTTACAGGTCTGAGAGGGGGCCTGTGCAATTCTCTTGAAGTTCAAAAAGTGCAACTGCAAAGTCCTGCACCTGAGTCAGGGTAAGCAACAGTATCAGTATGGGCTGGGGGATGAAGGGACTGGGAGCGGTGCTGCCAAGAATGGCTTGGGGGTGCTGCTGGGTGAGAGGCTGGACATGACCCAGCCATGAGTGCTCCAATCCCAGGAAGCCAAACGTGTCCTGGGCTGCCTCCAAAGCAGCGTGGGCAGCAGGGGAGGGAGGGGATTCTGCCCCTCTGCTCTGCTCTGGTGAGAGCCCACCTGGAACCCTGCAGCCAGCTCTGGGGTCCCAGCACAGGGAGGACATGGACCTGTTAGAGAAGGGCCATGGAAGTAATGATCAGAGGGCTGAAGCAATTCTTCTGTGAGAACAGTTTGAAAAAGTTGGATGATTGACCATGGAGCAGAGGAAGCTCCAGGAAAACATAATTGCAGCTTTTCAGTACTTAAAGGGGATTTATAAGAATAATGAATATCACAAAGCAGACATGTATCACGACTAGCTTCATTTTTCTTCCTTTGTTATGTTCGATGTTAACAGAGTAACTGTACTTGTTTGAGTCCTCCCTCCTTAATGGCAGATGTAAAAAACTGGGAAGGAAACTGGAGACAAGGGAGGGAAGGTGTGTATTATGGTGTGTGTGCTCTCCTGGAAAGGAACTATGAATAAAAATTCAATCAGCGACTCTCAGTGTTCTTTCTACAGAAAGGAATATCTTACAGATTTCACGTATTTTTTTAACAACAAAAAGCTTCTTTATAAGTCAGCTTGGGTATCTTTTGAATATATTTATCTTTTCTCTGCAATAGATGCCACAGTTCTGATACAAAATATCCTAAGTACATAGCAATTGTTTTATATAGACCTACATGTTTTGTAGAGAATGATCTCAGACAGCATTCTGTTGCTTATTATGAAGACAAAGAAGGTTATTCTTAAAACTGTAGAACGAAATTGAGTGTCTGAGTTCTTTTCGCAAGCACACAGAATTTGAAGTTTTAAAAAGGTTTCTTTTTGCTTCCCATTAAAATGTTTTCAGAAAGGTTTCTTTATTTTGGCATATTGGGGGCTTTCAAGCATGATTGGAATTCTGCACAGCATCATAGCTCTGATTTGCACATCCTCTTAGAGACACTATTCAACTGTAAATTAATTATGGAAAATAATGGGACTCTGTAATTAAGGTTTGGCAAAATTCAGTAAGATTATTTTCTATTGTATTTAAAACATTTTTTATATTGAATGAATATGCTTGAAAAAGGAGGTTACATTTTTCTGTGGCTAAATTTCTGAGTCATTAATAAACTGTTAATAAGTTTCTGAAGTGTCTAGTTACATTGTGACTCTGAAAAATATAACTCTGAAAAGTTAGTAATTTCTTACCTAAATGTTCTACTTCTTATCATCGTTTGTATGAATCAGCAACAGCACTGTTTGTTAGGTTTCCTAAGGAGAGAAAGATAGACTGACTGTCTATTGTCAATCTGAAACTGAGTTTCAGTTCATTTCTGATTCTTCTATAAAATGTGGGGAAGTTAATCAGAATTTTTAGCCTTGCTAGCAAGTAAAAGAATATAACAAAAGAAGGATGCCCGTGTTTTGCATAAATCATTATGTGTTGATGCAACTGTGTTTATTTATCACCGGAAAATAAAGCACGATGTTACTTTATAAAATTAATTATTATTTTGTTTTAAACACAGATGTCTGAAACGTACTGGAAGTATTATTAGCTTTTCTGATATAGTGATAGAAAATACAGCAGCAGCATAAAACCATTTATTTTTACTTATGCAAAAGCTGAGCAGATGGCTTAGCTTCTTCTCTGTGATGGTTATGTGCTTTCTGGATTTGACACTGTTCAGGTATAAAGACTACAGCACATACAGCACATAGATGTACCATCCTTCATTTTCACTCCACACCTGACAAGAAACTTGTGCATAAATAATATTAGTAAATAATTCTTAATAAATTAGTTATTTATTGGTTTTCAGCCTCAAAAACGTGAACTCATTTTTTTATAGAAGACTAAGGGAGCAAAAGTAATGGTTTTATAGAAAAGTACTAAGCCTACTAACACATTTGTATTAAGGAATGCCAGTTAGGAATTCTTTACTTAAAATTTTGTTGTGATTCAAGTTGATAATGGACACTAAAGTTGTCCTTAAGTAGTCAGATATGAAATTTGTAGAGACTACTAGCCTATTCCCCAGATGTTCTAAGTATCCAAAAACCCCATTGACTCTCAAACAAAGGATGCAGAAAGTAGCTTTGCAAAATTTCCTGAAATAGAGCTGTCATAGGCTATCCCTTCCAGGGATACAACTGCATGTCTTGTTACAAGAATGAAACCAATAAACTTCATATTTTTTAAGGAAATCACTAACTTTCTGTGTCCTGACTGCAGCCATGAGACTCTTCCTTACACAGTGTTTCTTTCTCCCCAGCTCAGTCAGTACTTAGACACCCACAATATCCAGCTGCTCTTAAAGGAAAAGCTGGTTTATATACTCATGGTTGCTTCCAGTTGTTATTTTTCTGTGACTGGAATGTTCTTAAAGATAATCTGGTCCATCTACTTTTATAGGGAAATCAAATGGCTAAGTTAAAAGACAACATTAACTTGGGAGTACCATCTTATAATATCTTATATTAAGAGGCCTTATTCTGTGGCCAGTGTTGGAAACTCTTATTTTAGACTTCTGACTTCATTCCCGAAAATAAAACATGTACTAAAGATCCATGTAAATGGAAAAACATATTCAGATGATTTGGAGAAAGTTTAGCAAATGGCGGGAAAAAAAATTTAATGTACAAATCATATCACTTACGGAGGAATAGTTCTTAATTTTATTAAACTTAATTTTTTGATTTTTTTTTTAATTTGAAAATTTTAGTAGTGATTTTCACATGCTTTTCTAATAAATATAACCACAATTAAAATATTCCTTTAAAATTCCAGGCCTTGAAATTATGTAACATAAAGTGTGCGTTTCTGTTGTGAAGATAAACCTTTCTCAAATTACATGGTTGAGAATTTTTAGGTAGGGAGTCGTTTTTGTCAAATCAGAATAATTGCTTTTTGAAAAAATTAAAGTATGTCATTTCATTATTATTTTGATCTTTCTGTGGTAAAATTTAAATTGAGTATTTATTCATTTTAATTGGAATCAAAAGGCTTTAATTCACTGAGTTAAATTTAAGTTTTCCTTTGACTTACCTAGAGGTTAATTTTTATTTTGCTGCATTATCTCTTATAATGGCTCATAAGAGATGCAAATCCAGTCTGATCTGATAGCATTCCAGAAGTGAACAGATTACTCTTTGGATTACACTTGCTTTTAGATAAATATATTTCATTGTAGGAGGCAAATAGCATTTAGTACCTAAATGAGGACAGCCAATTGTTTTGCCATCTGAAATGGAAGGGAAACAAGATCAATATAGCAATAAGAGCAGAGTACAGTTTTAAAGAGAAAGGATTTAATATTAATTTAGCATTGGAAGCTGATATTGATGACCTAAAATAAACATAGGGTTTCTTTGGTTAAAGTTCCATGTTTCTCTTCAAAAAGGAGTCATAAAATTTCTTAATAGACTTTTTGGTACTGTATTTATGTATTTATGTATTTATTTAGAGATGCCATTTTTGGTTTCAAAACACATTTTTCTGTTCTGCTGTAAGCTACCATGGAGTTAATTCAGTTCCACTTAAATCCTACAAATTTGCATAAGACTATTACTGCTTACTGTCATCTTTCAACAGGTCATGATCATCTTCAGCATTTTTATTGTCTCCCCTAAGTTTGGAAAGAGACATTTTAGCTGTAAGGAGTTGAAGCTCCTTAAACTTCATATTGTAACAATCTGTTCAAAATTTATGGTGGATATTTCCACTGTATCACAAGGTCTGTAACATGTAAACTTGTCTCTATACCAGGCAATGTCATCACAAGCTCAAGGCATTTAGTTGTGGATTTGGTGTACTGACCCTAGTTCCACTAGGCTTGAAACCTTATGGTCTTTTCCAGACCTGTTCTAAACCTATTTCATTTGTAATTTCAAAGAAACTTTGAGCAATTATAACAAAGACTATAATTACTGAGAACTTGAAAAGAAGGGCAAGAATGTTCTCAAGTAGATAATTCCTAATAGAAATTCTCTAAGTATTTAAAAAGAGGTGGTCTCAGATTAGCATGGAATAGAAACGCCAGCATTTCATCTTAGTGGCTGAGTCCAGCAGAATTAGGTCCATTTTCATGCTGGTTTATACTAAAGTAATGGAGATAAACAAAAGGAAGTCACCGTAGGCACTGCAGAGATGGCCAAAATTGCTCTGAACCTGTGTCAGTGTTCTGCAGGAGATGTTCACACCATAAACAGGAATTTGCAGAAACTATATAAACTCTCATAAACACAGACATCTGATGTGAATAAGATTTCTACATTTCCAAAATGGAAAATACATCTAATACAACACCTGTAACACAAGTAAGTGGTAGAGATTCTAGAGGAATTAACTCAAAGTCAGCATATCTGCAGTAACAAATCAGTAAACATATTGTTTCTCCTCCTGAAGCCTTTCCATCCATTTGTCAGGATTCCAATGTCTTCTTTGTCTGGCAAGAGAGTGGAGAACATCTGAATCCAAACTGACTGCTGGAAGTCTTTAGTACAGGAATAAAAGTATCTTGTTTCCCAAACAGAGTTCACTCAGACAATATTTGCCTCTGACTTTGCCCTGTTTTACAGAAAATAAGTATGTCCATGGTTACAAAAATAAGGCTTCAGTTTACATTATTACCCACTTTTCAGATTTTTGGCTGCTATAAAATGTCTTTCTGTAGAAAAAAAATTGAAGTTCTTCTACATGCTCTTTATTGTATAGAAAATTTCAGAATACATATTATAAACATTATGAAAATCCTTTAGTTTGTCAAGAAATGTGATGTGCATATATGTAGAAGTCATGAGGGAAGATTTTATGATCTCCTTTATAAGTATTTATTCTGTGACCTTTAAACCTGTATGAGGATAAGAAGAGTGTTTGTGAAAGCCACTTGGAGAAATTAGTTTAATTTGCTGGGGCAGTCACAGTCCTTTCTTCAAAATAATATGCTTTAAGTAGTCTCAATATGTTTTCTGTATATTTGAAATTATCAGGAAAAATAAATCACCAGTCCAGTTGTTATCAATGGTGCTGGTTCTTTTTTATTTTATTTTATTTTATTGGAGTATTTATCTGCTAAATTAAATCATATTGCACTTCATCTGAAATATCAGTTCAGCAGTGATACTCATCAGTAGTGTCTCAAATACCATTTAGGTGAAACACATTTCTAATTCACAGTATATTAGATCATGCTACACACACTGTACTCTCAAACACAGGCTACTTTAAGTGTATATTTTATTTTTCTCTTTTATATGCCCAGATGGTAATCTGTTTGCTTTGGACTGAACTCATGAAATGAGGCATCTGGAGTTTAGTGTTTTGATTTGCTTCAATACTTTCACCAAGTTCTTACTATATTATAAAATATTTATTGCTAGAGCTCTTACCCTGAAAATAGTGTTGACAAAGGATAAGGAAATCATAAAAGTGTTGGTACCCTTTTCTAGATTACAATTCTGCTAAAACTACTGCAAACCTTAAGTGCAGGAGCTCAGCTCCCCAATCTGAAGATGAATGTCATATATTTTATAAACACAGTCCTCTGAAATGAACTAGGTCTGCACTTGAATCACCTATCAAGCTACCAGTGCAAGGTCAAGCAACATTTGGCTTAGTGTAAGAACATTCATATAAAGTTGATTTAGTTATTGTGACACTTCCATATTCTCTTTTATATTGCAAAAAGGTATCAATTACATTACAGGTAGATTACAGCTGTAAAACATAGTACCTCTTATGTATACAGGCTGAAGATTTATAGATGTAACATTTTTAATTCAGGCACTTGTTTCTGTATATGACTGTGAATAGGATAAATCTGGGTGTGGAAGACAAAGGCGATCTCAGAGGCAATTTGATTTTGTTTCAGAGTAAGTCAGAGAAGCTGTAAGCAAAGCAATTCCTTCTTTGGTTCTATCCCTTTGGTAATCCCCTTGTATTTTAGCAGCTCTTAGTCAAGCCATGTCACTGGCACTGAAATTGCTCTGTGTATCCACGGCTAAAGAAAATAGCATATTTCTTATCTTTGTCAGCTGTAGAAATTATGCAGGGCAACTCTGAGTAACAAACAAAAGATAAAACATGTTTACCTACCAAAGCCAACAAGCAGTGTCTTTCTTAACTCCAGGATTTGTTGTCTCATGTTGGTTACTGTAACTGTGTACTTTAAGTGGCACTGAAATTAAACTTTCTTAATGAACTTCCCCCAAAGCTCTTGTAGTAAATTGTCCTTGGTTTTTAATGGAAAAAACCCTAAATACTCACTATTCTGTAAGAAATAAGCATTATGTAAAGGGAAGCAATGTTTCTTTTGTAAATAGAAGATGGGGGAAATATAGAGGGGTAGGAGGTACATGAAAAACACATATTATAGTCACATAGAAAATACAAGAGTGCTGTTGGACTTATTCTCATACAAATTAAAGTTTTTCTAATACCTGTTCTTTTAATTTCTCCTGTCTTCCCATCTCAACAACTCTCTGGTTGAAAAGGGAAACACTGTTGAATAAAGGACTTATTACATAATCTTATCTTGTGACAAATCATATTTGCTGAACTAGAAAGGAAAACATATAAAACAGGCTGTGGCAACAGTTTAGTATATACAATATAATTTCATAAACTTTTTTTTTTTTCTACCAAAGAGCAATTTCTTTGAACTAGCTATCATGCAACAAAATAAGACAGTCTGTGAAACTCTGCATGACTGAAACCTACAGTTAAAAATGATGATTGATGGTGTAAATACTGTGCCTTTTTGTTATTCATGTTGTCTTTGTCCTGTTCAATGTGACATGTTTAAACTTTGTCTTTGACTCTGCCAGTTTTGAATTTTTATGTAATGTAGTTCTATCAAGTCTTTGGTTCATATAAGACTGTATGTCTTCCCACTATCCATGGTAAAAAGAGATGCTTTCTCCTAAGAGACTGATGTAATAATTCCCACTATTTTAACTAGTTACTCTTAAATGTCTCCAAAATTAAACAAAATTATAGGAGTGGTTTACAGAACAATGGTCCATCATGAGGTAAGAGAACATATCTGACAAGTGGTGGTGTTACAGGTTATTGGAAGGGAGCTGATGATGATATTTCATTGCAAGAAATATGTAGAATATCTGTCTGTCCTTAGGGAATTCTTAATAGCTGTAATTTTTTCAATGAGTAACACACCAAGCAGTGTTTCATCCACCATGCGAGGAAGTGGGATGGGTTGGGGAGAGATTTGAGTAGGAGGCATATATCCATATCAGTTACCTTAATGTTTGGAATAGCACAGATAAAAATAAAAGCCTAAAGATTGTACATATATATTGACGAGACATTAACAAAACTGCCTTCTGGTTTTCAAGATATGTGTTAAGTTGATTTTGACAGGTGGCTGTAAACCTGAGGAAATCTCTAGAGGTAGGGAGAGAAATCAAAGTAACAATTTTATTGTATTTATGGAGGAATGCTTTTGATGGTAAAGAGAAAAAGCACTGAAAGGAGAGAGTCAAATGATTATGATTTTTTCAGGTGACACTGTGAAGTTTATCCTGTAGTGAAGGGTTTTTGCTTTCTTGATAATTTTGAATTTTGTTTGCAACATTTTAAAAGTGACCAAACATTGAGAATTTCATCGGAAAATTATGAAATTTCTAAAGTCATAGAAAATAAATGTTTGTAAGTAATGATTTTACAGAGGCCACAAGCTTCTTTACATCATTTTTGTCTGTAATAGTAATTAAATTTAGATTTAGTAAGCATTCATTTAAACTGAAGGTTATGTGACAATGAAAAATGAAGCAAATAACATAAGATAATTATTTTATTGCAGAATGCATCCATATTTTGACTTTGAACAAAAGCATCAATAAATTTATATGGGCTTTGTGGAAAGGAAATAAGATAATAATTTGGCTTCAAAAATCTAAAACGGATTAGTTTTCAAAAATCTTATGCATAATCATTAAAATAGGAACTGTAATAATTGATGATGATATGAATCTTGAGGATATTTAAAGAGGAAAATTTTGACTTTTTTCCAGTTTTATCTTGATTTTGAAGCTAAAATTATTGCCTTTGTTCACTTTTGATCACTTCTGATACCTGAAATAAAGTGATGACGGATGTATATTTTAGGTGAGATGATTAAATATGAACCAAAAAGTATATCCAGTTTGTATTGTTTAAATATCAGAAATTATTGAAAATATCATTGAAGATGAGTTGGATGGGTTCTCAAGAGCCTGTTACCCATTGCCCTCCCCCAGTGATGCCTTCTGGCTGTATATGTGTGATTTCTGATAGATATTTACCAATGCTTCACAATGATGGAAATATTGGAGGTTCCACAACTCCCATAGACACTTTATTTCAGTGGTAAAGCATTTGAAATTTGATTTTTTTTTTCTGCAATTTAAACTCAATACTTCCATCTATGTCAGCTTAGGGATCTGATTTTGTTATTACCAGTATTTTCTTGTTTAGGGTGCTAAAGTTCAACTAAATATCCAGAGAGTATAGTATGCCCTTTAACTCCAGATAGGAAGCTGTGGATATTTCAGTGTAACGTCTGCCCTCACAAAGCTACACTTCCTTTGTGTCTCTCTGGAGCTCCTTGTAGCTGGGGAGCATGGAATGGAGACAGGAGAATATGCAGGAGGCTGTAGGTTACAGTGGTCTGGCACAACTTACTAACTGCACTGAAAGCAGCAATGTTCTGAAGAGTTTTGCTACCTATTCCTAATGCTGATTCTTGAAGGTCTTGTCTGAAGACCTTGGTGTGCAGCAGATATTTTTAATTAACTTCTTCAATACCAATTCTTGGAGATGTTGCTTTCAGAGAAAGTGTAATATCTTTGTCCCACATGGTTTACTTTTTTTATTAGCTAGTTATTTAGGTTTCAAAGAAAACTGTCTCTAAGCTTAATATGTATGTACTGTAAGAAATCTAAAACATGCATTGAATTAAAAATGAGGAAAAAAAACCAACAAAAAAAACTACAAACCAAACCAAGCCAAAAACCCAAAAAAAAGGAAAGAAAGGAAAAAAAAAACCCACCAAAACAAAAATATATTCCTGCCTTAAGCTTATGTGATTTTATTTTATCTTCAAATCATTAAGGCTTGAAAGGAAACATACTTTATAAGGTAATATTTTGAAATATGACCGATTAAAAAAGGTAGGTAAGAGCTCTTTCTGTAAAAAAATCCTGAACTGTGATTTAATCCAAAGAAAAATATGGCCAGTACCCTTACAAAATTCTATTGTATAAGGAATTTTTTTTTCATGCTTTCATTTATATATAAAATTAGCTCATAATATTTTCAAGATACAGCTCTGGAGGATCTTCTTTCTTCTGGTGTAGATCATCCTTCTGTAAATCTGATGTGTTTATTTTTCTGCAGTGTAAGCAGTCATTTTTTGGTTGTGTTTCAACATTTAGCTCTGTGGCATTTAATTTTTTTGATGTAGGTCAATGTAGATCACATGACTTATTTTCATGATGCTCATCTTTATTTTCTGATCTTAGGACAAGACTGTCTAAGTACATTTCACATGTTTGGCATGTGGCTCAAAAAAATCCAATGAAATCTTTAAGATTTCCAGGCTGTCTCTGTGTAGCATGGTTTAGTGACTTTTAGTTTTGATAACTGCTGATTTTGATATTGTTAAATTTTCAACTGTGATTTTAGTGACAGTTTTTCTCTTCCGTAAAGCAACATCTTAATTAAGGCTGCACATGCATTGTTGCAATAGACAAAGTTTGGTAAAATATTCCAGAGTTACCAGAGGGGAACTCTTGCAGATAATTTTTCCTTCAAAAATCTGGGATAATCAGCATTTGGGGCAAAACATTTTGCATTTTCCATGTACAGTCTATGAATGAAATGCATATTTTAATTTATTTTGGATTTTTATTTTTATTCAGATAGGTATTATAAAACACCATCTGGCTTTTTAGTACCACTAAAGATTTTGTAGAAAATTGCAGTAGCCCCACCCTCTTATTTGTCTATCAGTATTTTCTATTTTTTGTCTCTTCCACTCACAATAATACATACCTTTAAGATTTTTCTTGACAACTAAGCTGATGCCCTCATAAAGCAGCTCTCTAGAGCTCCCAAATCTTATATCTGAGGGGGACACAATACTTTTTTTCCAATGTGATTGCCCTTTTTTCCCCATGTGCACATGCACTGGTGCTGACTATGCTCTTCCGTTTCCACAGCTGGTTAGTAAGCTTGTGTGTTTCCCCAGCATCAGCTCTGTACAACCTAAAGAGCAGCCTGGGGCCAGGGGTAGCTTGTTTTAAGGTAAGATACTAGTGTTAGCCTGCAGCTGGGAAAACTGATTAGCTCCTTTGTGTCTCACCTGTTAGGCAGTCGCTTATCTCTGAAGAAAATATTTCTTGCTGCAGAAAAATTTATCTTCTCTGGTAGCCTCTTGTATTGACATTGTTGAATTCCCACTAGGGCCTTAATAACAACCCTCTAGTCCTCTCCTACCACTTGAGTTTTACATTTAGAAATAATGAAGTGATGAGATGAAGATGTTATCAACATTTGGGTTATCAGCAGTTTGACCCTTGACCTTCTCTAATGGAGGAGTTTTTGATGTTGATACTCCATTTTGCTGCTGCATTTTGGTGAGAAGTCACAGGATCTGGAATGGTTCAAGGTGGAAGGGCCATCTGGTCCAGCAGGTCATCTGGTCCAACGTCCCTGTTCAACAGGGTCCAAAAGCACATGGCAAAGGATTTCATCTAGACAGTTTTTGAATATTTCAAGTGAGAGAGACTACACGCCCTCTTTGGACCATCTGTTCCAGTGGTCAGTCACACACAAAGGAAAGAACTTCTTCCTCATATTCAGGTGGAACTTCCTGAGCATTTGTTTCTTCCTGTTTAGATCTGATATCTAAATATCTTTTGAAGGTTAGTTAGAATATAATGCAGGGTTCAGAGTTTAATTGTCTCGGCCTCCAAAATCTCATGCTCACCCTTGTTTGAGGTTTGTTGTGTGTCCAACCAAAGGTGAAGGGGAACAACAACTATAATACTTAAAATATTTCCCTTTGGCTTCAGCATGAACAAAATGAAAAAAAAAATAGAGTCATGATGAATTGGCTTATTTGTGTTATTTGTGGGGTTTTTGCACTTTTCTTTTTTTCTTTTTTTTTTTTACTTTTTTTTTGTGGTTTTTTTTAAGGCATTTAATTTTTTCCAGTTTTTCTCCTTCCAATTCCATTACATTGTATGTTAATTCTGAAAAGAATTCAAAGAGAAAAAAATGCAAAATCAATAAATAGTTACAATTCTCTAGGAAGAGAAAACCTGGAAAAAAATATTGCTATGAGTTTAAATAAATTTTCTGTTTTGTCTTGAAATTATGTCCTACAGAGATATTAGAGAATTGATGCAAATATCATGCCAAATCTACAGCTTTGGTGAACATGAAACCCAGCTTCTTCTCTATGGAAATATTTGTGTTTGGTGGAGACAATACCAGACCCTGGAGTGCTGACAGTTCATTGCTGTCTTTCAAGACTGCTTCTGCAAATTGCATAAATTCCTTATGTTACAGATGTACTCTGTGGTTCAGCTATTAGTCCATTTACCTTGCCCATTATAAACCACAAACTGTGATATAAAATCATTGAATTAGCTCATATATTTGTATACCACATAACAAGCTAGTTGAATGAGATTTAGATAAATCATATTTCATCATGAAGTTTGCCTCTACTTGTGATAGCTAATCTTTTCTGTATATTTTTATTATATCCTAAGAATATAAATAATTTTAAATAATATTCTTATTTCTTTTTTATATGATGTTTTTCAGTGTACAGAATAGTCTCAAATAGATCGCAATACGTTTTACGTAGACATGCAGGGTAACTTTTTTCAGGTATTGGGAAAGGTCTTGGAGAACTAATTTGTATATGGAAGAAGAGAAATAGTTTTGTTATTTTAGTTGGTTTTTCTGAAAAGCTTGTGTGAGACATGTTGATCAAAAGAGTTTATGGCATTTTTCACATTAATTTTGAAATAGTGCAGTCTTTGTTAGTCTTTTGTATCATTATAGTTCTGTCTTACAGAAGAATCTGTGGTTCTTTCAGGCATGTTCTGGTCCTGACACATATGTGATTAAGTTTTCTTACCTCTTCAACCTTCACTGTGTAAGACAGGTGTTTCTTCATCTGTCCTGTTAAAATAAATGGGAAGTTCAGATTTTAATTCAATATGGCAAGACATTCTAAAACTCTCCTTTCTTACTGTAGACTTGAAGACATGGGTGGAGAAATCTGTGGAGGTGCCAAGTTCTATCACCAGCAGAGAAAAACAGTTAATCCTACTGTTGAAGTGATTTTTTCCCCCTTTGTCTCTATTTGGGTTTAATCCTTTGTCAGTTCCACCTTCAGATCCTCCAGTAAATGTCTCTCTATCCTACCCCAGGCAGCACAGTTCCCTGCTCCCCTTGAGTGCCAATGAATGTACACTATTTTTTGGTTTTATTAGGAAGTTCAATTGTCTCTAACCCTATTTACCTTAGCAGACACATTTATGGCTCTGAAATTTTTTTCTATTCCTTTTCAGACAGGAACTAAATATAATTTGAAAATGTCTCAAGGCATTTTCTTTGAGAGCATCACCATTTCAAAAATCTCTGTACAACTGATGACTAAATAAATTTTCTTTTCTTTTTGTTTTTTTTAATCTAGCAAGTGAGCTGTGGAGCTGAAAAACTTGGCAGAAAACTCTTTTGTCTTTCCTGCTTGTATCTATGGAACCTGGTTTGCAAGGTAAACATTCCATTTTAATTGACTGTAATTGTATTCTATTAAAATTTTAAATGTCTAAATGATCTTATAGTACCTCTAGGTTTTAAAGAAAATAACCTTGCTTAGTGTTTAATCTACACCTTTAGTGGTGAATTCTACTAGAATACTCTTGCAACTTTAAATAAATGCAATTAGTTCCTTTGGATTTATTAACAAATAAACATCACTCTCAGGAAAAAAGGAAAAGAATGGCAAGATCTAAGTAATTTTTGAATTTCTGGGTTATTTCTACTATATTTCCATCAATCCAAGTGAAACAAAAAGTCTACATTAATGTGAATTCATTCATTATGTCAATATCAATATGTATTTTCTGTATTCTGTGTTTATTGGGAATGTTGTGTTTATTTGTGACTTTATTAGAAGGAAGACTGAAGGTGATTCTTGAGACCTCTGGCCTATGTTTGCAATTTTCATTGCTATATAGTTTTTAAAGTAAGAGATTCTTATTCCTGCTCTTAAACACAGCTTTTAATAATGATATCTGAAAGGTAATTATATTCTATATTTGGAAAATCTAGTTTTCTAGAGTTCAGAAGACCTCAGGGAAGCTGGCTTATTTTGTTATCATGATTTTATTGTAATTAATTACCGTGGAAGGCTGCTGTTTCTCCCAGAAAAAATATGTTACCAAGAAAATATTAACCTGAATACCTCCCTCAGGTTTTGTTGCTGTTTGCTCTGCACTTTTCTTCTCCCACCCCTGAATTTTATCTTTGAAGTTGTCTTAATTGTCGTTAGGAAAGAACTTTCTTCTCTAGTCTTTTTGCCATTGAAATGGCCATTTTTGCTACTTTAGACGTGGTGAAACAAAGTTTTCAAAATATGTCCTCTTATGTGTGGTAAAGAATTCAACAGCAAGCTATGCAACAGCCACTCCAAATTTGTGCTGGGGAAAAGAATTACCCTTCTTGACAGAAGTGCCACTAGGAGCACTTGTAAGTTCAAGGTGGAAAATTCAGCATTTTGAAAAACTAAGTCAGCAGCTTTCCCAGAACCTGGAACAAAGGAGTGAATATTATACTCTTCAGCATTTGGTTAACGAGCTGATCCCCAAGGCTGGCCATTTTAAATTGAATTTCTTAAGAAGGCAGAGGAAAGAAAAATGACTTAGCCTTTGCTTGAGTGAAACTTCCTATGAGATGGTGGGTGGTGATTATAAAAGAAAAGTAGTAGCATTTCTTTTAGAGCTCCTTCTGAGGATGGAAGACATTAAAAAAAAAAAAAAAAAAAAGATGTCTGGCTAGTCTCTTTTAAATACTAGAAATGGTAGAAAAATTCCAGTTTTTAGGAAGCGCCCAGACACAATGATTTTCCATGCAGATAATTAGTCATTTTACAATCAGATTTGTGGGAAAAAAAAAAAAGAGTGGGTGCATTTCAAAGTGGTTCTGGTGCAATTCCCTAGATGTCATATTGTACATAGGTTTCTTCTATCTTGAGTTTGCAGAGCCAGCAGAAGAGGGAAAAACACTAGCAATCAGAAGTCTGACAGCTAAAGCTATAATTTTACATGGGTTTAATCACAATTTCCATGATTATGTTTCATTGTGTTTAATGGAAATTTAAGAATGTACTTAAACACTTGCAGAATTGGGATATATTCGGATGAATTACAGCAAAAGAACTGAAAGTGAAAACCATAAGTAGAATTTCCAAAGCATCTATAGGTGACATAGCAGCAGGCTTAAGGTGCTGTTTCTGCAATACATATGATAATTTTGTAGCTTTTGTAAGATAGAAATCACAAAAAAATAATACCATGTTTTAGAAAGTATTTGGCAAAGAGCATTTATTTTTTTCCAAACTAGTATTATGACTTTTTATGCATAATAGCCACTTCTGACTTACTGGTCTTCCTTTGACTGTTTGTGTAATTAAATCTGAAGGTGCCATTGATTCTAATGACTTATGTGCAATTTTTGGTATTGGCATTTCAATAGTAAACCACCAATATTCAATTTGGAGTTAGCAATAAGTCACTGTCAGTAAGAATAGACTAATATATCTTTATGATGATGAGCTTGCATGGGGTAATGAGATGTTTTTAGTCAAACAAAAGGGTAGGTTCAGAGTTGTAATTTGAAATTCTATTTTTAAAAAGGTTTGAGGAACTATTGGAAGTGAATTGTCTTTCATTCTGCCTTTTGTTTTCATCCCTCTGAAAAGATTCATTACTGCCTATTCAACTTGTTTTCCTAACATTCTTGTGGTGAATTTGGCATGCACAGTGCATAACATCTGCGAATTTCCATAAAATGAGGCTGTGAAAGTTTTCTCTATACTTTCCATTTGATGTTAGAAACCTGCCTGAGTAGGTTTTAGGCATCTCAAGAATGTTTCTGCCTTTACTGATCTAGATTATACTAGGTGCTGCTGTAAAGCATTATATACCAATTGGTTTAATGACTCTTACCATTTCAGAAAACCAGAAAGGGGGGAAAGTTATTTCATACATGCATGTTATTTCTTTTCAAAAGGGAAAAGAGAACAATTTGATAAACTGAAATTTTTCATGTGTGTAAATATTACACATTTTTTGTGCCTGGGACATTTCAAATAAAATTAGATGAGAGGTGGTGTTACATAACTATGGCTGCTGTTGATGGTGTGATTTTGCAGGCAGATTAACTTAGTTTCTTTCCCCAGGCCAACACTGCTGTTAAGAACTGATTTTTCTTTCCAACACTCAATTTCAGCCTACCAGTGTGACAGATAATTTTAATACTACCAGCTGTAGCTAAATTTTGCATCAGTGCATTACTTGTATAAAAATAATTTACTATCTGTTCCAAAATCTTCTATATTGACTCATATTTCTAATACTCTAAATTTCTACATTTCTTGAGTAAATGCTCTGATTTTGGTGGATTAGTGTCTATATATTGAGGAAAATATGTGGCTCTAGAACACTCCTAGAGCAGAACACCAAAGGTTCTGGATGATTGTAATTTTTTTCCTGCTCTTTAACCTACAAATCTAGGTTATTAAAAGCACTTATCCAGGGATTGGGTAATAAAATTAGTTAAGGTTTCTCATAGTTCTCAGTGTTACAAGATCTGCATGCCTGAAAAGAGGCAAAGGCTATCATAATGCTTTGCTTTTGAGACCAAAAGTTGACATTCTTCAACTGTAAAGAACACTTGGAATAGCTGTGCTGAAATTACTGGAAATGCATATGTGGTGTTATGTGAATAAAAGAGACTAAATTCCCTCAGGTTTAGAGCACTTATTTTAATCCACATGTTCAAATAACCTCTAACAATTCAGTCTAGTACCTTCAAAAGTAGCAGGTGACTTCAGACAGTCAGATTTTACAGCCAGAAGGGGTCTGATATTCACTAAATTCTGACCATTTCCTTCATGAAATTCAGGCTTCTTCTAAATTCAAGATGCACACCCAAAAAGTCACTTAGAGACATCTTTGCTTACACTGGAGATGCAAGACCTGCTGATTCTTGAAACTGTTAGAATAGATTAAAACAATCCATTTCAGTTTTCTTTGGGTATAATCTTGTGCTGTTATGTATGCAGTCATCTGCATACTTTGAGTTGTACAGGGAGTTGTAGCCCAAGTTACACTTGGACTTTAAATAAGTGTTTGGATTTATTTGGAGTCCTTAAGTTTACTCAGTCTTGATTTTCCAGATGAAAGTCAGAAATATGCCTTAGACCATGGGCTTTAGGCGTCCACATTCCAATATAATCCACAGATGTTTAAAACTGTTTAAATACAGTAAACAAGGCCTTGGGGAGACGTGGTTTGTCCAGTGAAGACTTTCCAGCTTCTTCCCTGGTTTCTTCAAACATTAAGTGATGTCTACATTTGCAGGGTACTAAAATTGCTGGTTAGGAAATAGAAACTTAACTCCAGTATTCTTTGTTTTAGAAAAATCAAGCAGAGATGAAAAAAATCTTAGAGAAGCAATCTGCTGGAAAAAGTAAATAAAAATATGTTTTCTTTAGGCCTGGAAATGTAGGAAAGCTTTGTTATTCAACTACTCTGAAGACACTTCCTATGTTTGGCAGAACATAAAGACATACTAAGAAATGCTAGAAGATCTGTTGCCAATTCTTAGTAACAATGTCAATATGCTTCCATTTTCTGTCTTAAGAAAGAAATATAATTTCAGATTGTGTATCTTGGTTGAAACAGTTAATTCAGTCCTCCCTGACTTTCCTTCATGCCTCGCTCAAAATCCTGCTGTGCATCCTTAAATCATTGTGGTTTGCATTTTTATCATTGCAGCCCAATCTTTGGTATGGAGTTTTGAAATGAGAGCTCAGCACAGAAAAATACTGTGCTGCATTTCATTAATCAGAAGGAAAATATCAGCAGGAAAAAAAGCAATTACTTTGTATACTATTTCTGTCAATACAAGGGTTACACCAGAGCTAAAGGAAAAGGTAAAAGGATAATTCAGCAAGATAATATATGTAACTCTCCAAAACTGAACCAAGTCAGTTGGTTTATTCTGATTTTGGAAGAAGAATTTGCATGTTCAAAGTGGTCTTCAGTTCCTGACTGGCAAAAGCCAAGCCAAACCAAACCATAACCTTGATAATCTTAAAAGTCCCATTTAACCTAGGACACTCTATGGCTCTGTGATAAAAAAATCAGCTATGTAACAGCCCACTGAAGTACAGATTTTCAATAACTATATAGTTAACCACAGTTTGACACCTTACATTCTTTGACATAATCTCTATTTTTAGTGTAGCTCTGGTTTCTGGTAAAATATTTTCAGTACCACTAGTGATTGTATAGAAGCTTTTGGCATGAACATTAAGTGTCAGTATTGAAAAACAAGTTTCAGAGCTTTATTTCATCCTTGTTTACTACATCACTATGAATTAAATCATCTTTAGACTACAAAATCAGATGCACTACACCCTTAAGTCTAATCGTGGAGGCCACTGCTTTCTGCCTCATTTTAATCACATACAGTTGACTTGTTGACAGGGAATGTCTGATAACGTGAGACCTCAGGCCTGAAAATCCAAGAGCTCAGGATGCTGGAAAGCTACAATCAAGTGAGAGACAGTGAGGAGCTCTGCCAGCTCCCTGGGTAAGCCTTGCCTCAAATCTAGTAAAAATCCCTTTAGTGTGCAAGGAAGAACAGGTGACCCAGGCGTGAGAATGAGAACGGCCGTAGGTCAGTAGAACCTCCAAGTAATGTAATGCGGCATATCTTGAGAAAGCACTTAAGGAGACAGGTGAAAAAGCACAGTTCTTGGCCTCTCTGAAACATAGAAAAGGGCATTCAAAATGTAGAAAATGGTATTTTCTGCAAAAGTCCTTTGGAAGTGTTGTCTCTGTAAATATTAGAGCAGAAAATTCTAATGTCATCATATTCTTATGCTTAAAAGCATGAAGGATGAGGAGTGAATGTGGAATAATAAAAAATAGACAATCTAAGTAAAATATAGGAGTTTTAATGAAAATTTGGAGGCAAAGGAGCATCATCTTCCTTTCTTTAAATAGAAGGCTAAGAAAAAAAGTATCTTCAAATTTCAGAGAGGGTCATCAAGGTTTTGTCAAGACTACTCTTGCATTTGTTAGTTTATTTAGGTTGAGTTCCTGTTTTGTCTCTGAAGCATCCTGACATTGCTTGAAAGCCATTATTTGAACTCCATCTAGTAAGTATGCAGAAGATATCGGTGAAAAATTCTTTTTTTTTTTTCCACATGTAAAGCTGTTTCTGGTTCTGCAAATTTGAGTTTCAAATAAAACCTGTCTGTAATCATTTCTCTACAAAATTTGGTGCTCTAATGGGAAAAAATAATTTGGAAACAATGGCACAAAATCAGAACAGATTGAATTTAAAGATTATAATGACAGGAGAGCTATCATACCATTTATTTAAAAGTATTCACTCTGAAAATTGTCATTTACATTAAGCAGAAGGCAGTTACCATTTCAATCTCTTGATGTCATGTTAGCCTAGAAGATCAGCGCCTCTGTTGGACATAACAGTTCACCTGGAAGATGGGGTGGATAGAGAAAAGGGACTAAACCAAGAACTGTGTTATTTTAGTTTTCCTTTGAACACTGGGATTTTGGAATAGGATGACCTTTAAGGACCCTTCCAAGTTAAGACTTTCTATGATTCTGTGATTACAACAGTGATGCCTTTCAGAATCAAAGACTCATCATTATGGGACTAAGCAGGCTATTTCTGCAGTATTCATGCATATATGAAAATTTCCCATTTTCATTAAAGTCAAATTTGTCATGAAAATTAAAGCTCATATCCTAAACTAATCTAAATCGTGTTATCTCTGAAGTTATATTAATTTACAAGAAGTTATGTTTTGGAAATTATGCTGACTCTATACTGAAGTTCATGGAAGAAATATTTTGAAATATTTTTGGTGAAAGACTTCGTAGAAATTGCCACATTTATTCATTTGAACATTTTCACAGTGAAGGTGTTTATGATTTTTTGTTACTATGACATATCCATATACTATGACTTTGATTTTGCTCTACCTAAAAAAAAATCAGATATCAAAATTCAGAAGAAGCTTGTTTCATGCAGTAATATCATTGACCTTGTATCCAGGAACCAAAATTACATCTATTCATTTCAGTCTCTAAATATTAGGATTGCCTAAACTGTGCTATCAAATCAGTAATAATTTAAGAAATGTTATGAAGAGAGAGAAAAAAGAAGTCACAGCTATATTGTCCCTACTTTAAAAATCAGTATTTACAATATCCATAGAAATCTAATAGCTACCTAAATTATATAAAAAGTAAAAACCCAACCCAAACAAACAAACAAACAAACAAAAAAAACCCCACAAACAAACAAGCAACCCCCAAAAACAAGTAAAAGCCTACCAAAACCAAAATCAAACTTAAACTAAATGCACCAAACCTATTTATTTTCATGCAGAAGACCCTAGTAGACCTAAAATGGTATATAGTGAAGGAAATTAAGGACACACATCCTAAAACTATGCAAACAACTTAAGCCTATGTGTCTCCTAACAGCTCACAGCATACTTTCAAATATTTGGTTCTGTGTTTTCATTAATTGTGGCATTTGAATGTAATATTTTCTTTCAGAATCATAATTTAAGATGAGTCAGATGGCTCAATTCTGTCACAACCAGACTTCCTAGTAGTAATGACATATTGAGCCACTGCAGTTACTGGTATGGTCAGCACTTCTAAAACTGTGCTTATCTTATGCACTGCCTGATTTTTCTTTTGCTTCCTTTGCCCTCTTTAGTTTGAAAACCACTCCTATTTTTTAGGAAGGATTTATATTTTATGATGGAGTTTCCTCATTGGATCTTAAAATATCACAATTGATCACATTCAGATTTATCTGTCTAGCTACTTTATGCTATTTACAGGGTCCCACTTTCCCATTTTTTCATGAACCACCCTTTAAAGGAAAGTAGCTCTTCATAATTGGGCAGTTGAGTCCTTGTGAAGCAGGGCTGCTCTTGATAAAAACAGAACTGTGGCATTTATAACTTTAATCAAAGAATTCAAGGAATCTGTAGTGTTTGAAGTATCAGCTGGACCCATAGCATACACTATAATCAGAGAACCAGCATTGAATCAGAATTGAATAATTTTGGTTGGAAAGGATTTTAAAGACTCCCTAGTTCCAGTCCCATGAGCAGGGATGCCACTTACTAGATCAGGTAAAACCCCATCCAACCTGAACCTGAAGAATTCCAGGCACGAGGCATCCACAATTGCAAGCAACATTTTCCAGTCTTTTACTAACCTCACAGTAAAGGATTTCTTCCTAAGATCAAATCTAAACTTTCCTTCTTTCAGGTTAATGACAATATGACATTACCTCTTGTCCTATTGTTATGTGGCCTTGTGAAAAATCATGCATTTGTGCAACGCAATAACATGATGCAGAGCAGGAAAAAAAAAAATCAAGTAATTAATTAAAGCCTCAGAAGGTAGTGAGATCATATTTTTTTATGCTTGGATAACCCTGGGGAAAAAAAATACTTTCAACACATCTATGTGCACAGGCTAAAAAAACTGCATAGCATTCTAAAATTATGTCAGTGAAGGTGAAATTGATCTGAATTTTTAAATGGGGACAATAGACAGAAAACAAGATATAGAGGAAATGTGGAATTAAGTTATAGTATAAAAGAAATGCCCAGTGGGGTTCTAGTGAAAGTCAATTTTGGCAAAATTGCCAAAGATGACAGGTTGATGAACCTGAAGAGAAAAGTAAATTTCTCAGAGGAAAAAATAATTTTGAGTGGACACCATTGTGATTAATGCACCTGATCCACTAGCATTAAGACTCTGATTCTAACTATGCAAAATTCCTTCACGTTATTTAAACTGTACAGCTGTGAAGGCTACT
>VZSJ01001700.1:399358-436520 GCA_013398405.1 Pheucticus melanocephalus | reverse complement strand
CTATACTTTGGATATGAAGAGCTAACACTTTTTAAGGTGTAAATTATATGGTGTGATAATAATCTAGCTTCATTTAACCATCTTATAGAGCTCCTCAGCTCTACTAAGCATGTTTATGGGAATTCATTTTACAAAGATGATATGCAATGTGTAGAAACAAAAAAAATAGTGACTTCTGCTGTTAGCAAAATGTATATTTTGTGTGCCAGCAGCAGGTAGATAGATAATGGCTAGGAGAACTGCATCCTATGGAGAAGGACACATTTTCTGGGTCACTAAAAAGCCAGCTCACTCACTTTCAGTAAAACTGTAATTGAAGGTTAGAAGATTTACTGTGGCAGTGGATTGGAGATTCTAGTTCACTTAAATAAAACACATGTTTTGGTAGTCAGAAAAGGATTTTTTCTTCCTTTATGAACTGACCACGTTCTGGGCTGTTCCCCTGCTGCTTGAATTCCAGTTTTTGCCTTAAGTTCATTTCTCCCTCAGTGCACAGACAATTTCAGATAGTAGTCTGTCTGTCAGTGAAATGCTGTGAAGGCTGTCACGTTCCGTCTCTCATTTCTTTCCCTTCAGTAACATAAATAACAAGAATTTCAACGCTGTCACTCCAGGATTATGTGAACCCTTGAACATAACCAAGATTGCTTTGAGAGTGGCTGAGACCAGCATTGGATACTGCAAGCTCTGGGGCATTGGGTGTTTTTTCTGTCTTCAGCAATGAATGTATCAGCTTAATTTCAAAGCAGCTGTGAATAATGTTGAAGTCCTCTGAAGGACTCTGCCATGGAGCTGGGTCTGCCCCTTTGGAGTCTGACTGGAGGGATTGCATTGCCTTGCATTTTTGCTCCTGCCCAACTCACTTTGGATATTCACATGGAAGGTTGGGATTGTTTCTGTAAGCAAACGAGTGACAGCCAAATGGGAGAACCAGTTCCTAAAAACAACTGCCCATAGAGACAGGTGTGAGTCTTGCCTAAAGACTGAAAAGGAAAATCATAAGTGCCGTTTCACTGATCAGAGGAAGAATTTTTCCTTTTAAACCAGATAAGGGTTTTGTTTCCAAAATGCTGTATCTATCTGGAAGCTGCTGCATAAAGGAAAAAGCTAAACACTTCAGAGGAAAATTCATATAAGCAGTTAAGCTGCCATTAGTATAAATTCTTTCTTTACTACAATGCCTGGTGTTGTCCTTCAATTAAAGTATCATACTTATCTTACATAATCTTCTAATGATATATTTCTGGTTAAAATGCTGGGATTTTTATCTCCACTCTCAAATTAACATTGTGGCACATTCAGCATACTCAATAAGAGCAAAAGCTATGAGAAGGAAAAACTTGTGATTTCTGAAATAAGTATTTAGCAGAGAAATGAATTTTGAATTAATACATGTTGGAAAGTACTTAGATAATTTTGCCTTTAAGGACACTCTTTTACTGAGGTCTTTCAAAGTAAGCACATTGTACTTTTGAATATATTTAATGTTTTTAAATAATTTATCCTTTCTTGTGAGATGGTTCTCAGATCTCAAATACATACAAAAAAAAGTTAAAAAAAAAAAGACAACAAAAAATTACCTGGGTAGTTTGGTAAAATGTGTCCGATTACATTATTGCATCTCATTAATTTATTTTCTGTTGAAGTCAAGACTCTGAGAAGCAAAAGCTTTACATTTTTGTAGCCTTTAAAGGACACAGAGGACTAGACAAGTGTAGTGCTTTTATGAGTCTTCTAACTGTGTCCTATTTGGTGATGGGAAACACCACTGACAATATGGAGTCCTACAGAGTTTTAGTCCTTTTAGTCCAACATGAACTATAATTGCTGCATATATGAAAAGTAATAAAGAACTTATTATGTTTTGAAATTACAATCCTCAGGGGGAAAAAACCCCACCCCTTCTTTTGTATATTTTCCAGCTATTCTTCTGTCCCTGATACACACATTTTAAAGAATATTTACTACAATAGACTCTTATGGCATGTATTTATCTAAATGGTAAACAAACGCATTCAAAAGAGACCTTCCAAAAATTCAAGGGAATCTGAAAGTACTTTGAGGTAAGTCTTTAGTTAGGTATCACTGACATTTCTGTCTAACTAGGGAACCTCTGCTGAACTCCATAAGACAGTTCTGCACAGTTCTGTAAGTGGTACAAAGTACCAGCTTCTCTTTGCAGTAATTTTGCTTCCCTTCTTCTCCCAGGTAATAATAGAAGGTGTTTATTCTTTGGTCTTCAACCTTCATTAAAGCATTGTTTTGTTTAAATATTTAGGAATACTGTAACACAATTGCCAAACCTGTAGTTTAAATTATGTTGCCACTATAGACTGTATGATGTTCTTTTTTATATCTGGAAAGTGTAATAAAATTTGCAGACAGGACCAATTATGTAGAATGACCTTAAACATTGGTTTTTGGTTTGTTTTTGGGGTTTTTTTGCCTATTGTCTTAAGTGCTGTGTGGATGGACAGAGCATGAGTAAAGGCAGAGATTCATGAAAAACTTTGAAGCACCAATTTCAGAGAAATTTTCTTTTTTTACAGTAGGAATTCATTCTTTTGTGAATAGTGTTAGCTAATGTGATTTTGGGTTTATGTCCCACCATAAAATCCTCCTGGAGGTGTCACATTAATTCCTTTTATGGCAGCACAAAAATAAAAGTAAGCACTAAAAGTCTACAAATAAAAGTTTTTAAAGTTTTTAAAGCTTTCAGAAAGAAAGGTGATCTTAATTAACAATGTGTGTTCTATGCATTCAGCATTGTTTCAGCGTCATTTTGCTGTACAATAAAGAAGCACTTTGCATTGACTCTGATCATATGTGCACAGGAAGAGTAAACTGTTTCCTTTACAGGATGAGTAAACTGTTTCCCAGAAGCAACTGAGCTCCATTGTCCCTGTCAGGGAGCACAAAGTACAGCTTTGCAAAGAATTACTAGCTGGCAATCAGCAGAGGAGATGCTGTCAGGAGGAGCTGGAGGCAAGAGTGGAAAGGGTGACAGAATCACACAAATGCAGAATGAATTAGGCTGGAAAAGACCTTTCGGATCACCAAGTCCAACCTATGACCTAACACCTCCTCATCAGCTAAACCATGGCAATGGGTGCCACATCCAGTCTTTTTTTTAAACACGTCCAGGGATGGTGACTTCACCACCTCCCTGGGCAATCGGGGAGAGGAAGGCAAGAGTCTTACTGCTGTACTTCATCTGTAGAGCAATTCAGGCACCTGGGTGCAGGCAAGACTGAGAAATGAAAATCACAGCCCTGCAACTCTTGGTGTAGGGCACAGAACAGTCACACAGAGTCTCTTTGTGTTAAAAGCCTGAAAATGTGGTTACTAGTCTCTGGAGACAGTTGTGGCAGCTGCTTTGCTGCCTTTACAAGGACTCTGCCATATCCCCTGGAAGACTGCGTAGCAAAGTAGCAAACTGGATGGTTATAGAAATATCTTGAGATGGCTAGTATGATTACTGTAGACTGTTACTTTTTGAGTTTGGTAGAAAGACATTTTTTCTGATATTGTTACTGTAGACCCTGCTGGAAATAGGAATGCTCTCTCAGGTTGTACTCCTCTTACCTAAAGCTTTGTGAAGGTGCGTAAGCACGACAAGAATTAGAAAAAGTAGACTCTGCCTTTTTTTCATGATTCCAGAAAGTCTCTTTAGAAAGGCAACTACACAGAAATCATCTGAAAATTCATGAACATGTGGAGCTCCCTAGAAGTGAAAAATGTATAACTATTCTCTGAAAGTTGCTCTGTGGGAAAGGAGGGACAAATTGAACCACTGTGGCCAGAGAATTTCCCAGTACTTCACCTTGCAGGAGCATTTAGGCAATTTGATAACAGAAGAATTTGTGCATAATGAAATTCAGCTGGAAAGCTATGCTCTGGACAGTGAGCTGATATTCACCACTAGACTGGAATTCTTCTATTGAAAGGCAGCTTGGAGATGTCATGCTGTGAGTAGACAATGTTTTAAAACTGTAGTTTCTAGATCAGCTTGGAACATTTTAAACAAACGGCTTTCAGGAACAACAACATGGATGCATGAGTGTTCTACATTACTTACTTTATGGAATGGATTAGTCTTACTGGCTTTTTTTGCAAACATTAGAAATACTGAAAATAACTTCTCTAATTGAGTTTGTCAGACCTTTGTATGAAGACTCAGACATGCACATCCTCAGTAGTTTTTATTTATTATATAGAAAATTATTTTTAATGAAATTTTATTCTATATCTAAATGTTTATTAAGAGTAGACCAAAAATTACTGACAACTATTGTATACTTCAAAACGCAGATAATAAGAAAGAGAATGCAACTGATTTTAGTGTTTTGATTATTTTGATAGAGACCTAGAAAGAATAACACAATGACACTGTACGAACAGTATATTCATAAGTTTTTGTGCTTTATTTAATCATACCTAAGCTATAAAGAAGAAAATAGAAACAGGTACAGATGAAAAAGACAGTCAGGATGTGTTCAAATGCAAGTAATAGCAATAAAATATAAAACTCACAATGAAAACAAAAAAAAAACTTTATTTGCAAACTATTCATTTAACTACATTGTTAGATTAAAACTTCAGAGTTTTAACAGATGAAAAATGGGGTCAAAGTCAGATATAAAGTTTTCTTTATTGCACCTACCGGGAATCTAACCGTTTGAATTTTTAAAACAATTTCTTTTTTTCTTTTCACTGCTAACAAGTAAACACAGGGATTTCCCAATTCACTAAATTTTTATTATTCCTAGAATCCTAATACTAGTAACTTTTTAATTACTTAGGGATAGATTGCCATTTAAGGAAACAACAAAATGATAAACTTTTCAGAACCAATCTAAGTCAGCATCTTTCTGAATTGGGTACAATAATAAACACTGTGAGTCTCCACACCACTATATAAAATCTCATGTAAGTTTAAGCACTATTTGAAATAGTAGTGTTGGAAATTCAGAGGAAGGAAAGTAAAGGTGAAGGCAGGTAATGGCCAGATACATAAATTCTAAGAGAGTGTTAGTTTGTTTTGTTGAAAGGATGGATTGTTATTTAGATTACAAAGATATTATGCTCTTCTACCAGAACAGGATGTTTAGGAAGAATAAATGAGAATGAATAAGACTACTTCTAATTTAATGGGACTGTATTTGTCATTACTTATTGGATAAGCATGAATGGAAAATTAAATACAGATGTTGTATGCATGTGTGTGTGTGTGATGGCTTGATAAGACATTGAGAAACTACTTCCAGAGTAATTCTAACCTAAGAAGAATAAAACACTGAGAGTCATCAGCTCAGTCTTCATACATGTCCAGCAGTTTCCTAACTGTGCAAAAATTCCTAATTTCCCCTTTTGAACACAGCATATTTGCCTGGGTAAAAGTTATCATGCTCTGTATATGTCAAATTTTCCCACAGAAAATCTTGCTTTACACCAGGAAAGTCATTAATAAGATAAGGACATTTCTTGAAAGCAGTGAAGCTAAAGGTCATCATTATCACAGAAACATTCCTTGCAGTTTTTCATCAATTTTGTGAGGGTTTTAATGGATTTTACTGAATTTGCTCTTTGAAATCTCTTTATGTCAGCTTCTGCCAGCCTCTCTTACTTCACTGAAGAATATTTCAGCCTTAGTTGCTGCAGTATAGTCAAACATAGCATATTTTTTTCTGTCTAATACTGTGTAACTTCAAGTTTTTATTAAATTCCACACTTCCTTTCAGTCCTTCTTCCCAACTATGCATTGTTGGTCATGTCAGTAGGGAAGATTTTCATTTCCTAATCTCTTCTCTTCAGAAATCAGCATGGGCTTAGTAAAATAAGAAATGACTAGTGGAGTTAACTGCTATCACTGAATGTGCATTGAAAGATGAACCTAAAAGACAAAGTTTGAGATACACAATGTTCCATCTGCAAGAATCAAATTCTGTTCCCATTTAAACCTGTTGAAATGTTGCCATTGAGAGAGCTGGAAAAAAAAATAGTACTCAAGAAGTAATTTGATTTGTTAGAAGCCGTATTTTTCTACGCGCAGAGATTTTAAATTGTTGCCCCTTCTTAAATTTAACCAATGTAATTGTAGGCAGGTTTTATTCATTTTTATATTATCTTTTTAACTAAAAGCTAAAACCTGGCCCAATCCTGTTTAGCTTATTAGGAAGGTTGAATATTTTATCTTGTTATTAAAAGAGTTGTAGAAGTCAAATCAGAAGGTGAATGTGAAGTTACACAACTATTTTAATATAAACAATTTAGGTACTTGGTCCCTGGAATTTTTAATAAGGTTTTAATACGGTCTTTGGTTTCTTGTTACTATGATTTGCACAGAGCCTGTCCTATTGATTGCTTCTAGATCAAAATAAAATCCTTTGAAATTAACACCTTTCATTAACTGTGTCTGGAAATTGCCACATAGCTTTTCCCCAGATAAGGCAGAGAAAATTCAGTAAATCAAAACTTTCTTATTTTTGATTTCATAATAAATTTCCTTTCATTTGAGAATGAAAGCACAAAGATAAAACTAGGTAACTCTGTGGAGAGGCAAATTGAGTTTCTAGGGCCAGAACATTTGCTAGTCCTGAAATTATTTTTTCTATTTTTCATTTTTCATCCCAAAAAGTGAGCCAGCATAGCATTTATTCAAATTATAATCTGTATGTTTGTTTATTTGTTTTTTATTAGTTTGAAATATATTTGGGAATCCATTATTCAAGCGAACCCATCTGAAGTTGCTGCTTTTTGATTTGCTTTTTGATGGCCATGCAGTAAAAGGAGTTCTGTTCCTTTATAACAGATAATTTAAAAACATAAATCAATTTTCTAGTCTATTTCATAAGTGGTGGTTAGTGTGATTTTTTGGAGACAGAAAGAGAAGATTTTTGTTGTTCTTTTAAAAAGCTGTCAGACTATCAAGAGAACTGCATTGCACATAGCAACCTTTGTCACAGCCACCAATTATAGATCTTTCCTCTCTTTTGCCAAAAATGAGTGGAAATCCAAATTATGCATTCATTATATTAGTTGAGGAACTGACTTTCTGTTCTCCTCAGAGTTACAGCACTTCCAAATATAATGGTCAGAAATAAAGACAAATAAAATCCTTGAGAAATATGCAAAAAATTATTTGAGTAGAACTGAAAATTTCCAAACATCCCAGTTACTCCTTCTGTTAGTATAAAAAGTGAGGAACAAACTGTGCAAAATGAAGAGAGAGTATTTTCACTGGATTCCAATGGATCCACTGGGTTAGCTCTTTTTCAACCAGCTCTGAGTTGCTGATTGGAAATTACAAGCCCACTTGTCGCAGTGATATTTTTCTGTCTTCTCTGCAGGGGTTATTAGTGCTTCTATGCCAATAGTAATTGTTGCATAGAATATCATTAAGCAGGACCTGGAAAAACAAATGAGGGATGAATTTTGTGCAGGCACAAAAGGCAGACAAGTACCAAGGAGAGCACCAGGGATGGATTATGTTCCTTTAAGGGTAACCAGCAGAACTGTTCAGGCAGTACAGAATCTCACAAAGAAAGGTCTCAGCTTTTCCTCCTGATAGACAGACTCCCTTGCCATCTACGGACAGGTTACTTTAAAGAATTAGATGGAAAGGTACTGCTGTTTACAAAGTGTCAGGAGATGCTGCAGCAGATAGGAGAAATAACATTTTCTGACGAAATGACTGAGATGTGGGTGAAAACAGGACAAATATCGTGTGAAATGTGGTTAATATATACAAAGATTAAAATATGTGAAAGGACATTTAAGAGTAAAGAATCAATGAGAAAAGTCAGAAATAAGGGGGGAGATGTTTTCTTAGCAGTGCTTTTGTCATTCCAACTCTAAATAAGCAATTCTTCTACTTATAATCCTTTTATGATGAAAATGTGAAATATACTTCTGCAGAAGTTATCTATAGAGAAGAAGTTTTAAAAGTACACTTGATACATTGATTGACATTAAAATTGCTGTATTTTCTTCACTCATGCATTTTAAGCCTGTATGGATGACAGAAAGATGTAACAGAGCTAAAAGATGAGTAAATTATCTGAAGGTAGTTATTCTGGAGGATATTTATTATCACCTGCTCTCACATCTGTAAACAGATGTGGGTTATTTCCTGTATTTTATCACGGTGTTAGGAAAGTTTTCTGCACACACTATCTTGACAGATATGGATGAGCTTGTGAAAGCTGACAAGGCACCCCTTATATTTTGCATTCATCTTTTATGTTTAAAGTTTGGGAGGTCACCAGCTTATGAATGTCCTAGCAGTAGAGTCTGCAGCTGCGGTGAGGATGGAACTAAAAGAATTAACACAGAAGAGAAAAGTGGATCTAGAGGACAGCTGGAGTCTGACCGTTTCATGCAGCTTTGCTGGACAAATGTGGAGGGTTTTTTTATATATTTGCTTTCCTTATTGTTTTTCAAAGATTCAAGATGCTGGGTGAGGTCTTTATGCTAGAGGAAAACCTCTAGCTTTCTGTTTTCCTACCGGATAAGTTCAGACCATGGGTCAGAGTAATATTGCTTCAGGTTAATGGGTTTGCTGTTTTGTTTTATTTTGTTTTTCTCCTACTCATTGATACTCTGTGTTTAACTCTGGTCTCATAAGCACACTGACATTTTTCAAACATGAATGAACAAGAAAAGGTGAATTTTACACTTTTTGGGAATTTCAGGATAACTGCAAAGATAATACCACAGACTTTTTACTCTATCAGTCTCTTTGACAGTCTCATTCAACAAGGAAGCTGTTGTCTGAATGTCAGTTTGTTTGAAATTATTCCCTTATTCCATACTAAGACCCATCCAGGTAAGGACAAAGCTGCTAATACAAAAAAGAGGTGTTTGTAGCCACCCCTTCTACTTCATCTTGACAGCAGAGTCCAGATTGCTCTAAGCAACCCAATCCAGCTGGAGCTGTGCCTGCCCATGATGAGGGCTTAGACTGGGCAACCTTTAAAGTCCCTTCCAACCTTGTGATTCCATTCTGTGATTCTCTCACTTGTATTTGGGCACTGACTAAAATCACCTCTTCTCAAAGCTGATTCACTTCACCTCTTCTCAAAGCTGATTCACTTTGGAATGAGTATCATGCTGCCTCCTTGACAGAGGATGAGGACTGTAACAGCAGTACACTGACCTTCAGCTCCAGTAAAATAAAAATACAAGGTTTGCTTGGTAAGAAACAGGCTAAGCTAACAGGTCTAGCTACTCCCTTTCAGAGGAGAGTTTAAACTCAAATAACAGATAACACAGAATGTGGTTGAATTAAAGGGAAGGATGGGAAAAGAGATATTTTGTGTGTCCCTGAGGACATATAGGACTAAGCAGATCTTTTCTTAGCATCCCATATATAGATAAAAGCCTTAATCCTTTCTGCACTCCTGAAAGGTAAGTCTTTTACCTTTCTTCAGGTCTCTACCAGCTCTCCTGTATCCATCCCAGTATTAGGTCACCCACTGATTTTTAGATTATTTTTTTATGTTTACACAAACATGGTATAGCATGATGCCAGAGAAGCAATTAGCCTTCAGCAAGAGGGTTATTTGCTTCAATTTTTGAGAGGATAATCTTCTAATACAACTAAACCTATTTACTCTCAGGCACTCAGCTTCAGTTCCATTAATTTCAGTTTAGTGTGACACTCTATAATTTATTCTTCCCAAGATTTACATGCATCTGCACTACCATTAGTTGTGTTTGTTGTGCTATTAGCTTTAAACTTTTATAAAGATCACAGAGATGGCAAATAAAGTGTCAAGGAAAGTGGATGATGTATGAAAGAGTATTAATATCTGTCTGGAAAGATGCACCAAATTTCTTCAGGCAATATACCAGCTCCCATAAGATAACTATTAAAGTTATCTTGGGTTTTGAGGCTGAAGTGTATTGATTCTTTATATATCTTCAGGTATAAAACTTGATGTTACCATGAGAGTCGTAACTCGTGTGTCTCTTTCTGGTGCTTCCATCTAAGTTTTGTGTAAATTAAAGACACCAGAACACCTAGTTATCACCCTCTAAGACTTTCAGTGAAGCTTCTCTGTTAGAAAGAAATGACTTTTCTTCCCTAGGGGGTTTTCTTCCCCCCTTTTCTCTATTTTGAGACTCACACCATAAAGGGTGGTCCTCCCTAGGGGTGAGAGCATTCTTTATGGTGTGATTCTCAAAATACAGAAAATTATATTTGGGTTGCCTTGCATGAAAGTGCCAAACAACATGAAAGGTGATATCTCCCAGTTCTTTGTAATTTTTACAATCCTGTTTTAAATATTTTCAGGAGATAGGAGGCAGGTCACAAAGGTGAGACCAGATGATAGTCCTAAATGTTCTAAGAAACAAATACATGTCAGAACAGCTGCTATATAATTCCAATCTCAAAAAAAGTAAGTAAGATCATGCACCCTCTTACCCCATCTTTTTGGGGGTTTTTTGTGTCACTAGAACAAAAGAGTGTGAAAAGGGAAAAAAAGATAAAATGAGATCAAGCAATCTTTAATATGAATAATAATGTCCTTAAGAATGATTAGGAAACTGTGTAGCTATTAGCTTGTTTTCTTGCACAGACTAGAAATTTAATTAGAATCTGGGTCCAACATTCCTATCGTAAAAAACATAGTTATGATTCTGCTAGCCTTAGGAAAAAAGTGTAATCTCTTTTCTGTTTAATTTTTCTATGTACATTTGTCTTGCTCTTTTGAAATTTGATTGGCTTCATACAGAAATCCCAATGAAACAAGAAAAGCAGAGGGAAGTTAAGCAAAAGTGATGACCTATCGACACATTTTTTAATATTTTAAAAAAGAATGAGTTTTCAAGCTGTCCATGCAGGTACACAATCATCTTTTATACAGAAAGACTTTTGCTGATTGTTTCGAATCTCAAGTTCTTGTTCACACTTAGTTGTGTAATGTTTTTGGATTTCTGCAAGGCTTTTGGTACTGTTTCTCCCAGGACCCTTCTGGCCAAAATGTCCATCCCATAGCTGGAAAAATGCATGGTGACATGGCTGAGAACACAGGCACAAAGGGTTACAGTGAATGGGCTGACAACAGCTTTGAGACCTGCCAGTAGTGGGTTCGGTCATCCTTGGCCCTGTGCTCTTCAAAATGTTCATAAATTACTTGTATGCAGGGCTCGAAGGGATACTAAGCAAATTTGCCAAAAACACTATACTAGGAGGAGTTTTCAAGCCCTTTGAAGGTAGGGAGGCTCTGCAGAGAGACTTTGATGAATTAGAGAGCTGGGCAATCATCAAGCACATGAAGTTCAACAAAGGGAAAATGCTGGATTCTGCGTCTGGAATGGGGTAATCCTGAATGTACCAACAGAGTAGGGAATGGGATGCTGGAAAACAGTGCCATGGAAAGGAACCTGGGGATCCAAGCTGAACATGAGCCTGCAGTGCCCTGGCAGTCAGGAGGGTCACCCGTGTCCTGGGGTGCATCAGGCACAGCATCACAGCCAGGCAAGGGAGGGGATTGTCCTGCTCTGCTCTGCTCTGCTCTGGAGCAGCGTCACCTCCAGTGCTGGGGGCAGCTCTGGGCGCCACAATAGAAAAAAACAAAACAAAACAAACAAACAAAAAAAACCACAAACAAACCAAAACATTAATCTGTTAGATAGCACTCAGAGGAGGGCAATGAGGATGGGGAATGGCCTTGAGGTGAAGCTGGATCAGGAGCAGCTGAGGTCACTTGGTCTGTTCAGCCTGGAGGAGACTGAGGGTAGACTTCAACACAGTTACAACTTCCTTGTGAGGGAAAAGGAAGGGCAGGCACTGATCTCTTCTCTGTGGTGAGCAGTGACAGGGCTTGAGCTCAGCCTGACAGACTTCATAAAGTGCTTGGACAATGCTCTCAAACACATGATGTGACTCTGGGGATGTGCTGTGCAGGGCCAGGAGTTGGACTCTATGATCTTTGTGGGTCTTTTCCACAGCAAATTCTCTGTTTCTGTGTCTCCAGGTAAAAATTAAACTACAACATGTTTTATGTAAAATTAAAATAATGAAATGTTTGAATTTTGTTTTTTAATTCTCTTAAAGAAACCTCATATTATTAGCTGCCTTTTTGCACCATTTTACACAAACTGGTGAAGAGTATTTCTTTTAGTATCATAACCTAAGAGACTGGCATCTCTGACCCAGCATAAAGCTGACTGCCTAACAAAGGTTTGGAGAAATATGGGCATTTGCAAATTAAAGGCCTGCATCTTCTCAGCCACACTAAATGACAGTGTAATTATTGGGAGAGTGCTGGCAATTGTTCTTAAGGCTTGATCCTCCTTCCTAGCAGACTATATCAGTGGGGTTCTTGCCATTGAGGGGAATAATATTAAGTTTTGGTCCTGTTTCCTCTGCATAGCAACAAAAATGTGTTTGATTTTGGTACTTAAAGGAGGATAACATATTTGTAAGTTCTGATAAGTTTCTTATTTACTAACAATTTAGACAAACTGATAAATTTTTATGACTACAGAAACTAGTTTTCATTTTAAAAACAGAGTAAATTTCATTCCTCAAGCATGATTGTGAGATATTGTCCTGTATATTAATAGTCCAAACAGAAGATTCTGCTTGGTTCTTTGAACTTGCACTTCAAGGCAAGTTTGATCATAATTTTCCAGACAGTACAGCAATAATCTGAAATAAAGGATCATGGCCAGTGAAATGGTACCGATGTAGATAATTCATGTTTGGAGAGTTCATCATGACTAGGGTAATTTGATCTTAGTGGCCATTTGCTCATTTAATCTCTTCATTTGGTGAAATGAAATAACCCTAAGGGTAAGAAATGGTATTTGAAACACCTCAGGTTTTGTTACATTATATATATAACCTTTTGCCTGAGTGTGGATATAGTAAACTTCATGAAGCTCCAAACTGTGCTTGGAGGGGGTCCCAAAATAAGGGTCAGACTCTGTTTGCATCTTGGAGATTGTGATGTTTTGGATCCTTTTCTGGGCAGTCCTACAGAAAAAGGGAAAGCGAGCAAAAGAGAGGGGCTGTGATTAATACATGGCATTGCTTCTTAGTATTCAAAATGCACTCATGTCTTTGAGCTTACAGGACTTAAAAATTTACCAGTTGAGTAAAATTTAAACCTATTTTAGGCATTTGTTAGCTGTTACTAAAGGTTACAACAAAACTCTGAGCTTTTCTCTTTTTTCATTTCCACTCATAACTAATATATTTGATGGTAACTTTACCTTTTAGCATTGTGGAATACCTGTGGTACTAACAGCAATATCACTAGACCAGCATTGATGATCTCTACTATTATCACTTAGTATTCTACTCTTGTCAATGGGGTGATTTTTTTTTAAATAAAATTTTTCTCTCACAGAAATCATGTGGTTATAATTAAGGATTCAACTGGGATCTAACAGAGAATATCAACTTTGAGAAAAAATTGGCAAACACACATTTTAATGACATGGTGCTTTACTTTTATGTCGCTGCTAATAGTTACATAACATGAAAGGAGAAGGGTGACTGTTTGCAGTCAGTGTTGTCTGCAGCTATCACTTCTTTTGGCAAGCAGGAGGATTTCAGATGTTATGTAATGTCCAAAAAATATCTTTCAATGAAATAGCACCATCATCACAAACTGTCGGTTTATACATTCTCCTTCCCTGGCTTCATTCCAGCAAAGCTCATTTAAAATACACTGGCTGGAGCCAAAATGCATCATGCAATTTTTTAATATGCATTTATTCATGAAAGAGAATGTGGTACATCGACACATACAACTTTAAGTTAGATTGTAGCTAAACAAGATTTGTATTGTTCTGTGGGGTTGAAAAATAGTAGGAGCATGAAATTCTGATGTGCTGTGGGTTAGTGCAGTTGGACAGAACATGAAAAAAAGAAAGGATTAATTACTAAAAATTAAAGATGCCATTCTCTGAAAACTGCAAGTAGTATAGAGCTGATTGTCTTCATTGTACTACAACTGATGTGTCCTGGAGTGATAACCTTGCCTGTGCATGTTTAATGGCACTGATAGTCACAATAAAAGAGTCCTTTCAACAAAATCTTCCAGGTTGAGCATTCTGCTGATAGAAAAACTGACCTCCTTGTTTCTTTTTGCTGGGAGAACAAGCTAGGGGATTTTTTTCTTCTGAAAGCTGCCTTGTGGCCGTAGTTATGTCTTAGGTACTGTAATGTCTTGACCTCTGTCAAAAAGACTTGAGGCTGAACCTGTGCTTATGCCTGTAAGCTTCATGGATGTCTTGAGGGAATCTGAGAAGCAGCTGGACTATGGGCAGGCAGGTCCTTGGGGAATGTGAACCCATATATTCAAGAGATGAAGATATAAGCTGCTTAAACCAGGCATTTCCTATAACAGAGTTCATATGAAGTTAGGAAATGCATTCATATATAGAAATATACCAGCTATTTGAAATAAATAATAACAAATAATAATAATAATAGTAATAATAATAATAGTTCCTGTTTTCATTCCTCTAAGAGAAACCTAAACATAGTGGCATTTTTTTAGTCTTAATGTTAGTCATTTTGCATTTTCTGATGAAAGTGAGGCAATTTTCACAGCTGAAGAGCAGTCTTTGATACACATTTGATAATTAAGTCAAACATAAATCACTGATTTTTTTACAAAATAATCTTCTTTTTCTACATGCTGAACATAATATAATCTGGTTTAACAACAAGTCCAGCTATTAAATCCACATGAGTTTTCACAAATAGAAGAAATTATGCAAGGGCTGCAGAAAGCTGTGCTCAGTCCTTAGTTAATTAATTCATTCATGCTTATTTTGTCTTTGGTAGTACCTCTGAGGTTTTTTTCTGCATGTGACTTGTTAAGTATTGAAATAATTCAGCTTTAAAAGGTATCACCGTAACATTTGTTGCTTTCCTCTTATGAGGAGGTTGTACAAAAGTGAATGCCTGTTCTACTTACTACATTTAAGAGCCGCAAAACTTGGACTGATTGGGTAAAGAAGGATGACTATCAGGCTGTTCAAAGCTGAACATTCTAAACCTGTGATACCTTCTAGTAGATAAAATTTTATCAATTTTATTTACCGGTGTAGTTAGGCTGCATTAGGGTCACTTACATGCACAGATACTGTGCTGCTATATGAATAAAAATCTCAGTTTCTTTTTATAGAGACCCTAAAATTCTCAAGCAAGACAAAATTACCACAGTTGAGACTTTTATAATACACTAACCTGTAAGCAGCAAGAGCTGACAACACTGCAGCTATCTTACTGTAGGAAAACACAATCCAGTGTTTTAAAGGACTGAAGCATTACACCTGAAAAATTATGTACAGACATACTTTCACAAAATCTTTTGAATGAGCTACTTCCAGGGAGAGGGGAAAGAGATGTTCTGCATGCTGTTTCAGATTAAATGGGAGCAGTGCTGTTCATAGGAGCTCCAGATTGTGTTATGTTCTTCTTCATTGTATTTCTAAAGCATGGAGTGCAATTGCAGCAGTACCCTGGTCTCTGCTACAGTACTGCAAATGTTTCTTGCACAAATTACATCTTTCACTATTTCATATGTGTCCATGTTCCCACTCACAGACCCCTTTTTAATGATAATATAGCCAACCTAAAACCTAGCTGCTGTAATTACTTCATGTTATCTGCCCAGCACTCAGTATCCCCTCTCACAAGTGTGAAATAGTGGAGTTTTCATAGCCAAAAGAAGGACTGTGTATATACATTGTGCAAGGCAGACTTTAGAGGGTGTACATTATTTTTGGCATTGTCTACAAAGTACTGTTTGGGAGAGACACTGGCAAATAAACGCCTAATAGGAAATGTCAAATTTGTGTTAATATGTAATATAGATGGCAGCATCCTGGCACCTTGGTATAATGAAGGTTCTCCACTGCTTAACCCAGTGCTGGCCTGGGCAAACCCAGTGAAGAGGACAGGAGTTGGCTCTCTCAGGTTCATGCTCTTGTCGTCTTGCCAGGAGCAGCCAGCCATAACATATGGTTGTGATTTGAATCCTTAATGAGAGAGCACTGGGACTGAGCACACAGGAACTAGAGAGGACAGCCATCACAGCTATCGAGGTTTTCTGGTGGACCAGTGGACCATTTCATTATTCCATGAGAAGACTTCCAAGCATAAGATACAAAGTGGTGAGTTACAGGATGTGGAGGTGTAACCACAGGTTTCCTAGGAAAAGAGTATCTTTGTAATGATTGAGAGGGAGTTTTAGAGTAATGTTTGGGCAACATTAGAGCAATACCCGTTTTGAAAAACATAAATAAACATTCAAAAGCAGAGATTCCATACTGCCTCTTTTCCACTTGTGTTCCCCTTAATTCCCTTTATGAGATGACAGCAGATAGAAATAGGCTGCCTTGCTGGAGACAAATATTCCAGCCAGGCCATTCCTGTGCAACTGTCTTGGAACAGCTGCATTACTGTTTGCAAGCAGCAGCAAACACCAGAAATGGGCATCTCAATCAACACCCTTTGTTCAGGGGCCACAAATGCCAAGAAGTGGCATGGCACCCAGAAAATGTGCCAAATGTGCTGATCCCATGTTGTTTCCCAGACTGACTCCTGCCAGCCCTGAGCTCTGGCAAACCCACATTTCTTTAAGCAAGACACTGCACTTGAATTAAATATGCAGACAAGATCTTTTAATTTGCATAAAACATCAGGTTGTTTTGGTGGGGTTTTTTTGTTTGTTTTGACCTGCATAATCACCATGTTTAGTTCTTGTTTGAAACATATGGAGGGAAAATTGGCATCTCAGATACTGGTATGGTAATAGGGTTGTTGCTGACTTTCTTATGGTGATCACTTCTATGACACCACAAGATGCCCTTTGTGACCAATGGTAACTTGTTTTACGTTTGCTGTCAGCAAGTCAATGTTCAGTTTTCACATTAAGTTATTTTATAGAAGGATATCCACACAGCTGATTGAAATAAATTATAACAATTATCAAGTTGTCTACTGTCATGCTTGCCAAGTTTTTTCTATGGCATGGGGCCAGGTTAAATTAATGGCTTAGGATGAATCTGCAGATGCACTAAAAATGCTTTTTTCCTGATCCCAGCAAGTATGTTACAAAATTCTGTGTCGCAGACCTAAGTCACTCTTATTGTTAGGGAAACAAGGAAGAGCCCTCAAAAATCTGAGTTTAGGAGAAAGGTCATAACCTGCTTCCTTTGCCATTCGTTCGGATGAGTTTCAATTAGACATGCCATTTAAAAAGATGAGCCACATTTTCCAGGGAAGGGGCAGTGGCAGCTCTTGGTAAAGGGTAATTTCTCACACACGCTGTGAATTTCTCAATTCACAGTTAATCAGTAGCCCAGTGACTCTGTGTGGCTGCCTTTTGTGCCCTATCTACCCTACAGGACTCTCAATCCTCTCTGCCTCAAAAAATGCTTCTGAACAACCTTCTAAATTTTCCTTTGCTGCTATCATTCCTAGGAAAAGACATTAGCTACTTATCCTTTTAAGACTGGGCTGATTTGAGGCCTTACTAAGAAAGCAATGCTCTACTTGGTCTGGCAGGCAGTTTCAGTGGGACATCAGTTTTCAAGAATGAGAGCACTTGAAGGAGAATCTTTCTTGCCTCTCATAAGGCTGGTGCTGCATGTTGGAAGCTCATCTCATGATGGTAAACTTCAGTTTAACAACTTTTGTTTCCCCTTCAGCTCTAAAGTTTTTGACATCATCATAGAAGATCAGAAAAATATTTGGATAAATTTATTGTGGCAGCAGAGAGCAATAAGTGAAGGCTTTAAAGTATACACTTTTATACTTTATTATTCTAAACACCAGTTCTTTATTCCACTTACAGTTTTCACATTTATTGCTAGTTCTTAAGATACTGGTCATCACATCTTTTCAACAATTTTATGTAAGGAAAGGAAAATACTATCCATAATAAAAAGAGTCTTGGGAATGATAGACTTGATAATGGCTGCATTAAAGTGAAATAACTGAACATAAAAACATGTTGTGAGTGTAAAGAGGAGAAATCAATGCAAAAAACCCTACAATTTGCTTGTAAATGACCACTGAGTAGCACTGAATACCACAAGTCAATTTTGATTATAGCAACTATGTATGTTGTGCTCACTGCAAGGTAACCTCCAGGTATTCTTGAAGCAGAAGGAACAGGAAGCAACTACAGGATTTAGCCAGCTGAATAGTATTTAACTTAATTTCAGAAAATAGTATAATTGAAACATATATAAAACAGATAGCTAGATTTTTCGAGTGTAAGTATAATTACAACTGCTAAAGACATTAATCAAATGTCCTGGACATTTTTCAGTTTACATATTTATATAATAATGTCTCATTAGAGTCTTATTGCTAATAATGCTTGTCTGTAATAAAGACGACTTGAATAAGAAAGGTGGAGAGGTGGGATAATACAGTGAAATACAAGAAGCTTGCTTTAAAAGAAAACTGACCATTTTCTTTATTTATGTTAGAGCTCTGCAGGTAGTCATGTTATCTGCCCATTTATTTTTATAAGTAGAACATGAAATGTTTTCAGAAGTTATTTTTTTTAATAAATAGATAATACAATGTAAAATTAAAAAAATAGTACTAAGAAATGAAGATTTTCATTTTTGATCCATCAACTGAGGAATAGAAAACAAAGGAAGAAAACCAGCACATGTATTTTTAGGTGGCTCTTCAAGAAATTACAGTCTGAATAGAAGAAACATTTGTGCAGTAATAAAGAGTAGAAAAAGGGAAATATCTGTGTTTCTGATAGACCTGGAAGAATCCCTGCCTGAAAAGAGAATATTCCCTCTTAAACAGATATTCCCTGGACCTGGCTATCCTCTATACCTAGTAACTATAAAAAAGTTATTTTCCCTATTTTCTCCATCTGTGCTGTTTATCTTAACTATTATATTAGTGAGAGCTGAGTAACTCTCTGGTGATGTCTACTGCCTTTTATCTGATCCTTGCTCTGGATGACTTCTATCTTAATTTTTGTTTCTTGGGCCTGTATGGTCAATTATGCTTCAGTACCTTAGCACAATGGGCCAGAACCAGGCAATAAGTTATTTGAAGACCATGCATTTACAGAAAGTTGATCATCTTTATTAAGAAACCCATACTTTTATACCGTAGTTCGCTACAGGTGGACACAATTGGTCCTCCAATCAAAACACCACCACCATTGGCTAATTAAGAAACCACCCTTTGGTATGCAACACATTCCGCACGTTCACAATACCAGGTGCAGCAAGTTAAGATAAGAATTTTTAGTCACTTTTTTTCTCTGATCATCTCAGAGCCTTTGCTAGAACGATGCTTGGGAAAGTTGTGTTTCTCTCTGTGGCTAGATAGCTGCTGCAACATCAGCAAAAAAGATCGTGTAAACAAATTTGTTCAAATTTGTTTGAAATACCCAAAATTGCATGAAAAGGGAGAGGACATAGAGACTGGGTAGCTTGTTCCACTTCATTAACAAGAAATGTTCATCCCCATAACTTCTAGCTAGGATGTTCTCTCACAATAACTTTCTGCTAGATTTTCTTCAGAGGCAGAGCCACAAAGAAACAATTTTGTCAAAAGTGACAGAAGCATACAGAATGAGTAATTATTTTAAAAAAGTGTTAAATTTCCAAAAACTCTGAAAAATTGAATGCTTTCTTTATAATACAAACTGAAAAGCAGCACCAAAACACAGTGCAAATCGGCTGTGCTCCCTTTAATTGCTGAATCTGGACTCCTACAGTGTTGTCTTCTTAGCAACAATTTTTAGAGAAAAATCCCTTTGAATGTTTCACCAAAGTGTCATTTTGAGAATGTTTAAACCCCTAGTGACTGCAGAGAAATTTGAGGATCAATACGCAGTATCTTTTAAAGCTATTGGGCAAGGATTTTGTGTCAGAAGCAGACATCTTGAATCATAGTTGACACCTTAAGTTTCTGTAGCAGAGGAATAAGATAAGTAGGACACATTCAGAAATAAAATATTGACTTTTCCAACAAGCTTTTTATCGTTGAACCTTTCTTAAGAAAAACAAAGCTATTGTTCTTTATGCAGTTGCACACCTTATGACTAATCACCTAGGATAAATTTTGGGGATATTATCCATGTAGAAAGGAGAAAATGAGCAAAAATTCAGTATAAAATTAGGAAGGGCTTGAATGGTCTTAGAATACTGAGGAAGAAGACTTATCTGTATTTAAATGGAAAGGTAAGATTTCTATGCTAATTGAATAAATAGGTGCGTTTATGGCATAGAGCAAATATGGAGCTCTGTTAACTCAGGTAAACTAAGCTAGTTTGGAAATTAGGAGCAGGTGTCATAGGTTACACTGGGCAGTGCCTGCCAGGAGCTGCTTAGTGTTTCTGCTTGGCAGAGTCTCAGGAGCTCTATATTTTGCTCTGTGGGGTGATGACAGCATGTCCAGTAATGTCTTGAAAACCTGGCCTACCTACAGCTCTATAAAGGGATTATACATGTACATGTGTGAGTATCCATAAAACCCATAAAAGTGTGTGTGTGTGTGTATGTGTGTGTGCAAAGTATGCCTTACAGAGAGAAATTTCTTTCTGAAATACAAGTATTTTCTTGTAGTATTTCTCCTGCATGCTATCTCTGTTAACCACTTCAGCACAGTGAGAAGAATTAGCTTTCAAACACCAGCCAGACTTCTAGAATCACAGAAGCATTTTCAGACATTTTGGTGCTTCTCTGTACTGAACAGTTGAAGCTACAAAGCTCACTGATAGCCAAGTATCTGATTCCTTCTCACACATCTGTCTCAGACCTAGGGATATTGCAGCAAAATGTTTGTTAAAACCAGCTACCTGATACTCAGCAATGCTTATATTAACAGTAAAGACTGCTTTAATGTGTTTACATCTAAACATGCATGGGATGTAATTCCTAATTCATGATAGCTATAAGCAATAATTTCCTAAAGAACATATAAATGTTTCATACATGCAATTATAGTGATATAAACAGCTTTAATTATGATTCTAGCATAACATAAAAGTTAAAAATCTTTCCAATTAAAACATTGTCAAATACATATCTTTGAACATTAAGGAAACAACGGAATAAATTAATCAGCAACATTTCTATTTTAAACTTTGAAGGGCAATATTTCTACAAAGGTCTAAAGACAGGACTGCATGAAGAATTATTTAATGTAAAATTGTGTTAACTGCATATTATTTCAAATTAATCTTTTTTTATTAGTTTCCTCTTTCTATGGGGAATATAAACTGAAATGCACATTTCTGATATCAGAAAATAATTATTTGTTATCTTATTGTGTTTCTTCACAATATCATTAGAATTCTGCTTAGTCATGCTCCCTGATGTCTGACGTTGTAACTAGAGTAAGGGTCCCTTAGTATTTTAGATAATATCACAGCTTCTGAATTACTTTCTTATTAACGTTATTTTCAAATGGAAAAAAATATATATATATTTTACTTTGCTGTTTTAATATAAACCAGTGAATGGTCTTGTTGATTATGTTGAAAAAAACCTCATGCGCTTCCCTGCAACCACCACATATCGTCCTTCATAGCATTATTTTTTCTTCTGATTTTTTTTTAACTAAATGAAATTTTTTTAAAATAAAATTGAATGATTTGTAGAAAAATCTGATAATGAATGAAATTGTTCCTTTGAGACCTGCTGAACCTATACAGTCCTACACAGGACAATCCCCAACAGTCACACTATGTGCCTGGGAGCACTGTCCAAGGGATTCTTGAGCTCTGTATGGGTGTGAAAGTGAGGGCAACTATATAGTCCTTAAAGATGCTGCTAATATGGGGCATGTATCCTCGGGTCTCAGTCCTATCTTCTGGTGTGACTGACCTAAATATGACAAACCTTTAAAAGTCCATTGAGCTTTGCAGAATGATGTATGGAGAATTGTTTTCCCAAGTTTGTAAACCAATTTTTAGAGTGGTTTTGGTACTTATTGTAAGGGAGTTATAATACCACTGCAAATTACTGTCATTAGAAACCTTGAAAGATTAAAATAGCTAAGAAAAAACTTTTCGAATGGCTGTCTACCTGAAGTTTAAATAAATAACCTTTATTAATAGGTCTTATACCATTCTTAACTTCAATATTCAGAACCTGTAGTCAGATTATATCAGAATAATGTCCTACTCAGATGAGGTGTGAGACCATTACTAATTTTAGGGTGTGTTTTTTTAAGAAAAGAGTGCTATTGACTGATGCACAAATAGACTCAATAATATCTCAGAGTTTTCTTTACCATACATTTAGCTCATTAACTGAAAAGAACTTTATGAAAAACACACATAAACACTTTTCACATATTATCGTGCTATGAACAAAAATTGCAGTTTCAAATAATTCTGGCAGCCTGCTGAGTTTTGGATTTTTTTAAAGATACATTCAAGACTGTATAATGTTAATCCATCTGAGTACAGGGAAAAAAAAAAGTAAATAATGTTGCAGAAAGGTGGAAATTACACCTTCCTGTGTTAGCAACAATTTACCCCCTAAGGAGAAGAGCTTATTTTCAGCAATTTTTGCTAGGAGCTTTGACAAGGATGGAGGGACCCAATTACAATCACCAGAGGACAACAGTCTGCTGCTAGTTAGTTTTGCAGCAGACATGCAGAATTTCTGCATGCTTCAAGGAGCCTTCAATTGCCCTTTTATGCTTCTTACTCATTTCATAAGTAGAACTGCAGCTGTTGAATGCGATTGCAGTCTGTCTGCCGTCCTGGGGTGGATGAGGAGCACAGAGTGAGGAGCTCCAAATGGCTTTTTCTGAGCACACTCAAACTCTATTACATGCTCATCAGAGAGACCTCATGGAGAAAGTGTGGACTAGGGTTTCGTACCACAGATACTTTACTGGACAAACTGAATGATCCAAATATTTTCCAGAAAAAAATTAACTTAAAAGATTTCACACTGAAGAAGGAGGTAGAAGCATCTGATGATGCTCTATGGCTGTAAATTCTGTTCTCTCTATAGAAACCCTTTCCTCCTTCGTTCTTCAAAAAGGAACTCTGGTCAGATAGTTTTGTATAAATATATGTTTTGTATCAGAATTGTCAAAGGGCAATGTTCACCAGATAGTTGATCCTTGATCTTTGATGGGACAGTAGCTGCAGTCACTAGGAACCTACTGGGACTTGTAGAGAAAATTGATTTGCGCTCTGATGTGAACAGTTGCAAAAGGAAAAAGGAATAAATGTGTCTTCAAAGTTTATTTCCCACACTTCTAGCTCATTAATTGGGAAGGTGAAGAACAAAAGCAAGCAGTTTTCACGGGTTTTTGTGGAGTATTTAGGATTTTCAGAAAAGCATAAAACACAGCCATGGTAGGTAGGTACAACCCTTAACTTTGGGAAAAATCTCATCTTCTTTCTCTAAGTAGCTTAACATTCTACACAAGTTTCAGAACATGCATGTCTATAACCATCCTCTTCAGCTCTCCTTACATTGGGTTGGTTTATCATTCAAGCACAGCAACAGAACTCGAAACTAGTTTATCTTCTCTTTACAAATAACCTGCAATTAAACTAGGGATTATTAGCACTACAGCAAATACTTTTATCTGTATCAATAGCCATTTTTTGAAAAGTATGTTTTATAAACATCTTCTGTATGAAAAACTATACTTCTGTATGAAAATGTTTCTTCTAATTCCTTTATAAAACTTATTGGTGTTTGGTCTGAGATGGTTAGTTTTGGGTTTGAGTTTGGATATTTTTTTTCTCAAATTTTAGTTGCTTTTGTCTTTTATCAAATTTTGGAATCATTGAAGTACTGGTGTTTCTGTGTTACCATTTTAAGCTCTTCATGCAAACAAACCATAGCAGTGTTAATTTCTACCTGTTGTCCAGCCATTGAAACTATGAAATTAATTATTCTCTCCTCAGGAACACCTTGCAATCAGTACTTTATATCTTCTAAAGTAAAATCACAGTTTAAGGTTAGAAGTGTCACAATCACTAATGGAAGTCTCTAGCCTTTACATTTATGAGTTACTTTGTGGACAGGAAAATCCCTTATAGGTTTTCAGTTTAAAAACTGAAATGACTTTGTAGAGCCTCCAAAAATTGCAGTAAGCTTACCACAGCCTCAAAAATCTGGTTAATGTAATAAAGTTTGGGAGGACCTGATGAGATGTTTAACTTAGTTTCATAGAGGGAGGGAGAGAGAAGAAACTAATAAGCTCAAAATAAAGGACATTTTTTGTTACTAAATAAAGTTTAAAAACCCTGTGCTTTCATTGTGTATTTATTTAACCCTAAATGTCTTCAGGTAATGGTATATCCAAATATTTCACAGCAGAATAACACACATTAATGCAGTATACATGCTATATCTCCCTTATCTTCTCCTAAACCTAATGCTATCAGAGCAGAAAGTTTTCCCTGTTGTGGCTGTTTGTGGCTATCACCAAATTCCCAACCAGCTGCTCCCTCAGCCATCTTCCTCCACCTTTTTTTCTCTGCCAATTTTCATTTTCAGCTTTCCTTTCTGTCTTCCAGAGCTGATGACAGCGTGCTTGTAGTCAGTCCCCATAATGGTTTGCCTTTATTCTTTTCCTCATTCTTTACCCTGCTCCAGTGGTCGCTTTCCCACAAGATGCTGGATTTCAGGAGCAAAAACCTCTTCTGTAGGCTCTCCATGGGGAATGCCTGCTCCAGTGCCTGGAGCAGCCTCCATCCCTCCTTCCTTCCTGACCTCAGTGCTTTCACTGCTGTTTCTCTCACTTTTGCTCCCTCCTCCTCTGCCTGTGGGGTGTTTTCAGTCTTAAGTTTATTTTTCCAGAGGTACCACCAGCATGGCTGCCAGGCTCAGCTTTGGCCAGTGGTGACCCTGAAGCTGCCTGAATCTGCCCCACACCCAGCACAGATGGATCTGGAGTTGGTCCTGTGCAGGGAGAGAGCAGACCTTCAGGTTCAACCTCTGAGCTACATATGTTCTTTGGGGAGATCCTGGCACTCTGAGGGCTGCCCTCAAGACTGAGCACAGGTGGCTATAGGAGCCCATATGTAATTCCTGTTTCTGCTGCTTGGGGATCTCCACATGGCCAGTCAGCTGGTCTGACACAGAGACTTTTCCATGGGGCCAGCTTGAATGGCCTCCCCTACCTCAGCTCAGTTGGGTAACCTCAGTTAATAACATGGCCTGGAAACAAATGCCATCCCTCCTCTATGAAACCCTCCTTCAGGGTCACCATCCTGCTTGACTGTTAATGTGGTTTCAGGATGATTGCTGGTTTACACAGCCTCAGCGCACTGTTCCAAGTGAGATTTTTCCAAAATAACTGCCTGGGTGTTGCAGAGTGCTGCTGGAGACAAGACTAGCAGCCCTATCCCCACACCCCCAGGAATAGGGGCAGGCAAGACTGGGACAGGATTTCTGACTGTGGGTAGGGGCAGGATCATCCCCAGGGTAGCTGATCAAGTGGGAGTCCAGTGCCACAGTTCAGAGAGAGCAGCTCCAGGAAACATGATCAGCCTGTAGCTTTTACAGAGCCATGGTCACTTTGGTCAGGAAGAGATGGAAATAACTACAAGAATAACTTAAAAAGAAACAGAAAAACAGGTGAAGCTGATGCAACAAAAAGTAGTATTTGTTTCTTTTTACGTCTACGTGTAAATGAGTGGGATATAAATTCAGTAAAATAGCTTTCTTTATGCCTCGAGGAAAGATTCCTTCTCTTGATAGAGCCCGATTGCAGACTTTAAAGAAATTTTATTTCAGAACATGTTTTTGTAATCTCCTCAAAAGGGAATTTTTTTTTCCTATCACAAAGTTGCTAGAGACATATTTTTCTTTTTAAATATGATTAAGAACTATTTTTCCTAAAGTGAATCCCATTAAAATTCCTGGTCCTTATAACTCTGCAATATGAGGAAAATGGGGATTAACACTAAGCTTGGATTGCAGGTGAATGTGAATCAGTGGTCAGCCCTGATTTCTCTCAGGTACAAATAAGTAGAGGGGATCAGTGACACTGCTTTGAACCCTCCAGGTTCACTGAGCCTGAAGAGAAGAGACAATAGGAAGAAGGAGAAGTTTTGAGTCTGTTTGAGATGTTGCAGCTTGAGACAGATATAGCATGAACTCTGCCCCTGGGATTGTGATCCCTTCCCCAAGCTGCTTCCAGAGTAAGATAGAAATAAAACACCCTTCTGATAAATCTGGATATAAAAGGGCTGTGTAATATTTAATTAGTAGTGAATTAGCTTTTAATATAATCTTTTTCATGTAACTTTGCCTTTGAATACTGTAATATTGTTTTAGAGCAAAGTGTTGTCACTAAACATGTTGAAAGGATGGAGGTGTGGCAAGCATCTCTTGCATTAATGTTTCCATTTAAATTGAACATGGTAATTTAAATTACTAATTCTCAACTCACCATAAACCTAAAATTTCTATTTTCATAAGTGCCACCAGACAAAAGTTCACATTCTGGAAAATAAAATATTGTTGTAAGATAATTTGAAAGAAGTTTCAATCTTTGTTAATAACAATTAGCATAAATTATGCTAATTGTGATATCTCTGTTGATATATTTTTATTTGGACTGAATTCCTTGGCTGTGTCTCTGCAGCCTGAAGTGCCCCAGGAGCAACCATTTCATTACCTTTAATATGTAATATCTGTCAGAGGCCAATTTTGCTGTAGAATATTTCTTATTCTTTGTAGGTTGTTTTTCTTAGATCTCTGGTTTTACTCAAGATGCAGCTAGATCAACTGATTAAAACTGTTATGTTAAAAGGATTTCAAGACAAATATTTAACCAGTAAGCACCAAAAGTTCTCATGGATGGATTTTTCAAGTTTTCATGGGGGTAGAAAAGAGACCTGAAATATGCTATTCTTGGGAGCCATGAGGAAAATTATAGCCAGATGCCTTTCAGATATAGGAGGAATTTTGCACAGCCTTTTTGATTTTGCCTTGCCACACGCAGTGTGGCACTTTGCCACACAAGTGTCTGATTATCAGGGTCTCTTGAAGGCTGAATATTTTCTTTTTTGCTTTTCTCAATGTGCAACCACAGAAGCAGATGTCACTAGGTGCAGCCTGCTGAATGAAATAGCAATGTTTAACTGACATCATCAATTGTTTGAAAGTACTATCTTTGCTGGTGCATTACATAAAGGTAGGCTCTTCCTAATAACCCTGACATTAGAAAACTGTTTAAGATGTGATGAGATAAAAGTGTGCAGAACACTTTTGGCTCAGTAAAACAGTCTGAGCTTTTTAATTTTCTAAGTCAAATGAAATGAAAGAATTGCATTCAAAAATTAGAGGTTTAAAGTGCTTTCTTAGATGTTAAGCTAAGTGTATCCATGTCTTGCATAACTCAAAGTCTCTGTGGTCTCAGACAAGTTTCGAAAACAAAACTGAAAGTTTTACTGCTGTTATCTGTTTTTTCATGGTATACTGTGTTTCTAAGCTATGGAACTCACTCTTTTGAGGATGTATGGACTCCAGAGGAGGGAGGATGAAGGATCTCCATAAAAGAGAATAGATTAATGGGCACTATATTCTGATAGTAGTAATCCTAACAGGGTCGATCTGGACCAGGAATAGCTCCAGGGTATATTCAGCTGATCAGTCTATTCATATTCACTGTTTTAACACCTGCTTACATTCTCTTTCTAGAACTTTGACTACTTTTAGAGCTTCAAGTTTAGCTAGAAATTTACAGTACATGCTTAGCAGATGCTGTTAACATGTGAATAAAACAGGAACACAATCAGAGTGAAAACAATTTTTGAAGATCCCCTTTTGCCAGTAATATTAAAGTCTAAGCTAAACAAGAGTTCAATCTAATGTCAAACTAACCAAACTGAAGCAATATATAGAATATTATAGAATTGTTGTTTTTAGTATGAGTCACAGTCACCACAGTTTAGCAAACAAATGGTGTAATTCTGGAGGCGACTCCATCTGGTTGCTTGTAGTGAAAGTTTCCCAGTGCTGGACTTGGTTATGTGCTAATGATAACTCTTATTTTCAAGCATTCCTGAGTCCCTCAGCTGACTGTTCTTTAGAAGATGAGGATATATTTTTTGTAGAAAAATTATGTATGCCTTTCTGCAAGTCAGAAAATCAGTTTTAATTTAAGCTGCTGCCTTTATTTTAAGGCATTCCGTCCTGTTTTGATGCTTGTTCAGTGTAACACACAGAACAATAGTGGACTTTACGATGGGTCCATCCTGTAAAGATAAAGCTCAGATCTGAATACTGTCATGCTCAGTTTTGGTGGGTTTTTTATTATTATTATTATTTTCCTTCTACCAGAGATACACTATGTAATATTTTTGGGTCAACTGACCACCAAAGGCGCCAGTTACCCAAGGTTTTGATTCTCTAATTCTCATTGTGTGTTTTATCATTAGGACATTCTTTTCAGGAGAAAGGGAATAAAAAAAAGGTGTTGATCCCACTGGATTGAAGAGATAAGTGCTTTGTTTTGTTGTTGTTGTCTTTGCTGTGGTTTTGGTCTTTTATTTTTTTTTTTTTTTGTAGAACCCCTGTGGAAAACTATTAAATAGATAACTGCTATGGCAAACATTTTTTTTTCCTCAAAGAAAATGTTTGTTTATTGTGCAGGATATGTGGTTATATATTCAAGACTGGCAGTGAAAACTGAACTGTGATTTAGCAGATACATATAGTATGAAATTTATCTTAGTTGGATTTAATGCCCTTTTGCTGTTAGAATAGCCACAAGAACTGCTGCCATAAGTAGAGAAGACAGGGATAGAATCCAGTCTGAAATGATCTACTATAAATTTTGCTAGATAATTTGTTCACAGATACTATTGAGATTTCAACTTCTGTAATACTTTTCACTGTTATTTTGATTCAACTTCTGTAATTTTTTTCTGCTTTTTTCCATTTTGCAAAACTTTCCTCCTTCGGTGTATTTTTATAGTGGATGATTTCCCCTGGGATTAAATCATGACTATTCCTAAAATATTTGCCTGAGAGCTTTTCCTTCCCCATTGGGAAGAGACATCAAAGAGTTATCATCTAATTGATTTTGTGTTTTGTCTTTTTCTTCCATGAAAAATTAGGTCAGCACAACACAGGATAACGGAAGAAAAGCATTTAAATTAAGACATAGCCTATAGCTTCACCAAGACCTACTCATGTCCACTGAAAATATTTTAATAGGGTTGTTTTCTGAAAAGATATTTACTTAATATGAATCTTAGGGGTTTTGTTTTTGAGGTTTTTAACCTAAAATTTCAAGAGATTTGGACATTGAAATACAGTGGCATAGATGACTAGAATATAGAGATTGAATAAATTGTCCAACTGAAATGGAAGCTTTGAAACTCCCTCAAGACTTATGGTTAGGCAGACTCCATTCTTTCTAAGTCTGTAAAACTAACACCTTAACTGCAAGCATATGGACTTGCTGTGCTGCCATTTCAAATGATGTTTACCTTAAATTAGTCAATCTCTGAAAATGGAAACGGGAAGATCTTCAGCTATCTTCATTCTTTTATCAAGAATGTATATCTCTATGATATTATATTTTTATGCAAATAAAAGAGAGGTCAGAGTTCTGATAATTTTATAAATCTGTCAGTTACAATTACCAGTGAAACCAACTGGATTTTCACAGAGAAAGATGAATAGAAAATAGATTGCTACATGTCAGCAGTATGTTTCAAATTCAGAATCTTAGGATGATTTTTTTTTAGTTATCAAAATGTGCTTATGTTCACAGAAAAACTACTGAGATATAGGACTGTGTTGTGAAAAAAGATCAGGAAAAAAATGTGTGCAATGAATAATGATAGTTCAGCTGCAAGACAGAATGGTTAAGATAGCACCTCTACTGGAAGGATCACCACGAGTTTTAGAAGTGGTATTATTTCTTTGAAAATTGTTCTAGAAGGAAATTGTGAAATCTTCTGTAGGTTTTTGTAGTAAAAGTCGAGCCCTTTTATCTTCAGTTAGTGTCCCTGTTTTGTGTTTCTGATGATGCCTCATCCCTGGAAATTCACACCAGGCTGGATGAAGCTTCAAGCAACCTGGTCTAGTAGAAAGCGTCCCTATACATAGCAAATCATCTAGCAGGAATAGATGATCTTTAAGCTCTCTTTCACTTCATGAAACTTCATAGATTCTATGAAGAAAGAAATTTGACTAATTAACACATTACTTGATGTTTCACTAATCTGCTTGCAAACTGTAATAAATTGGTTGGCAAGCTAAAAGCCAAATGAATACTTCTAGTTCTATTTCTTTAGTTGCTGTATTTACATTGTGCAGATCAAAAATTTAAGACTCCATGGATATGAGATAACTGATTCCCGAGTTAGATTGGATATTAATTTAAATTCTGAGGCTGGCACAACTCTGTGTTACATCTTTCTCAGTAGCCAAGTAGCTCAACAATATTTTCAAGGCAAATTTATTGTCCTTCTACTTTGCACAGAATTTCTAATCCCAAGCTACCCAGTCTCTGCTGTCACTGTTTCTGTGTAGCCAGGATAATAGTATACCCCAAAATTCATGCCAATCTCTAGAATATTTTTATATATCTTCCCATTCAGGTAAATCACTTTATCCAGATTTCAGAGTACAAAAGATAGAGCTAAGTTTTGCATTGCACTTTATGATATTTTTTTGTTGCAATTTTTAAGTAGATGTTCCTGAACATATATTACAATGCAAATGGTTATAAATATAATAGATGTAATTCACCACTTATGTTTACTTTTAAGTAGCAGTATCTGATTTCTTCTAGAATGCGACAATGGAGAACCAATTGTAGTGAAAAGTGGTTTACATTAATACATGCAGTAAAATTCTAATTTTTGTGAAGTCAGGCTACCTTTATGTGGTGGCCGACAACCCATGAGCTGAATTCACTTCACAGGATGTTTCTCTTGACTTGCCAGTTTTCAGGTGAAAGAAAGAAAATAATTATACCATTACTCAGACTAGAAAAAGCTGAAGTATCTATCCTCCATTATTAAGTGGTTGGAGAAGAGTAGCAGCATGGCTTGTAATTAGGAAACAGAAAAGTCCCCATGCTTTTGCCACCTTTACGTTGGCTGCACCATGAGCCCAGCGCTAAGGGTAAGACAGCCAGGCCACCCCATCCTACCTGCTTCCTTCCCCAGCTCTTCAGAATTCAGCTTGGTAACAAAAGAGCACCTCAAAGTTCTGAGATAGGGAACTCAGTGGGAAGGATAGGCCTGAGTTTAATATCTCTACAAATGGGAAGAAAGTCTGGCAAAGCAGGATCTCCTTTCCACACAGCCAAAGGCAAGCCTTGGCTGCCTCCATGGTGAGGATTTGTATGTAGTTCTACAAATGAACCAAATATTTATTCTTTCAGTGAGTTCTAGGTAACACTGTTAGTGATGTCTAGAGAAAGTCTTTTGTTACTCTGTCATACCTGACCATCTTGTGGTGTGCCTAACCAGTTTGTTAAGCTTCTACAATGAAATGACTGCTGTGTCAAAGGCAGTGTGGTAGACAAGTGGTTATTGTCTACTTGGACATCAGTAAGTCCTTTGATGCAGCTTCCATAAGACCCTCAGAGAGAAGATGTCAATGTGTAGTCTGAATTATCAGACTGAACACTGTCTGAATGACCAGGCTCAGATAATGATGATCAGCTACACAAAATGTAATTAGTGTCCAGTTATTGGTGGTGTACTCCAGTGGTCAGTACTGGGTCTAATCCTGTTTAACATCTTCATTAATGAACTGGACAATAGGCCACAACATACCCTCAACAACTTCCCTGATGACACAGAAAAAGGTGAAGTAGCTGATATATCAGAGAATCATGCTGCCATCCAGTTGGACTTTAGCAAGCTGGAGAAACAGTCTCATAGGTGCATCATGAGGTTCAGCAAGGGTAGGTGCAACATCCTGCATGTGGGGAGGAGCACCTCAAGCACCAGTTATGCTGGGGGCCACCCAGATGGAAAGCAGCTCTGTGGAAAAGGGCCAAAACATCCCTGGTGGATATCAAGTTGAACATGAGCCCATTGACAAAAAAGGCCAGTGGTATCCTGAGCTGCATTAGGAGGAGTGTTGCCAGCCAGTCCAAGGAAGGTGATCCTGCCCCTCTCCTCAGCCCTGGGTGAGGCCACTATCAGAGTACTGTGTCCAGTTCAGAACTCCTCAGTACAAGGCACAAACGGACACATAAAGTACAGCAGAGGGCTACAAAGATGATGAAGGGAATGGAGCATTTCTCATAAGAGGAAAATCTGAGTGAGCTGTGAGTGTTTAGCCTGAGGAAGAGCAGGCTCAGGAGGGTTTTACCAATGTATAAAATGTAGATCATGGAGCCAGGTTGCTTTCAGTAGTGCCTAGTGACAGAATAAGAGGCAATGGACAAAAAGTGAAACACAGGAAGTTTCCTGTAGACATAAAGTAGGTCTGGGTGTGTGTGAGGGTGACAGAGCAGATTGCCTGGGATCCATCCTTGAAGATTTCAAAGGCCACTCAGATATAGTACTGGGAACTGCCTCTGGGTAGCCCTGTTTGAGCAGAAGACTTGGACAGGTTTTTTACAGAGTACCCTTCCAACCTCAGCCATTCACTGATTCTGTGAGAAGAGAAAGGTTAGTTGACAATTCAGTTTCTAAGCTCTGCTTTCTCTTTTGACATATCTCAATTGTTTACAATGGGAGTTGACACACCTACATATAAATACCTAAATATATATATATATAGCCTTGAACAGAAAGAAACCTGGCTTGCCTTGTTCTAACATAAGCAGTAACACGTTTTTATTTGTTAAGGGGTGTTATTTGAGCCACTTAGCTTTTCTTTAGCTCTTATGTAATTTTCTTATTTTATATTTGGGAGTTTTTTTGTTTTTAAGATTTTCTTCCTTTCTGAAGCTCTTATGTAATTTTCTTATTTTATATTTGGGAGTTTTTTTCGTTTTTAAGATTTTCTTCCTTTCTGATAAAATTCTATTTCAAAATCAAAACTTCCATTAAAAAGTTTTGAGTCTAAATGATTCAGAAATAAGTTAAATGCTTTAATGATTTAATACTGAGGAATTAATAACAAGAGTAAAAAAATTCTTTAAAGGGCAGTATTAAAATATTTTAGTGACATGGCTCACTTTAGCATGATTTATGTCATTGAATGATTGGGATTTATGTTGTTAGTTCTGATGATTTACAGGGGTCCATTCTCAAAATAATGTGTTTAAAATAATGTCTGAATAAAAAAAATTTATTGGTAGAGGGGAGAGATAGTGTTACTTGGGAAGCAGTGGTACTTTTAACACCCTGCTTATGAGGCACTTACATTTAGTAGAAGTTCTACAGGCAAGAATTTCCCATGATAAAAGGGAAATGTTTGAGGTACTCACAGTTTGTAAGTTTTACACAATTTTTAACCACCATCAGAAATACATAAGATATTTGTGCATTCATCGAAGTACTCCACAGTTGCTGAAGATGTAGACAATACCTTTTCCTGACATTTATTTTTTTCTTTTTTTTTTCAGTCTCACTTATTTTTTTCACACATCATTCAATTCCTGATAACTTTTAAATTAGTTGTGCAGTGTTTTGTTTCCTATTTGCCTGGTTATTTACTATTCATCACAGTATAAAATTTCTGATAAAGAAAGCCCATCATGTTTTCTTCTGCTATGAAGATTTGCATATTTGGTAGCTTCTTCATCAGCTCATACTGCATACATATTTTTCTTTAATGGAGGGAATGTAAATTACTTTGTCTGTAATGCAATGTAAAACATTACAAGAAATATTCTCATGAAGAAAAAAAAATTTTTGGCATCTTTAGTACTACGTATACACCTCCTTTCAAAGAGGAAAGCACCAGCAGTAACTGACTTATTTTCCCAAAACTCTGGCCCAAAAAGTGTGTATACCTTTATTCAGGTCCAAGTGCAGTATTTTGCTGTGGATCAAAGCTAAAAAGCTGTCACAAAAAACTCAGTAGCAAAAAAAAAGGTACAAAATATGGAAGAATAATAGCTTTAAGAAAACATTAATGTTATCACAGTAACCTGTGTGTACAGAGAGTAATTCATCATTTGTTTGTTTTCAAGCAGTAGTAGCCGCTTTAAAGCAAGTACATATCTCTTGAGATGACCTTGCTTCATTAATATCTGTGGTCTGGAACAAAATACAGTATTACCACAGTGGGTATGGTGTTCTCTTCTGATTTTAGCCTATTAAGAAAGCAGTTCAGTACCCACTTAAGATCTGGCAGGATTGGCAGGCTGGTTCAAACTAAGAGATGTGTCCCATTAGAAATGTCTCAGGTAAACCTGATCAATTCTGAGCAAATGTCATATTTACAAACAGTTTTGTCACAAACAGAAGAAGAAGAAGGAAAAAACCCTCTCTGAGCTGCATAAGCTTAACTTTTATTCATATCTGTAACACATTAGGAAAAAAATGCCTGAATTAAAAGGTGTTAGTTTAATGCACACTGTCTCTTTAATAATGAACTCCAACAGACAGAAAAGCTGGATCCCTCCTTTCTTGTAGTTAAGTAAGCTTTCATAACTTTTCCCTTGATGTTGGATTATAGAGCAAAGTTAAAAAAGAAAAGTGAACCTCAAGCCAGGTTTTTAAATCCAGAGACAGGCAACAAATTTAAGTGCCCTGATTCTGAAATGCTGTGCCTCTGGCAACTTCCATTTACTTTAAAGGGAGCTGCCAGGGGCTCAGCACCTGAAAATAAGGTCAGTTATTGAAGCACTTCACTGAAGATTGATAATTCAGAGAAAGAAGATCCATAACAAGAGGATAGAATGTAACCCTTAGGGAGGAGAAAAAATTATGAAGTGAAAAACAGAGGCATGTCATGGTAACACTCCTTACTGTTATTAAGCAGGAAGTGCAGTATCCACAGAAGAAATCAAAATGTATCTATTTTATAAAACGTAAATATTAACACATTTAACACCTTTTAAAAACAGAAAAAAAAAATAAAAGAAAGAAAACAAAACCAAAACAAAACAAAGAACAAAACACTGAAACCAAGGAGGAGGGGAGTTTTAGGGGACAACATGATTTGAAAAGTCAAATTTCAGACCACTGAGTCACGGCTTTGCCTTCTACTGGCTAGTCAGCTTTTGAAGGCTTTCATTTCAAAATGGCATTTTTTCACCCACTGTGCAAGAAGCCTATCCACACACAGAGCTGAGATGCTTATTTACTCCTTCTGCCCAAGTAGGCAGCTGGGTGGCAGACACGCAGAGGGACACAGAAGGAGATGTGTTCATGATTTCAGGTTACTAGCAGGCCTCACTTAAGTCATTACTTGGCTAAGTTTTTTATTGGCTCGTCCTTTCCTCCTTTAAAGGCAAATGTGTCCCAAGAAGTAATAACACAAGCTTTGTATGTGGTGGTCTCTTGTGGGCAGGGGCCATCTGAGCTGGGGTGTACTTTCACTGTATAGTGAGTAACAGTCATTGTTTGAGCAAAGTCTCACTGCTGAACTGGTCAAAACTGGAGTTGTAGTTGGCTTATCATGCAACATCCTTGATAAAAAGGATATAATCTTTTCAGTTCCCGCCACTTCCAGGACTTAGATCATCAATTTTTTATTTTTTACATGCCTGTGGTTGTTTCTTTCATTGCTTAACAGCTTTGTTATTTAGCTTGTCACCTGGGACTTTGCTCCCATTATTCAACAACAGAACCCCATTTTTTATTTTCCTTTTTTTTCTCCCACATTCAGACAGATGTTCTGCATGTAGGTCTTATCCTATCAAAAGCAGGAATCTGGGATGAGGAGGTTTCATTAAATCTAATTTTACCTCTTAGTTATGTCCTCAAGCTCATTACAGTAGTACCATGATGTGGTTTTTTTGGAAATTAAAAATGTTGAAAGAAGGGAAATGAAAAAGAAGTTTCAGCAATTCTGCAAAATTACATTGCTCTAAATCTTCATTTTCTTTTGAGCTCTAGCATGTGATTTTTATCAGATTTTTCCTCTTTATTTTGAGTCTTCTGCATGTCTCTTGCACTAAGCTATGTCATGGTATCAGCTGTGCTAGCACTCACATTAAAAACACTAATTTTCAAGGATTCTTTACTGAGCTGTGAAAATTTGCTCTAGGCAGACACTTGCCTCGAGGCTATGATGCAGAAGGAGGCTGGTGGAATCTACGAGGCCATTTTATGACACTGTTTCTTTCCTGCAAGTGTTCCAACCTGAAAGTTCAATTTTTGTGTCCTGATTTCCTGAAATACTGCTGAGTTCTGTCTAGTTAATCCAGGGATTCAGAGGAGTTTTCTGTAAAGGAGCACCAGCCAGCTCAGAGAATCCAAACCAGGCCTTTCTCCCTGCAAAACATGCTGGTGTTCATTACAACCACATTCCAAATCAGCCTGCCTCACACTGCTTTGAGGTAGCCCAGCTGTCCACAGCGACCTGGCTTAAAAAAACCCCTGATTTACATAATTGAGCCTTCCAGCAAATACATTTTTCCCCTCAGAAACAGATTCATAAACTTGCTGGACTCTGGACAAACTTTGCTTGAAGACAGGTTAGATTTGTGTATGTGTGAAAAGCTAACAGTTTGGGAAGGGTAAAATCCTCCAGACAAATGTAAAAAAAAACCAGAAACCATTAGAAAAATGAACATGAACATAAGTAATGAGAAATTCGTGATTTAACATCTCTCTGCTTTGTTTTAATAGTCTAAGGCTGTGTTTTAATTCTCTTGGACTGAGCAGTCTCAAATGTAGGACAGCACTGAGCAATAGCTTCTAGATAATTCCATGGGGATTTTACAGGACCTGCAGAGCCAGGGGCTGGAGCCACCATTGCCTTATAAAAATTAGACCAGGTCCAGGGTCAATCACGGTAGGAATCTTGTGAAAATGTTGTATGGGGTGCCCTCTTCTTGGCTGGTGCATAGTTAATTTTCTCCTAGTAGCTCAAATAGTGCTGTGCTTTGGTTTCAATATGATGATTATTTTCTTTATTGGTCCTTGCATTGATATGATAGCATGATGTAGAGTGAGATCATCTGTGATCTGTCAACTCACGCTTGTACTGCTCTTTGTTCTACTGAGGGAGGGAGGAAGGAAGGAAGTAAGTGGCGGAAGGAAGGAAGTGGCGGAAGGAAGTGGCGGAAGGAAGGAAGTGGCGGAAGGAAGGAAGTGGCGGAAGGAAG
>VZSJ01001700.1:383355-399258 GCA_013398405.1 Pheucticus melanocephalus | reverse complement strand
TTTTTTTTTTTTTTCAGAGTAGGGTAAAAGACCTGTGTTATGACTCTGGGGAAGGAAGAACTAGAAAGAGTAGGAGAACTTGGTAGTTTCGTTTATGTAGCATACAATTGCAAAAAAATACAAAGTGCTGAGGGTACAAACAAACACTAGAGAGCTGAGAACTGAAGAAGCTAGTCAAATATGCTTGTTTAGTTGATCTACCTTAGTTCAGACAGGGAGTGGCCTCTGAGTATTCCCCAGATGTTAAATGAGGCAACATTATGACTTTAAGCGCCGGTTAACACTCCGTCCTTCGGCTCAGTAGGTAGATAAGTTTTCTTCCTCACAAACTACATTACAGAATCAAATGCAAATAAGTTTTTCTTATATTCTTCTGATCACCTTGCCAAGCACAGCACTGATATATATAGCTTTTAGAGAAAGCTTTTTTTGTGCAGTTATGTAGTCCAATCTTTTTCTGAAACCAGGGCTAACTTCAAAGTCAGGCCAGATCACTAATGGTTTTTCTTCAGTAATTTTTGAAATTTCAAAGGATGGTAATATAACAGTCGTTCTGTACCTACTGTGATTTTGAACCACTCTTATTTTTAACCACTCTTATTTTTTCATTATGCCTGTTTAAAATTCCTTTGCTTCTTCCCCAAAGCAAGGAGTACCTCAGGAACAGATTACTCCAAGTCCCAAGCCATCTCTTATATTCTTTCATATAAGTGGAATATACCTTTCTGACACAGTTTGCAGTGACCACAAATTTTTTGTAGCTTTCCAAATACAGTCAGAGCAAGACTTTTTTATATTAGTAGAATTTCTGTCAATCATTTCATAAGCTGGCCATATTACCTCTAATGTTAAAACCTTGATGTTAAACTATCAAATCTGGGGGCGATTTTTGTTTGATTTATTCTGTTTGTTTTTACTACCTCTGGTCATTGAAAACTACCATTTTCTTTTCTAGTTAAACAGTGTTTTGTTTTTATTCAAATTACAGTACTTTGAGAGTAATTTTGTATAACTGCTGTTTTTTGGAAAGCATGCAAGGTGTACTGGTATTGTATTCTTTTACATTTATTGACAATGAACTGCTAAAACAATATGTTATTTTCAAGATTACTTCACAGTATCAGGTGAAAAGTCTGCAAATAAAAAATATAGTCATATGTATGGTTATATCAACCCTAGAACTTCCATTTTTACTGACCTTTTACTATTTGTGAAAACCTAGCTTTTGCTAAAATTTCAGATGGATAAAAGTATGCATTAAAGATTTTTAAGTATAAAACTCCCTGTTTGTTGGGATAATTTGAAATATGTTTCTAACAATCTCTCTAAAGACACATTTATGTAAATTGTGAAAATATGAAGTCATGCACAAAGAAATTATGTACCTATTACCTACAAATTTAGCAAAATCTGTTATATGCTGCAAACTTATTGTGGCATGGGCTGCAGACATTGAGTTCTGATATAATAATATACTGTACTGGAAAAATCTTCAGTATCTTCAATATCTTTCAATATCTTCAATCTTCAATATTGTTCCTGACAGTAACCTTGTGTAAAGTCAAATAAATTTAATTAGTAATAATACTTTAACTGTAATTACCTAGCAATAGTTTTCTAAAATTTCATCAAAATTGCTGCAAAATCTTTTGAAGACATTGGGCTAAATCTCTTCATCCTAAGAATGAAGACAGTAGTCAATTGGTAATGTATGAAAAAAAATAGTTTTGGAGCTTTAGATATCCCTGGGAGATTTATATAAATAACTAATGAAGGAGTGTCTTTGGTACTACGTTTTGAACATGTTGGCATAAAATCAGGTTTTCCATTCAGAAGCATAATCATGTTTATTATAACAAACTAATACCACAATATATCTGTATTTTAAAAATATTTCCAAAAGTCACTTCAGAAGCAGTGAAAGAATATGTCCCTTTCACAAAACTTGTATTTTAGGTATGCATATGTTTCTGTAGGATAAAAAAACTACTGGACCTACATGTAGTCAGGAGGCACTTCAAAGAAAAATCCATACATGACAGTTAAACCTCAAGAGAATACCTTTGCTTAGGATGTCTATAAACAGTGCAATACTAGAAACTTGGCTAGAACATGTCTACTATTATCACAAAAATATGCTTGCATCATGCTTATACTCTTCCCTAGGCACCTGTCTTTGGCCCCAGTCAGATGAATTTTTGCTCTGATCTGGTTCAGCCACTCTCATATCCATTGGCAGGAAGGCAGTAGATTGTTATCTCCATTCTTGTTATGAATGAATATTGCAAATCTGATCCTTAGACTAATGTAATGAAACAACAATGGGTCTACACTTTTTGCTATCTCTGATCAAACCTTGGTATTTACCAAAAGCAATCTCACAGCTTCAACAACCTGAAGTTTACTTACAGCACAAGGACAAACAAGCAGAATCTCTTTTGAGGCAAAGATGTTTCTTTGCTAAGTAATTTTCTTTTGGTTTGTTTATTTTTGTGCTTTCAGCTACATAAAATACAAAGCACAAGTGCTCAGTGGCTGAAGATGTCAGACATCAAAGTTTATGTTTAAATGAACCTGAATCTGTGTTCTAGACCTCAGCTGGAAGTGGATTTGAAATTGACAAGCATAACTGCTGAACATTATGTGCACTTCTTTGAAATGACCAACTTCAAATCTCAACATCCTCTAAACTCTTAAAGATAATAGTCTGGATAAAAACAGAGGTTCCAAATTGTGCAGAGCTTTATGCTGTGGGTTGTCATATAGCAATTTTAAAATCAATTTGGTGTTGAACAGTAAGCCTATGTAATTCTCTCCGAATTCACATTTCCTACTGAGACCTCCTAGTGCATGCTAAGTCACAGTATCTGTATTTTGTATGCTTAGGAAGAAATTGCTTCTAGGGGAAATATTCAGAAGGTCATGCAGCAACCTAATTCTATATGCTAAGATATTTAGACAACATATGGCAGTATACGCAGTAATGGCATTTTGTAAGCTGTAGCTCAGTAAACTAAATCCAGACTTGAAGTTCCAAGGTCATATTCCTAACTCTGTTCTTGATGTAGTGTGTCCATTTAAAGTAATATTTCCTATTTGAAAAGTCCAACTAATTATCCTTGTTTTCTCTGAATATTTTTGTCCATCAGAAGAAAATAAAAAAGGGAATGGTAGCGGAATAAAAGACTGCCATCTTTCCCTAAACAGTCTAAAATGGGTAGCTCTCAGCAAATTTATATTTGCTTACTAGTATCTAGATAGCTAAAAAGCTATCCTAGCATTTGATGAACCGTGTTTTAGATGTTAGGTGAAGTAAATATTTTCAGAAACTATGTATATACAATTTATTTAAAGAGAATTTTGTGTCACTGTCTTTAAAGGAATATTTTCTATTTGATAGCTATATCTTATTGGTTTCCATATATAATTTTATTTCCAACAATGAGAGAACTTATTATGCATAATTAAGGGCTTTCATTTCCTTAAAATTAAATGCAAACCTCTGAAACCTATTTAGAGATTCTATTAGAGACCCTGACTCTTGTGCTTAAATAGAAGCTTTACATTTTAAACCATATAGATGTTAAACTTACAGCTTGTATTCTAATTTTAAAGGAAGAGAAAAATTAAGAAAATATTTTTAAAATGCAAATTAAGTAAAAATATGCAAAATTTCATTATTAATTGTGCTACTTAAATGAAACAATTTCTGTATTTTTCCACTATTTTGGTGCAATTCATTTTATGTCACTTTGACATATTTTTTTCGTCCATTCAGGATGCACAGCTTCAACAAGGTGAATAAATGTAAAATAAATGTAAAATAAGTATGCTGCCAAGTGTCTCAGCCTTTGTTAAATTACTGGTGGGGAAAAAAAACAACAAAACACTTCCCAGACTTCCCTCTGTTACTAAATAAGGGGTTTTTTGGTGGGGTTTTTTGGGGTGGGTGTGTGGGGGTTTTTTTTGTTTGTTTGGTTGGTTTTTTTGATGTTGTTTTTTGTTGGTGGTGGTTTTTGGGGTTTTTGTTTGTTTGTTTGTTTGTTTGGGATTTTTTTTGTTGTTGTTGTTTTTGGTTTGGATTTTTTTTTTCTGGTTCCATCTCCCTCTTTATTCAAAACCTACTTTAATAGGTTCCTCAACAATTTGTGACACCACCTTCCACTAGTTTTTGGAGCAAACAACTTTGTTGTTTTGAAAAATGGATGCTATTTTTAATCAAATTTCTTTATGCTTGAATGTTAATGTATTTGAACGTATTTTTTGCAGTCTTCTTAAGTACTACAGAATTACACTCAAAAAGTTGAAGCATCTGTCCTTCTAAATTTCTTTATGAATATTTAGGATGCTGCTGGTCCTTATATGCATCTCTTTTTTCAAGCTGTTAATGATAAATTGAGAACTTATGTCTCACCCTTCAAAATCACTGCAGCAATTCTCTGGATGTGTTTCAGAAGACATGCATATTTTTAGATGACATATAGTGCATCAAAGACACAGTATTCTTCAATGTTCTTTCTGGTCTTAGACTAGAGGGTTCAAGTAACAATCAAAAGTAACAAACATGCATAGACATTTGAAGCCAGTATTGTTTCTATTCATAATCAGGAAATATCAATTAACTGTTTAGACTCCTCCCTTCAGTTTTACTCATTATTTACTGAAATTCTGATTGATATTTTTGTTTAAAATTGAGGAGTACATAAAGATTTTAGTTTATTTATATTTATATATTTTATATTATAATATTAGATTACAGATAATCAGTTTAGCATAAAGGAAAATTGAACTATTCTAATCATATTGAAACTTTTGTGGTATTTGTGGAGCAGAAGAAGGCAAGGAGGACGTTTTTACACTAGCACCTTTTTATTTTGGCTGTTTCCTTAAATGCCATCTTGTAAAGAAATCTAGTGCAGAAATCAAAGAAATAAAGTGGTATTGTCTTTTTTAAAAAATTCAATAATCTATACATTCTACTGCTTGAGAATTTACAATTTTTGACAGAAGCACTTAAAAACAAATAATAAAATGCTACTTAATTTAACATTTTCTTTGCTATGGTATGGTATCCCATGGTACTATAAGGAAATGCTAATTGCTGAATTGAAATGGCAGTGGGCAGTCTCATGTAAGGCAGCAAGTCAGTTAAGACAGACGAAGGGAACAAGCTCTTCTTTTCTTCAAAGAGCTAATAGAACTGAATAATTTCTCGGTAGCAGAGTTGATAAAACCCATACAAGAGTATGGTGAGAGAATGTATATAGACAGTGCATTGAAGCATGGGCAGATGAAGCATGTTTCTCTACAATGTATATGACAATCAGACACTCCAAGCTAAATACTTGATGGCAGATTCAGCTGGGTGGACAAACTTCCACTGGTTTGTGAGTCACCAGTATGATCCCAAATAGTTCAATGTTGTGATGTGCTGGAATTCCAGTAGCAGTGCTGACAGTATTGTAATACCACCATCCACTTTGACCACAGAAAAACCTCTATCTTGCTAAACAATGGTGGGTTCTTTGATTCTTTTCTGTTGTTTGGATTTCTTTCTAATGAATGATCAGGAGAAATTGCTTTTAATAATGGTAGTTATTAGTTCAGTGAGTAGGGCACTCCTGTTTAGGAAAAAGATTCTCAATTCTCAGCTGAACAGATAAGGAACACAACTTGAAGCTTGAATTTCTGTTTCCTGGGGGACTGCAGCAATGCCAACATATACAAGATATCATCTGAGAAGGAACAAGGGGAGTCTGAAAGAGGAAGAGAGGGACAGACATCAAAAAAAGTTTAGGAGAAGAAAATGTATGCTAAAGAGGTATCACTAAGTCAGAACATTGTAGTATGTGGTTTGAGAAAGCTTGGTCACAGATGAGCAATTCAGCAGTACCACAATCTGGGTCAGCAGAAAATGAAAATAACTCATTTATTTCTTGCTGATTCTTGGGCTGTGTAAGTTGAATTTTGTAAACTGTATGATCAAAGGTAGTAGAAAAAACTGAAGACTGTTGGTGTTTGGTCCTTTTTGAAAAATATCAACAGTGAAACTAGTGCTAAGTATGAGAATACTTGTAAAAATTCAACTTTTCTGTGGTTACTACCACATTTTTTTCAAACTTTTTTTTAATGATGTTATTGTTATGTTCTTGTTTGTGGTGATTGATAAGGATTTCAATGAGTAATTTCTTTAGGAAGAGGATTACAGTACTCCTTTTGGTTAACCTGTCCACACAAAGAACAGTCTTAATGTCTTTTATGAAAAGAAATAACATGCCCTTGTTAATGTTTTGTATAGGTGAGGGTACTGTTCCTCAGTTTTTGATTTGAAGATCTAGCAATACATAGATCTTGGTGAATCAATCCACTTGAAATAAAGTAGTGGTGATTTCCACCAGGAATAAGTCTTTCACTACATGGACCAATTTTTTTTGTTTAAATCAAAGTTCTTTTTTCTGTATTGACATCTAGAGTAGGTTTATTTTGAAAAAGAAGACAAAAAATCCCACCCAAAACCCAAAGAAATGTTGTTTTCTTCGATTGCCATTAAATCAATGCAAAAGCTCTTATCCTTTTCTTTATGAAGAGAGTTAAATTAATAATGAAAACTTTAAAATTCTCACCTTAGTTTCCTATTTGCTATTTATTCATGCTGTTCATTAAATCCCATGGATTCCATCAAATTTCAGGCTCTGTAGAGCATGTGTTTTGAAAGACTATAAAATGTGATTAGAGAGAAAGAGTTTAAATAATAGTTAAAATAACTAAGATGTACAGTGAGACCACATGCCCTTCCATAATTTCTTTTGCAGTAAATTTGATGACTGATTTTACCTCAAGGCATTGTTTCCACCAGAGATAATGGCTTATGGCTAAGAGTTTTTCTGTGTTAATGGGGTTGCAGAAACTGTTGATCATTCCATAAAGAAATGACAATATTTCATGTCTGACCCTGTCAGCCCTCTTGTTAAAACCACACTGTGCAACACCAGCATTCTGATCCAAGGACAAGTATATTTTGAATTTTGTTCTTGTTCTTTCTCTTTTTACCTGAGTATGATAGCAGAAATTAATAGCAGTAATTAACATACTTAAGGACATATTCTGACAAGCCTTGAAAACCACATAGATATGGTCTCTATCTTATCTTCTCTGCTGACCTCGATGAACTAGTGTAAAAAAAAACCTATTAAAGCACATGTCACAGCTATTCACTAGTTATTAAATATTTTTATGCCTATATTCATAACACAGTATTATCTCTATTTTGAGCTCTTGAAAATGATCCCCAGTAGATAGAAGTAATTACACAAAGGTACATTAGGAATTCATGTGATGGCCAGACAAACAATTATTTTGTCATTCCACGATACCTATACTTCAGGCTGAAATTACACCATTGTATATTAATCAAAATGAAAACTTAAGACTGAAAATTTAAAAAAATAATTGAAAAAGGAACACAAGACATTTTACTGACAATTGGTAAAAAATTTCTTTTCATTTTTGTTTGCAAAGGCATTTATTGAGAATCAAATAACAGGATATGCTAAGTTGCAAGGGACCCAGTAGGACCACTGAGTCCAACTCCTGGCCCTGCACAGCACATCCACAGGAGCCACAGCATGTGCCTGAGAGCATTGTCCAAACACCCCTTGAGCTCTGCCAGGCTTGGTGCAGTGACCACCTCCCTGGGGAGCTGTTCCAGTGCCCAGCCACCCTCTGGGGGAAGAACCTTTTCCTGATATCCAGCCTAAACATCCCCCAGCTTGTCTTAAGGCCGTTCCTTTGAGTCCTCTCACTGGTCAGTAGAGTGAAGAGATCAATGTCTGCCCTTCCTCTGCCACCCTTGCAAGGAAGTTGTGAAGGCAATGATGTCTCTCCTCAGTCTCTTCTCCAGGCTGAACAGACCAAGTGACCTCAGCCACTCCTCATCCGGCTTCACCTCAAGGCCATTCACCACCTTCATTGCCCTCCTCTGACACTCTCTAAGAGGTCAATGCCTTTTATCACCCAGAACTGCCCCCAGCACTGGAGGTGAGGCTGCCCCAGAGCAGAGCAGAGCAGGACAGTCCCCTCCCTTGCCTGGCTGTGATGCTGTGCCTGACGCACCCCAGGACACGGGGGCCCTCCTGGCTGCCAGGGCACTGCTGGCTCACGTTCAACTGCTGGCTCATGTTCAACTTGTCACAGAGCAGGACTCCCAGGTTCCTTTCCATGGCACTGCTTTCCAGCATCTCATTCCCCGACTGCCCAGCCTGTTCTGGGATTTGTGCATATTTAATACTCGCAGGCCAGTCTGAGGGACAGAGCTATCTGCTTCATGGATAGAATGAAATGTTTGGATAACATTAGAGATCCTATCTCACCACTTTGTGCAAAGATATTATAAAAAGATGGATTGGATCTGAGTGAATATCTCAGAGCTGTACACAGGAAGCCAAATGCCATGCAGATCTTAATATTGTAACTTTCCAGTTTCTTTCAAACTTGCTATATTTGAAACATCAAGCCAAGGAAGCATTATTTAATTAAAAATCATAATACAGATTTTGTCGGTATAATTGCTAGAGATGCAAAAATAACCAAAACTTTTTTATTCTGATCATCAGTATTATTTTTTTTAAATATTTCCTAATAGTTTTTGCTCCTGCATCTTTTATCTCCCCTCCTCACCTCATCAAGGTCAAAACCCACAAAACCCTTCTCTTTCATTTTGTGGAACTCTTAATTAGTGAGAATTAATAAAAAAAGGATTATCTGAATAATTGAAATGGAATATTTTATTTAAATTTCTACCTTACTTTCAAGGTTCTCCTTTTCTTTTCTTCCCAAGTATTTCCCTTGTGAGTAATAAAAGTTTTATGATTAAAGCAGTTTAGTATTTGTCCTGGTTCTGGCCAGGGCAGTAATTTTTTGCCGTAGCCAGGAGGGGCATAACCCAGCCCTGGAGGTTATCCTGTACCCCCTCACACCTACAGGGCTGGGAGGGCACAAGGGGGTCCCTTCCAGCCAGGGTAACATCAGGTTTCATAGGGTGGGCATTTGCAGGTGAATTGATCATCTTCCCTGCACACAACATTAATATCAGTACTGGTACTGTCCATTTCTTACCTCACTGCTGTTTTCCAGTAAATGGTTCTTATCTCAATCCTTGATCTTTACCTTTCATGTCTCCAATCCTCCTCCCCATCCTGTTGTGGAGGAAGGGGGTATGGGGAGGCAGAATGAGCCAGAGATGTTTTGTTTAGCAGGAACAATAATTTGAGGAATGCCATCCTTTAAAACCACTGCAGTGTGGTACCTGTAAATTCTCTGCTCACACTTAAAAACATATTAAATTTAAAGTTTATGGCAATTTTGTTTTTATAGTTTTGTTTATGCTTCTTTCATCCCATGGTATTCTTCAGAGTGGTTACACTACTAAATATTACCTGGCATTACAAAAGGGATTGCCAGGGAAATTAATTACATCCTTTGGTTGCAGCACCATCATGCAGGTATCAGGTACTGCTGATAGATCCTTTCTCACTCTTTTCTCTCGTTTTATAACAGCCATGTCCTGTAGGAAGGATATTACTGCCCATGGCAATTCTTTCAGATACATAATTTAGGAATGTTCAATCAACAATATGTAAAAGATTGGGAAGGAAGTGGATTTTGTGTATCTCTAGCAGATTTTTAATGGAAAAATGTATCAGATAATTTGTGCATCTGGTAGATTTTAGGATACCATCCTTTCATTTCAGCTTTAGATTACAGTAGTCATTGGATGTGAGTCCCAAATCTTGTCCCAGCCTGTACTCTGTATCTTAGCATATGTGCTTTCTTTCAACTTAAGCATACAAATTCTCCAGCAATTTATATGACACAGAAAAATACATTTTACAATATCTATTTCTCTGTGTTGAGGCCCCGACAGTCAAGAAATCTCAAGAGAGATATAAACTTAAATTCTGTGTTGTAGAAAAAACTGCAATTCTAAGACACAGTATTTGGGAAATAACTCTGCTTTGTAAATCTGTGAGGCATAGCACCCTGTTAATGTCAAATATTATGAGGCATTCCATTGGTGGCCTCATATAAAGATAAAAATATTTCCATTTATTGTAATTACAAGCCTTTTTTAATAGATTAGCATTGAAGTGTTATTTCTTTGCCACTTAAGCTTTAAATTAAAATATTTGTGGCAACGGCTCCACCAATGACTTATCCTAATCATTCATTACCACCATCTTTTGGTGTGACTGGAGTCAGTGAGAGCACATTGAAAAAGTACTTGAGGTTTCTGTGCGTAGTGTTCCAAAGAGGAAGAGCCCAACAAATCAGGGAGAGTTCCAGATGTTAATGCATTTACTTTGTGTAGAGAGTAGTTTTAGAAAGTAAGTCTGAAAAGGGAATTTATTTTCTTCAAGATTTGCATCTCTGCTCTGGGAGATAGATGACAATAACTTCAGCTATAAAATCTGCTCAGCAGAATATTACCAGCCCTAGAACTGCATGCACTCGTTGTGGTGGTGAGTGTTGCCCTGTGGACCTTCTTGGAGGTGTTTATCCATTACAGACTCTTAGTCACTTCTGTCAGAGCTGTACTTGGTACAAACTCTCGATTCTGTAAGCATAATTTGCCTTGCTATGAGGTTGCAGCTCATCTTTGTTGATTTATCTCTGCTCATAAAAGATCAAGCACAAGTGAAACACAGTTTAATTTTAATTATATTGGATTCTAATTTCCTTCAGGCGCTTAAAAAAAAATCACTTATGTATAGTATTATATAGGTTAGCAAATAGATTAATAGCGTGGTCTGACTTTTAAACATTAGTGAAACCTGTTGTAAACATGAGGTCAAATCTTATCTGTATGAGTGATTAGTGGAGTGTGTGTATGCTGCAACTGTTTTCTTTGGGGAGTGATAAAAATAGGGGCACTGCCAAGCAGGTTGAAGGAGTGAAGCCAGTCAGTTACAAAAAAATTAATGTAGAGGCTTATAGGATATGTCTCGTTTCCAGTCTCCAAACTATAAATATACAGGAAAACTGCAGGTAGAAATCTGTGGAAGTTCAAGATGTTTCTTACTTCTCTTGAATATTAGAAAAAATCTTAATGTTTCATTTAGGCTATTATTATTAGCTAAAACTGTTTCATAGAGGACTAACTAGCTTCTATCTTAAGCATGCTGTATATTTTAAGTATGATAAAATTGCTTCACTCAGTTTTTAAAAGAACATGATGAAATACTCTGTTTTTCCAGTAGAGTACTTTTCTTAAGTTTTCTTTCACAAACTGGCTCTTCTAGTTTTGTTTCTAATAAAGCATATTTGTTTCTAGGAACTGCATCTGATTGAGGTTGTAAGGCTTTGAAACATGGTAGTACAACTGTCACACAAAATTATATTTAAACACATCCAGAAAATAATTGTTCAAATACCATGAAAAAGCATTGAAAATATATATGTTTTATGTTGTCTCATTTTTCAGTCAGGAGTAGAGGCACAGATTGTAAAGGTTAGTCTTATTGATGAAAATATTTAATGTGATGTTTATATTATTGGCATATCTTTTATTTGATTTATACTGTGTTTATGATACTTTGGATTTGTTTTTGTCATTTTGATGACTATCCCAAGTAGTAGGACAATGGGTTTTTTTAGTGAATCCAGACTAATGGAGTTGATGTTACCTTTCATACTGGGGAATAATAGACACCTGCCACTGGAATATAAATTCATTTAAATTGCAATGCAAATATGCAAATCTCTTTTTGTCATTCCTGCTGTTTTGACATTACTGCTGCAAGTCTGTGAGGCTCAACAGCACAGAAAATACTAACATTTTGTCTTTAAATGTTCAAAACCATAAAATAAATGAAGCATGAGTATTGATTGTCTTTGCCCTATGTTATCTGCACAGGGGCTGTTAGGAAGGTTTTTTTATCTTCTTTTCATGCCTTATCTTTCATGCCTCATACTGTCTAATGAGGAGCTTCACTTAAAATATAACATTTTGCAGTCTTGAAAGTACATTTCTAAGATACTAAAAAGCTATTGTTATGCATTAAAGGCTTTTTACTGGTGTTTTTTATTGATGCGCTGTATTGTTTAGAATAATAAAATTTTGTAGTGTGAGAATTACTTTTTTAATTAATTTTTACTTCTAAATTATATTTTGATCTCTTTAAAAACAAAAGTAGAATCGTGATTTCAAAAAAGTAGATACCTCTGGATTTCACATTGTAATGCTGATAAGACTACTTAACAATAATTTAGAATTGTGGCATTCCCATATATTTTTCCCCTTGTAAAATTTCTACAGTTTCAATATACAGATTTTTGGACTGCAAATTACAGTGTTTCTTTCACACTGATCAAACTAGATCTCTGTGCTTCTTTGTTGAAATTCAAGCATTCTGGTGAATGAAAATTGATTTTGTGGCATCAGTTTTGTGGCAAGGAAAAGGAAAAAAATAATACAAAAAAAGAACAACTGAAAATGAGTTTAGGCTGGTTAGCAGTTATGTGCATGTACTGAAATACTTGGTGAAAACATGTATCTTGTAATATTCTAACTGCAGAAGGCAACAGAATTAATCTTTGTGGACTACTTTGAAGTAGTCTACAGATTAAACTCTTGCTGAAGGTTTTGTAGTTTTTTTGTATACTTTAAGCACTTATCTGAAATGCCCTGCAGTGCTGGATTCTAAAATGTGTTGCCAGTCACCTTTAGGTTATCACAAGACTTTTCAGAATGTAATCTGAAGGACTGAAGATTTTGGAGCAACCTTCATCTAGCTGAAAATCCTATAAACTGATCCAAAAGAAGAAAAATGAGAGGCATTTGAATTTATAAGTGAAATCACTTTCCTCTGTTTACTTTTTTTCTCCCCTCCCCTCAGAGCAGAGGTAATATATCAGTAGGTCTCCTATGTAAGTTAAAAAACCCAAACTCTGCACTGTTTATTTACAAAGGAGAATTTCTAGGCAGCCCAGTAAAGATTGACTTCAGAACTTGAGCTGTGAGATTTTCTGGCACTTAGATTTTAACATCCCTGTCTGTGTACCTTCCTGAGAGGATGATGAGTAAATCTTTGGCATTTCTCAGCCTTACCTGGAGCAATGTGATTTAACTCAGATAGAGCAAGTTTTTGAGCATGAGGATTTATGTTGCAGAAGTCAGAGCACGAATGAAGGTCTCAGAAATTCAAGTGAGTTTGTTATCCAGGTCCTGGACAGAGGAAGTCTCAAATGCCTTTAAGGCTATAAAGAAAAAAAAACCAGAATGAGTTGCTAATTCAATTATACACAAAAGATTTTGTTGTAAATTGTTTTTTGTTACTTTCTAAGTTTAACAAATGTGAGGTCTACATATGGGGCATATGGGGTTTTTTTCATTTCCTGGTTGCCAGATTTATGCAAGACAGAAGTCTTCTACATTAATTAACTGCCCAAAGGGTTTGTTTTCTGAAGTTGAATCAACATTTGCTGTCCAACTTGTAGTGGAACTTGAAAACAGCTAATCATCAGCCTCTTCATTTCAAGTGATGTACTACCTCGATCTCTTGTGTTTAACAAACTGATTTATTTATCATACCCCTTATCTCTCAGTTATAATTTCTAGCTCTTTAATGATTGTTGTTTCTTTCCTGGATTCTTCCATTCTTGTGTAAATTGTCTTGGGAACTTAACATTTCTTAATTAATATCAGCAATGTCTAAAAATATTTGGAAAATATTTCAAATATAAATATTAATAACTACATAGAACCAATTATATTTATGGTATTTTATAAACGTAGTAAAAATTTAATATGTAGGAATATTGTAGCACTTTTTATTAAAGAAATTTGGGCATATAAAGAATAGAATGGAACTGAACTAAAAAGAAAAACTTATAAAATATAAGATACACACTAAAAATATAGCTTAACTGAATGAGTATGTAATGCATAACAAGTTGAAGCAAGATGTATTACAGTGAAATAAAGTTTACAACTAGGGCTGCAAAGTGGTATTTTTGATATTTACTAGTAAGATTGTAGCATCATTGAAAACAAGGGCCTCTGTGAAACAGAAGAAAGAGTAATCACTAAGCTACTGGTTAAGCTGCCTGGACAAAAATTTCACCTTTGGTATGAAAAATATCAAATATATATTTTTTTATTATTATCATTATATTACCTTTAAAAATTCTAGTGGTAAGTATGTTTTAAAGTGTGTTGAAATCACTGAAGGTTTTTTGGGTTTTTTTAAGATGAATAATTTAAAAATAAATAATATTTATTTTGGAAACACAGATTCACAACACCCTAAAAGTTAAGAACAATGAGTCCAATTGACTTTCTGCTTTGGAAAAAATATCTAGATATGGAATAAAAGAAACGAAAACCTGTATGCTTACACATGCATCCTACGAACAGGCTTGTATGTAATAATCAAAGTTTTACTCTACATGATTGTGAGAATGACAGGATCTCCTAGACTATGCATATTGTACTTCCCCACATTATATATCTGAAAATTGACACTGGACAGGGTCTATGTTGCAACTGATAGTGCATTTGTGTGCACAGGTTATCCATGTATATCTATACACAAGACTCCTTTTCTGGAAGTGTCTGATACTGACAAAATATCAGCTACACTGTGTGTCAGTCAGTCTCTACTTAGGATGAAACTCCTCCCTGTGAGATTGCTGAGACACAGGAGCTGGTTGCCCAGAGAAGTTAGGGATGCCCAATCCCTAGAAGGGGTGTTGAGTTTCCTGGTCTAGTGGAATGCATCCCCACGCATGGCAGTGGGATTGGAATTAGATGGTCTTTAGGATCCCTTCCAGCCCTAACCATTTTGTGATGCCATGAACCTGTACTTTTCAATCTGGTTAGTCAACTTTCAAATCAAGTAATTCATGAATTCACACACTGGCAGTGTGCTGCAGCACTAATGGTTTATTCTACGCATTACTCCACACTATCATTATGTATGCGAAATCTATATCCTCACATAACTGTGCATGCAGTGTCACAGAGTGATGCAACTCTGTTTAGGGCTGATGGCTGGGTGCTCCTACATCGTGGAGGTTGAGTTGCTCAGAAGCACTAGCCAAGATGAACCTGGAAGCTCCCATAAGTTGCTTCCTTTACTCAAGGAATTGGCAGCAAGTTTTATTGATTATTGGATTACCATGGTGATGTTCCAACAGTAAATTGCCAATAAGCTAGAAATTAGCACAATGCACCCTACAATGACACAAGGGGTTGAAATTTCCAGAAGAATGAAATTTGATTGGGGGAGTTCAAATACTGTGGTGTATTTGGTGGTGAAATTCACCCTTTTTAATACTTGCATTCAAATTGAGGAGATTAATAGGAAATAGTAACCTCAAAATCGTTAAGATAACTTTCTATTAACCAGTTATACATCTGTGTTTCAATAGTGGACAGCCAAAAATGTCCAAATTCTACCTTCCCTAATAATAATTCGCCAGCAGGAAATTATTGCGCCATAAGTACTGTCATATTTAATTCTAGGTTAAAATTCTGCTTTTCCTTTCAGTATGCTATTTTTGAGTTGATGAGAGAAAGACAACATTAGTCAAAGAATTGAAAAGAAGATTGGGGTGGAAAGGATGGGTGCAAATAAGAAAAAAAATTATGTTCAGCTACTATCATAGGTAGAGTCTTAAAGACAAAATCTGGCATGTTAAGAAGATGAAGGAGATTCAGAAGGTTAAGGAAACATAAAATCCTAAGCACTCCAGTAGATGAAGGTTGGATTTTGAACTTGACTAACATGATAGGAAGTTACGAAGTGTTTGTGTCTGTGGCCTCAGTTCTCTTCACAGAGAGCAGCAGGCACAACCTTCCCAGGATTTTCTTAGGGAAGGCAGTGAGAAAGCTCAGAGAAAGAA
>VZSJ01001700.1:358639-382955 GCA_013398405.1 Pheucticus melanocephalus | reverse complement strand
TAATGTGACTTACTGTATTTTCTCTGTGAAATGTAGGTACTAACCACTAGTTTGACTGCAGGAACTAATGTAAACTGAGAAGTCTGCCCAGAAAATCATTGCAGCACAGCTTAAACTGGTTGAAGTCTAAGAAATCCCTGAGGAAGGGCTCTTTCAGAAATGCTCTGGTATCTTTCAGAGTTGTCATTGTGGGAAATATCAGAGAAGCAAACATGAAAAATGCAAACTGTAAATGTAAGGGAAGCGTATTTTGTGCAGTGAACTATTTGGCAGCATGAGCTGTGAATGAGTAGAAATCTCGGCGCCTGTCCCATCTACCATTTCCCGAGGGACAGAGCAGTCACTGCTCATGACTGCCTCCAGTGAGCGCCCCACACTTCACTATGTCAGAGAATTTTACAGCATTTGCATTTTTCTTTAGTGTATTTCTAAGTAAAATGTATATCTCTTGGGATAAAAATAATTCACTTTAGTAAATGAGGAGTATAGCTGGGAAATAATTATGAGTAGGAAGAAGAGGATCTGAAATTTTAAGAGACCTCAGGATAGAACTTAATTTAGCATTTTGTGAAATTATAGAAAGATAGAACACAATTAAAATAAACATACATTTTTTTAATCTAATACTGAACTACAAAAGACAGATTTAACATGGTTACTTATAGTTTTGGCATTACTTAGAATAATGCTTGATGTAATTTTTTTTTCCTACAGTCTCTCCATCTCAGTGTCAGAAGCCAAAAAATTTAATTGTTGAGAATTATACCACTCTACTTTAGAGTAAGCTCCATAATATGACAACATTTCTTAGATCTTTTACTTAAAACAATAATTCCATTGCACTGATTCATGCTGTATCTGCCTGTATTTGTATCTGTCACAGCAATATCTTGCTGAATAGTCCCTGAATTTTTGCACATTCCTAATTTTTTTATTTATATTGAAACTCACTTAATTTCACCGAAAAGCTGTTTCCAAAATTCTTGTTTTACTCAAAAAAGCACTTTATCAATGGATAGTCAATTGACTTGCCAATAGATAAACCATCCTTATGATGTAAGAATATAATCTGTTAGAGAAATAAAGGTTTCAATGCAAACCATTCGAAAGTTATTACACTTATTTTTATTAAGTGTATCTACTGTTTAAAGATCCACTAGCAGGAGTCCCTTTAAAATACTATCAATAAACAATCAATTTTTTTCAGAATTACTTTGCTGTTCCTGTTTTCTACTGTCCAGAAATAGGAATCCTAATAAGTCATGCATTAATTCCATAGACAAATTTCCTAAAACTTTTTTGTTTCTAACAAGATTATGGTCATGTGTAACACCAACTGACTTTTTAGAATAAGAAATCGCAGTTAGGGAGCAACTGTATTTCTGAATTGAAAAACATTTTGCTGGAAATGATTAAAAAACTAATTTACTGCTTACAGGAAATCTTGTTTTCACTATTTCCTAACAATACATTGAATCCTTCACTTGTGCTCAAACAAATCATGCAAGTCATCTGATTTTTCTGTTAAAAAGAATAGTGGGCTCCTACCTGTGATCAATTTCATAAAATATTTAGTTTTCAAGCCCACTGCTCTTAGGCTCTTCATTGCATCTTGTTCAAGTCATAAATTAAGTTGTGGTATCAGTTGTGGGTAGAGACAGGATCTCTCAGATGCCTTGCAGCTGAAATGTATATATGTGCACACCATCCTTCTAGAAAGTGTGCCATTCAATTTTAATGTGATGAGTGGGATATTTTCTGTTAGGCAGAAGAGCATTCTATTTAATGCAGCCATTTGAGAAATCAATTACAAAATTTATTTTCATCTGTTCATAAAGCTGAGGATGTCAGACTGTAGATACCTGCTGTTCTGTTAACTGGTTTATAGGTTAATAGTAGGTTTCCTGGTGAAAGCTGCTGATTCTCCAAGTGCCATTTGATTTTTTTCTGTGGCACACAATTAAAAACAACCCTTAACATTCTTTGATTACACTGAGAAAGTATGTTTTTGTATAAATAGTCCGTTTGAAATTAATAGGTCCTGTTTAGTAAGCAAGATAACAGCCCCTCAATATTCCTAGTTGTGATAGGTAAAAAAAATAAAACCACAGCACAAAAAATAATCCCTCAAAAATTCAAATAATGTCTCCTAATTCAAATGCTTATCATGTCCTCTGTCATTTTTCACATTGCTCTATGGGTAAGATATTTCTGATTTCTCAGCTGGGAAGACACTTAAACAACTTAGCAAAATGTGATTTCTTCACCCTGAGAATTTCTTTATTTACTCAGACCAGATGTTAAGCTCAGCAGCAGTCTGTTTCCAATACTGCTAAGGGAAAGTGAGGATTCTTGTATAAAATGGGCAACCTTTACGTAAATGCTCTTGGATTCTAGTACTGACAGTTTAAAGATCAGAGCTGAATGTCACCTGTATGTTTAATAAACCTCTAAAAGTCATAAGCATAGTCAAAATAATAAGATGTCTGTGTTTGGCCATCATTCATAAGCAGTTATCTTATTATTTAAACAGTCAAATCCTTAAATTTTTGTGGAAAATCTGAATGTGATTTGCTATTGAGGATATCTCTTGCTGTTTTCCTTTTTTATTCTCCAAAAAGAAAGAGAGAGATTTTTTTTTTTTATTACTTTCTGACTGTAGAGTAGCTCTTCTTTCAGTGTGGTAAATCCCAGTCATGTATTAGGAAAAATTTTATCTCTCTTTCTATTTGCAAGTCGTGTAGTAAGTTTATCCAAAAACAAATGAGTACTCATTTGCTCACAGACAGATGCAAACCAAAAATTTGATATCTAATATGATAAAAACATGGATCTACCACAGTCTTTCCATTAGTTCTGTTAGTCTCAAGACATTAATATTTATATAGATCACGTAACATTTTTGCCCTAATGTGAGGACTGGAGCAAATTCCTTCTGGTTAGTCCATTAGAAAAGTATAGTGCTAGATAAATTATATCTTTGTATAGGTGATTGATTATAATGAAAAATTCATGAGAGGTTTTTTTGGTGAAGCCCTTCATTAGAGGAAACAAATTTTGAGAAAATGCCAATTGGCAATTTGGAGTAGAGGACCTTTAAATATCCCTTCCAAACCAAATTGTTCTCTGAGTCTATGAACCTGTGTTAGATATGTGAAATAGGGTTATAATTGTCAAGTAAAATATATTTAGAGAAACATGCTTCTACGAAAGGAAATTAGGCTTTACTCAAAGCAGAGGACTCTCACATTATTGCTCTGAACATTGGCAGTTAGTGTTTCTGCTTTTCTTTTAATTTTTTTCCATTGTTTCTCCTATAGTTTTACTGTCTCGGTCATGTGGTTTCACTGTATATTTCAATTTCATTAATGAAAAATTTAGAGGAGGGAATAAGGCATGTGCTTGAAGTAAGGAAATGCCTTTATGGAAATGCTAGGACTCTTCAGGATGGGTGTGTCAGAGAAGGGCAGAGGCAGTTTCTGCTTTCTCTTTAGTGTCAAGTACACAGTGAATGCATAACATAAAGGTTGTAAAAATTGAATTACAATTTCTTGTGTATTCTTCTGATAGCCATGCTTCCGGAGTAGATCTTATTTTTTTAAATTATTTTGTGGTTTGTGAATAGCTAGTTTTGCTCAGATACTGGCCAAAAGTCAGGTAAGACAAGAAAGTAAGTTCTCCTGAAGCAGTGACTAGATTATCTCCAGAAAAGAACTATAACTCAAAAGTCTCAGTTTTCTCTGTTTCTCTTCTTTTCCCAGTGAGGCAATAACTTATGATTGATCTTACCATAATGACAAAAAGTGTAGAATGAAACAAGAACTAAGCTTAAATTCTTGGCCTTGACTTTTCAGTATGAAAAGGTACAGGATTCTAAGCAGACATTTATGTTCAGCATATTGAGTTTAAATCTTTTATCATGTCACCCTTTATGCATAATCCAGAAGTTCAGTAGTTGAATCTTTCGCATGGCATAAATATTTTAAGGAGAAATATCAAAGGTCTTGGCTGCCTTAATCCCAAATTCTTAAAGAGTTTGTTCTTATTTCTATTCTATGTTTGCCTCTTGGGGTTACCTTGACTGCCTCTTCATCTTCATTAACAGATGAATTTGACTTATGCAGCTTAGTTTTTGTTGTCAAGAATTCTACAAAATGCCTCACAAGTCAAGTGAGTATTCTTACAGCCTTCCTCAATTCCTAATATTGACCTGTATTATATCTGTGTATAACACAGGTCAATATTAGAGTACCACTTAGCAGTGCATCTGACACAACATAATTCCTCTTAATACTTTAGAAGGAAAATTATTTAAACAGTGCATTCTGAAAGTAGTCAATTGAACAGTGAAGAAATTTTCTAGTGTTCCTGGTTTATGACAGTAAAAAAGCATTCTCCAAGTCATGAAACAACACAAAAATCATTCTGGTAACCTTCATACCATCTAAGTAGATTATTAAAAAGTATCTACTCTTAGAAAACTTATCATTCATTACACAGAGGATGAAGTAACTATTTTTGCTAGCTTTAAAAGTAGTTTGAAGGAAAAGCTTTTCTGTCACATAAATGGGGTAAATTTTAATGCATTCATTGATCCAGATATGGAAGCAGGAATATCTAAAAATGGATGGATAGATAGAACACATAATGTACTCAAATTAGGGATAACAATAAGATAAAAGAAAATTATATAAAACAAATAATTTTAAAAAAATAATCAAAGCCAACTAAATTAAGTAGCCCTTATACATTTATAAAAATGACATAGAATTGCTAACATTATAGCTCTTTATTAACTTTTAAGATTAAATGTGTCATGAAAATGTACTTTTCAATAGTTAGGTTTACAACTCTTTGTGCTGAATTCAGTCCTGATCCAGCATATGAATTTGGATATTGATCAGGAGACTTTCAGAGGTCCTTTCCAGACAATTGGTCTGTGGCTTTGTGTTTCTTCATAGACAAATTCAAAAAGCCTGATATGTTAGGTCCAGTTCTCAACATGAATCACAATATTGTGGCTGTAAAAGCTGCAAGGCAATGGAATTTAAGCAGAGACTAATACAAACAGTTGTCTTGACTGAGATCTTAACAACATAAGGTGGAAAGATAGATTTTGTGTTAGTCATAGAAATAAACTTTGGAAGCATATTTGTGATAACTTAGTCAAGCCTCTCTCTTTTTTCTACAAAGCTGTGATTTAGAAGAGCATACCTAAAAGTGCACCTGGAGAAGAATTCGCATTAGATTATGCAAAAAGACATTTACTAAGCAAAGAAACCTTCCTCTCTGACTTCTCTGGCACCTCAAAATTAAAATAAACCTAACTAATCTAACCCTGTCTAGTCAGTATGATAAACCAATGGGGTGATTATTTCAGGAAAAAAATAACAGCATATCAACTGAGATCTAAAATGACTTGTCAGTTTGGTGCTAGTTTTTGGTGAAATCTTGTACAGCCAAGTGCTTCTCAAAACCAAAATGGTAGAAATTGCTTAAAGTCCTGAATCCAAAATGCCACCTTAATTTAAAAAAAAAAAAAATAAAAATAAGTCAATATTTTCAAGTCAAACCCTGTGGCAAGTAGAAATATGGAAGACTAAGTATCTGGACTATCATTTTTAAGAATGATACTACAACTGTTATATAACCAGAAGGAGGATTTTTTATTGAAGAACCACCACGCTGTAGATTTCAGCTCCCCAGTGATGTTTTCCTTTAAACCTGCCCTACCTCCTCCCTCCATAAAAAAAAGCTATGATTTTTTTAAATCAATGACTGTGTTATAGTGCTTTGTAAGCTCTTTCTTAAGTAATATAAACCTGCAATAGCATTAAGTAGACTTTGAAAAAAATGAGACATAAAAGACTACTTCTAGTCCTAGATTTCAATGTGCAACAAGTTTTATCTCCTGCTATGTATGACTACAACTTCATAAATTATATTTCTAAAGATTCCATTATTATTTTCTAAATTTTAAAAACAGTCAGAAACTGAGTAGATATGCAACTTTAACAGTGTTCATGGATGTGTTTTTCTTTTTTATGAGTGTTTAATGTCAAAGATGTGCTAGGTACTCACTCTTGAAATATAAAAACAGTGAAAGGAAAAAGATCATCCATCTCACTGATCTAGTCAAGGATTTCAGTAACTCAAGTTATTTTGTCTAAAATATTATTTTGTTTTATTTGTTGGGAGTTGAGTTTTTTGTTATTTATTTTCTTATCAGGTTGATATTAAGATAGTCTGAAGGAGGAAAGTAGTGGAAGACTTTCACCACAATTGTGAAAAATGAGCAGTGTCAACCTGGTAAGTTTATCTTTTTGTTATTGTATTGATGATGGTTTTCCCACTGATGTTCTCATTTATGTTTGTAGCAAGATCACAGTTACTGTTGGTTTTATTCTTGAAGTAATATTTCTGTCTTAATGTCTTAAATTTTGATTTATGTTTAAAAAAAAAAACAAGTGCTCAGTATCTCATTAGCTCTTTGATTTGCAGTTTTGTCATGGATCCAAGTAGTTTCAGTTCCAGACAGAGTAGTTAGCATGTAAAATTATTTTTTTATCCATTAAATGTGTATACAATACTCCCATATTTTTCCCAGCCTTGTCAGGTCTATATTTTGCAATTCGAGAAAACTGTGAAATGAAGGATCTGTGTGTAAAATCTTATTTTTCTGGTTTATTTATTTTATTAATGTCATGGTTTAGCAATACCACTCCAAATCACCAGTCACTCCTCAACCTATCATTCCTGTGGGAGACAAAAGGCAAAGACTATGTGTGGAGATAAAACCAATGTACTGGAAACAGCAATGAGATAAGAAAAATGGACAGCAATTACAAAAATATGAAAAACCAAAGGTGTGCAAAAGAGGGTGATTTACATGGAAAAATGCTCAAAAGCCTGGGACTATAGGAAACAATTGCAGACAGACCCTCTGTGCTTTCATGCCTTTTTCACTGACCACAGGCCATGGCCACTTTCTTCTCAGAGGCAAGAACCCCTTACTCTTGCCACCAAGCATGACCTTAGGTGGTTTAGAATAACAACCTAGACACACCCACACTTCCCCAGCCTCTGCTCCCTCATGGCTACTGTGAAAAAAAATTAACTCTATTCTGGCCAAAACCAAGACAACTAATTAAAATAAAACCAAAAAGGGCAAAACCCCACAACTTTTCTAGGCTTTCAGATTGTAATTTTAAAGCAGGTATTTATTCCAGCCTTAATCATACAAATGTTTGTTTCAGGTGAGTTTTCCTTTTATGAAAAATCTTTCTGTGGATTTTTTTTGTTCTCTGAAGAAAGTCGATGTAATTAAAGTAGTGCTATCTCTTTCAGGAGGACAAGTGCTTTTAAATGTTTAGGGATAATAGTGTCTAACTCCCCAGTGTGACTGGAATAAACCCTTCTGTTTTCTTTACACACACACACAGCCTTTGGCCAATAGTGTGCTGTGAAGTGCTGGGAAGCGGAAAGACAGTTTTAGAAATTCAGAAATAATTACAGCACTTAAAAGAATAATAAACCCAAGTTTATAATCTGAAAATACTGAAAAACTGCGGTATCACGTATCTTACATAGTATAAAACCAGATTTATAAATGCATTAATTTTTTCATCAAAAAATAACTGATATGGAGTTGCAGCCTTCTGTCAAGACTGGTCTTTTATGATATTTAATTTCATATGTATACGTAAGTGTAGTAATTTATGTTTGTATATATGTTTATGTATCTATCTATCTATCTATCCATCTATCTCTGATGATCTATATCCTTTGTTTAAAGGAAATACAATGATTTCTCTGTTTTACTACAATTAATCAGTAGTACTTTACCTCTGGACTGACTTTGACAGCATAATACATAATAATGACAAAGCAAGAAACCCCTCTGTCCTGCTTTAGGAGTGGTGTTTTCAATTTTAATTTTCCCACTGAAACTCCCAAGATCACACCCTACTTGCTCACTCCTTCCCTCCTGGCTATGGCAGGATGTAGAGGAGAATGGGTGGCACTAAAATGTAAAGATCCTGTATTGAGATAAGAACAGTTAACTAGAAACAGTAATGAAATAAGAAGAGCAAAATAACACTGCTAATACTGGTAACAGAGTGTACAAGACAGGAAAACAATTCACCACGCGGAGCCCAGTGCTACCTGACTGCAAAACCTGCACACTCTGGCCAAGCTGGAAATGGACCCAGCTCCTTCCTTACACCTTGCACATGATATGAGAAGTTATTGAGGAACAAAAGTGCTTTCCAGAGGGTAAATTTGCCCCAGGACACTTGGGACTTCCATGCTCTACCATCGCCACCTCTCACTTATGTTTCAGGTAGCACAAAATTGCATTGTTTCTTCAAGGTGTTTGAAATGTGTTTTAATGTGTTTAAATTGGCAGCTATTTAGTCTTTCTTGAAAATTCTTGCCATGCAGAAAGTGAAAACACATTTATAGGATGTCTTTGGCAGAGGAAAAGCCTGTAAATCCATTATGTAGAACAGATAATTTTGTGTAAACCTACCAGCATGACCCACTTTGGGTATGTCAGGGGTGCATGCACCTTTGAGAATTATTTTCAAAATTGTAGCTTGCTTTGATTCCCATTAGATATAAGAAGATTTTATGTTAGTTGGTTAGTTGGTTGGCTTGTTTGTTAGTTGCTACTTGGCTGTTTTTTTATCCATGAGGTGGATTAGATACTGAAGAAAGTTTCCTAGAGCAATTATGAAATACCTGTCCTTGAAGAATTAATTGGGCATCATCCTCAGCATCTTGGTCTAAGTAGTCATGTTTTAAGAAGTGAGTGGGACTAGATGACCTCCAAAGTGTGCTTCCTTTCAAAATCATTCTGTAGATTTATAGATTTCTGATTCTATGGTTAAAGTTATTCCCAAGAAGGAGGAGGAAAGTCTTATCAGCATTTTTTCTTAAATTAACTAACCACTTCATGGAATTAATTATGAGATATAAATGAAACTGGCATGAAATGTCAGTATGTTCCACTTTAAGAAATTGCCAAGTGACTTAAACTGTGAGGAACAAGTAGCTCAGCTTTGAGAAGATCTCATGCTCTCAGGTACAAAGATTTTGCATACTGTTGCTTTAAAATAGGGGCAATTGGTGAACTACTGGAAACTCTAATCAAATTTTGTACAAAGAAATTTGAAAATCTGTTAATTCACCTTCCTTTGGGAAATCTGAAGTTGAGGTAAAAACTCAATTGCAGACTTCTGAGATTCCCCCTTTGTTTTGGTTTAGTTCTTGCTGTCATCTTTTCCAAAAGCAGCTTACAGTAACAGACACATAACTTTAGAAGTTACTAGTACGGTTATTTTAGTGTACAGATGTACTTGTATGTTGTTTTACCTAAAGAAAACCAAGAAAGGCTTTATGAATGTAATTTCTTCATTTTTTAAGTGCAGAAGAGTAGAGTGCTGTCTTAATGTCGCAGGAGCAATGATCAAGGTATGGTTTGCTAGAAGTCAAAGGAATTGCATCAGAGATAAATCTGGACAAACACTGTTTAAAGAAAACAGAGTAATTTGACTGAAAAAGTATCCCACACCCCAAAAGTGATTCATTACTGAAAAAGTACTAATCTTAAAAGCAGCATTGCCATAAGTCATGGAACAGGTAAAAAGTACTACTGTTGACTATTTAAGCCTTTATTTTTAGCTACTTCAAAATGCCATCTAATTCCTGTCACTCTTTTCAGTGAGTGACAGCCTATATTGATAACTGTTAACATTTTCCCTATCTTGATCTTCTTTGGCATTTCTAAAATATCTTCATTTAATAAGGAATTCATTTGCAGCTTTAAAAATGATTTATAGTCCTTAACTTTTTTTTGCTGTCTATGTGTTTTTAAGCATATTAATTGGAATGAGAAAGAAAAGATGACTTGGGGAGCTGCATCAGTAAACATATAATTAAGTATAGCATATTGATTTGGGGGTTTTTGTTACTGTTTGTTGTTGTTGTGTAAAAAAATTACTATCAGTTTTGTGAGCAATATTTCAAAGATAATGCAATATTAAACACTCTTAAGAGAAATTAGAATATTAGAATTATAATATTATAATATTATAATATTTCATTTTAATATAATTATGGTCTTTGATATATATATAAAAAGTTATATGACGTTACTGTAGCAAGTAATATCATCAAGACTTGTCTGTTAAATTCCACACTCTTTGTCTGGGAAGATAGAAGTAGTGAAGTCTTTCCACAGGTATGGGAACAGTTTCACAAATAGCTTTTATACAGGGAAGGAACCAAAGTGCTGTCCTGAGACAATGTGTTATTTATGCCCTGGCCTTGTGTTGTTCTGGCTCGGATAAGATTCCGTTTTGTGTAGAGAGTTTTCCCAGAACCAAATATACTATGGTTCTTCTGAGTAATACAGAATTGTACCCTGCCATCATTGAGATGAAGTATAAATATGCCTGGAGTAAATGTTTCAAGACCTATCATGTCTACTTCCCTTCGCTGAAAAGAGTGGGTGAGTCTACTTGACTATGACTGTACTAACTATACAAAAAGATTTCTTCAAAATCAGTTTCATAGGTTTAGAATCCCACACCTACCTTTATATTCAAGATCTTATTCTATTCCTGTATTGATAAACCAAGTGGTGTTTGATTAAGCTCTGGAATAAAGGTGCATGCCATGCTCATGTCACTGTGTTATTTCAATACAGAAGCCACAAGATGCTTCTCTTAGGTTATTATGTTTCTTCATATTAGCTTCTAGAAGATACTTCTGGGCATGTCCAGTTTCTCAGTTAGTATATGTTATCAGATTCAATTTAATCAAATAAACTAAGCCACTCTGGGTTAGCAATTTCCTGTTCTCTTGTTTAAATGAAAATTTCTAGGGCTTTTCTTGCATTTTCAGATGCATTAAGAATAGAGAAAAGGAATCCCCTATTTCTTCTTTATTATTTTGGGGGGATTTTTGTTCATATTGGCTTGCTCTTCCTGTCTAGGAGACATCTGTGACAGTGAAAGTGTTGTAAAATCATTGTGGAAATGTTGCTCTTTGATGTGCTAATTTAATAGAGGAATGAAAAGATGGTTTTTACACGCTTTGCGAAGAGTAGGTGTGGAGGGGTGGAAGGGTCATAAATAACCCTTCAGAGATCAGAGATCAGTTCAGAAAGTAGGACAGGAGTTGTAGCAAGAGTAAAACAATACAGCTGGAAAGAGAATAAAGGGTAGCCTGATAAAATATTACAAGTGTAGTGAGAATGGGAGAGAGGAAATATGAAGTTAAACAGTGTGTAGCATATTTTCAGTATGTGGTTATGTCTTCCAGGTCACTGACATTTTTCTGTGCATTATGTGTTATCACAAACATCATAAATTGGAACATTTTAGAAGCAAGTAAATGAAAAATTCTGCTTACTTAACATTTTTCCATTCCTCTTTCTTTGAAAGAATACACCCAGAACTATGACCACTGTCCAATTTGTGATGAAGCTGAAGTTTCCAAAACAAGGAATATCATCAGTCCCTTCCCTGATGTCATAAGAAATGTATGATTTTCTTCCCTTCATAATATTTTCTTTAGGTGTGGGATATCATGCAGTTATTAGTAAATATTACCCAAGTTACTTAACCTCTTCATTCAGGAGATGCCCCTTTTTTTGAGTTAGACTTGATGATCCTTCTGGATCCCTTCCAACTCAGAATATTCTGTAATTTGGAGAATAAATAATCTGGAGGAAGATTTTGTGATTTTCTTGCTAGTTCTGCTGGACTTCCATCACACCATGGAACAGGGGAGGAGGTAATGTCAAGCATTAACAGTTCAGAAATAAAGGGATCATATTTGCTTGCTAAACCTCCCTTAGCTTAGTTCATGCATTGTTCTTATACAATTTTACCATTGATTTTGGTTCCATCTGTAGGCCTAAGAGGTTAGTAAATGTTCTAAACCCTTCTTGTTGAACTCTTTCTCCTAAAAACACCCTGATTAAAGCTCTGTGAAAACAAGTCAGATTTGAGACAATTCTTTTTTTGCTTTTAAGAATTTCTATGTATTTTGCAAGGTTGGTTTTAAACATTAGATATACATATGTTTCACTGTGTTCCTGAAGCACATCCAGTCTTCAGCTGGTTTGAGGTAGAATTTATAACCCTTTTATTAATTTCTGATGGGCATTTACCTGTGAAGAAAACAGCAAAAAAAATGGCTCATTAAGGGAACAGAGTGTACCATCTTTAACAATGCTCTTTACTTTTTAAAAAAGCAGAAAACTTTCTATGATGTCAAATTGTGAAACCTTTTTGCTCTTTTCTGATATTTGCTCTATTCTGATATTCTGTTAAAAAGTGCTTTATAATAGGAATGGAATGGTGTCAGATCCACTTGGAAAGCTAACTATCCAATGCTGGTAAAGAAAGCATCTCCTGATCTATGAACCAGTGAGTTAGGGTCCACAATCTTATGTTTGGACTTTACACGAGCATAAATGTACTTCTTCTTTGAGTTCTGACTTCTTATTGTTTAATTTTTACTTTGCAATCATTAGTACTAAAAACACATCTCCATAATTTCTTTACGCTTCATTAACTTTCAAATACTAATAGTAAATAAAAATTTAAGAGCATGCCAGCCCATATAGATTTTATTTAATTGTGGAACAGTGCCTCACTCATATTAGAAGAAATCATTTGTCAGAAAAAAGTCCTGAGAGACCTTAATGTTGAAAAGCCTTTTTATATTTGAGAACTCAGATATTTGACTCACATGGTCAATGAACTGAGTTTAAAGATGATTTTATGTTCTTCTAGAAGAGTAGGCTGATCAGTTCATGAACATGTGTGACAACGACTTTCCCAACAAACTTCTCTCTAGAAGAAATCAAAGGACACTGCACAAAATTGCTAAATATGATCCTCTTTGTAATCTATAAAATATTCTTGTTGAAATTTGCTTTGTTGTACCTTACCTAGGTTGTTGAGAAATGCTTAAATATCAAAGAAAATGCTTAGCTATGTTATGTATCAATCAGAATTTACGCCTTTAGCAACCATTGCTACAGCAAAATAAAACAAAATGTAGAAGGGATAAAAAGGAAAATGAAGCTATAATACCTAACTTATCCACAACGTTGTTTTTGCTTTTTTTTAATTTTAACTGTAAGAAAAGGTTTTATTTTTCAGCACTGATGCATAAATTTGCTTTTGAGATGGCAAGATGGTGATATTGAAGGCAGTTGGTGACAAGAGTTTCACTTCATAATTTAATGTGCTTAATTTATCAATAAGTTAAGCTTATTCAGTGGTCCTATATGTTAAAACATTTTAATTAAAGTAACTTTTCAATTTCCTACTTTATGACTTTGAGCTAGAACTGATTTATTCTTTGTGGAGGGGCCATAAAGCACTTCTCACCTTATAATATAGTAGTAGAGAGAAAATGAATATATTACAATCTTTATGACACTATTAAAGGCCAAAGTTACTTTACAAACCAATTTCTTCCCATGATATTGCATGAAAAATTGGATGTGTTTTGCCCAAGCTAATGTAATCAAAGAAGAAAACAGAAAAAAATGGCAATGCATGCAGCAGGACAGAGCAGACAGGTGGCTTGGATTAAGCATTCTCGAATGCTAAATCCAGTATTGGCTTAATGAGGAACTTCTGTGAGTTTCTTTGTTTGTTTTATGAACTGCAAGAATTAGCAAGAATTTTTTTTTTTTCTATTATGATGTACAACAGAAAAAAATGTTCTAACATCTCTGGAAATTCTTTTAGTAGCACAAATGTCTTTCTCCTGGCCTTTGTCCACTTTTCTAAAAAAAGTCCAGATTGCTTTGTTCTTTTACTGAATTGGATCCATGGCATTTTACTGTAAGGGTTGAGGGGAAAAAAAAGAGACATTGGCAAGCTGTATGGAATAGCCAGCATGAAAGCCATTGAATTAGAGAGCTGCTGCATAAATGGGGACAAGAGTGAACAGTGAGGGGAGAGAACTCCTGAAGGTGAGGAGCCCATATACCTGTGTGCCCAAGACAATGCTGCAGGTAGGAAAAGGGAATACACACTCAGGTACCCACTCACTTGTTAGGGCAAAGGACTTATATCACTGGACACTCCTCCTTTAAATAAGCTCTGTCCTCTACAAGGGCTGTCTTAGAAGATGCAGGTACATGTGAGGACGGTTTTCAGCAAATTTCAGGAGCCTGGAGTCTCTTAGAGAATCATTCAATAATTCATTTAGAACCATTATCCTTTATCCTGTCACAAGAGGTCGTGCTAAAAGGTTTGTCCCATTATTCTGACAAGCACCCTTTAAGTTCTGAAAGGCCAGTGCCTAAATGTTAGCCAGGAGACTTCTACTGGATAAACAACTTCAACTCTGAGCCTTTATTCATAGGAGAGGTGTCCCATTTCTGTGCCATTTTTAAATATTTCCAACTAACTGTATTAAGGCTTCAGATTGTTAGTTCTTCTTTTTTCCTCATTTCACTTTTTCTTATCCCCTAATCTTCTCTCTCTACCTCTGTCAGTGTATATTGACAAAATTGAGCATTAGTCTTGCTGTTTCTTTTCATGCTTAAGGGACATCCAAGAACACTCCAAGTTGCATTTTTATACTCATTTTAATTTAAGATAAATCTAGTGCACTCTCTTACTAGAAGCTCTTTCCTTTCTAATGGAGCGCATCATAATCAAAATTAAAAATCTTCCTCACCTAAAGTAAAAAAATAAATTTGATTAATACAGGAATGGGCTGGTAATGTGTAATAATTATGGCTAATGTGTCACAAGAGGCAATAAATACAGATAGTAAGATGTACAACAGCCATTTTCAGGAATGTGAAAGCCGCTGAATATATTCCTTCTATTTCTTCTAGTTTGTTTCAATATGTAAATTCATCCTTTTAAGTCTATGCAGCTGTTGTCAAATTAAAAATTTATCTGTAGCCTACCAAGATACAGCAGAATTTTCCAGCAGTAAACTTTGCTGGAAAAAGGAAAGGAGAGGAAACAAATAAAATTAATAAAATCAGAATATTCATTGAAAATAATACATCAATTCTCATGAGACTGCAGATGTCTAAAGGATATGCAAGCATACCTACATTCATGGATGCATGCATTTTTGCTTTTGTAAGGGACCAGCTGCTCTCTGGGGTGGTGATGTGCCTTTAGGAAGCTGATCAGAGTCCATTTCTTCTCTCCCAGTTGGTTGTGAGAAAAATATCAAACAAAACAAGGGGGGGGGGGGTTCTTATTATGCATTACTATGAATTTCAAATCCAAAGTTAGAATTGTATCTGAAGTAAATGGGTGAAATCCTTCAAGACTTTTTCACCAGCATGTAATTTCATTAGAATTCATTAAGTCACTGTAGAGAAAAAGAATAGAAAAAAAAAAAAGAGCAATCCCAGGGAGGGTTGTTCCTTTCAGCTTTCTTTTTCCTCCTTTGAATTACACACTAGCAAGATTTTTTGAAGATTTTCTGTCTTGCTTTTTATGAGGATTTGCATTGCCACCTCCAGTGTACTGCCAGTAAGGCAATATGGTTGGGTCTAAATTTTCGATCAACATATTCTCAAATTCTGAGCAGATATAAGTGTAGAATTGTGTCTTATCTCTATACTCTACTGAATGTGTTTTATTTCTGTTAAAAATTATGTAATTATATGACTGTAAAACTCGGAAGAAGTTTCACATATTAAATTTTGCTACAGTATCAAAATTAAATCCTTCTCTGGATATTGGCAGGCTAAAGCACTAACACGTAGCTGCAAAAGTCAGTAGCTTGACTAGTGCAGTGTTTTGGGGTGGTTTTTTTCTTCTTCTTGCACTGCTGTTATACTCATTCAATGTTGAAATTTGAAGAAGCTCTATGTTATCTGAACATTAATATTTTCTGTGTTCTATTTTTTGCTTGTGTGTTGAATTTTAATTCCCCTGGAACCCTAGACTGTGACTGAGTTAAAATACTAATAGTGATTAACACTTGGACTGTGTGATGTGTAAGTAGTGAAAACCTTCTTTAATACTCCATCTTCTAGAAAGAAGAAAAATTGGCAATAAGAAATAAGTCAGTGACAAAGTCCTTTTTGGTTTCAGATTTAAGGAAATTTTATATGTGCTACCATGTTGTGAATGGTGTGTTAATTGAAATTCTAGATGTTAAAGGGCAAGGTGTTAGATTTCATAAGCCTGGCAGGGTACTAATCCCTCTGTATTTTTGTTAAACTTCCATTAATTTCTCAAGAAAATATAGCAAGCTACCTGACAGATTTCAAAGTCTTAACAAGGAAAATGAGTGAGTATGATTGTTTAGTTGGTTTAGGAAGACATTTGAGTTTGGCAAATACTTATTTCAATTGCCCTACACCTCAGCATGCCCCTTCCTTAAATTGGAGTCATATTGTTGATTGTGGAGTGTAAGAGCTCCACAGATTGTTGCTTCATTTACATACTCAAACAATGAAATTGTGCAAATTTCCACAATGGCACATTTAAGGGACATAAATTTTGTTTTATTATTCAGCAAATATTGGGCTATCCATGATCAAGATGCTTTTTGGTATAAGCTGTAGAAGAGGTAAATTGTCCTATTGTTAATCAGAACACAAGAGAAAAAATGAAAAAAAATCCAAAAAAACCTAACAATAATCAAACAACAAAAAACCCTCAAACCACCAATTTTTTGGAACTATGAACCTTTAAGAAACATTTAGTTGGAAACTTTCTGCTTCTGTTATTCCTTCAGGAAGTATGGAGGCTCTGTTATGCATCTAGGATGAACCATCATGATGTTTGGCTTAGTCAGTATTCTAGAACTGATTAAAATTATTAGACATTGGCAGAAGGTAACACACTGACACAGGAAAAATTAGGTCAGGTAGAGGATACGAGAGCTTTTTTCTTCTTCCCCCCCTAAAGAAAAAATTGAATATTTTGACAAAAATATTTTAAAGTATTCCTTTTAATCACAAAGGCATTTCAGGGGTCATTTTCTGATAAGCATTATTTATAACATCATCTTACATTAGAAGGCAGAAGTTAGGAACCCTTGTCTTTTATTTTTATGCAGGTAATATCTATAAACTCTCAAGACTATATCTTCTTCTGAAAGTTCAGGAAGTATTATGGCCTCTAACATCCCAGCTTGCACAAAACCAATTGGGAAGTCCAGGCAGAGTGTCTGCCACATTTGTGGAAATTTATTGCAAAGCAGGAAGAATATTTTGACAAAGCTTTTTACTGCCTTTTAAGTGCTAATTTCACATTCTCAGCATGCTTCAAAGAATTTTGTCACAGAGTCACAATAAAATATAGAAATATTTTGTCATCACCATGTAAGATTTGAAGTGAGACCCTACAGAGAATGGCTTTTGTTATTAATTACAGGTCTAGGTCTCCTTTGGCATTCTCAACAGCTTATTTTTCAGACGTTATGGAGGATAGCAATTAACTTTTCAAACAGGGCCACTCATGAGAATCCCAAGATCTAAAATTAGATCTCTAAGTTAAAAAATCTTGTCTAAATCTTGTTTCCTTTGCTGCTCCTAATGTTAATAATAAACCTCAGGGCCTTAAGATCTCCTCTCATTTACACTTTCTCTTCTCCTCTGTGGATAGTTTGTTCTGGGTGAATCCTCCTGTGTTATCAAGGCTGTATCTGCTGCATTCCTTTATTATAAAAGACTGCAGTGCCACTTCAGGAATTGCTGGAGATAGCTAGGCAGCAGCATTTAAACTGCTATGTGTGGAAGCAAAGCCACCTGACAATGTTCTACCAATGGTCTTGTTACAACTTTATGGCTGAAGTTGTTTTGGAATTAGGGACAAATTTCTTAGTGAAGTTGCTTCTTAACGTTTCTTTAGTTTGGTTTGGGTTTTTTTCTTGTGGTGCTTTTTAGCATTTGACTAACACTGTTATCATAGTGCCTTAATGACATTTCTGGAGGAAATTAATATTTGATTTGGGTCAGAAGTAAAAAGTCTATCTACAAGTATTATTTTGTTTGGTCGTTTGTTTGTTTTTAGATTAGGAGTCTTTTTGTATCCCTGTCAGCAATCCATCAGCTCTTTTGCCCTTCAGGGGTTTTTGTTTTAAAGTTTAAAAAAAAAACCCAAAACCAACCAACCAAACAGAAAACCCTCTCTTAAATGTGGAGAATGTGTAGGTAAACTGTGATCACATGTGCAGCCTTTCTGTCCCTGAACTAATTATTTTTTCTGTATTTTAAACAGAAAAGGTATTTTAACTTAGTACTGTATGTTTTTTTTTCTATGAAAATGTGATTGCTCTAAAGGACATTCATCTTATAAATAGCAGAAATAATCAAAGGTAACTAATTATATACAGTTTTACTGTTATATACAGGAGTCATTTGGGAAAGTAAAAATTATCTGAAATAAATTGAAACGCTTTCTCTTAAAAATGCAAATATTATTCTTAAAATGCATCTCATAACAGATTTTTTCTATTTTATGTCTATGATATATGTAACTGTAAATGTAGTGAAAATAAGAGCAGACTCAAGTTCTGAAAGGGCTTAAACTCTTCTTCGTAACTTCTAAATCTATAACTCCAGTAGCATCTGTTAGTTCATTTACTGTGCATGGATTTGAGCAATCATGAAATCAAGCATGGTTATCTTGAGGTTGAATAGTTTAGAGGTGCCACTCTTGAGCAATGACAGAATTAGATGCAATGCATAGGTTTCTGAATTGACAAGTTCGCTTTCCTAAACACAAAAGAAAAACCTGGAATTAAAGTACAATTATGATATATGAGAAGTATGGAATGCCTTGAAAAATGCTGAATTTTTCTAAGAATAAATATTTTTCACTTACCTGCGTTTCTTTGTCATATTTTTTAAAAAATAAAGAAATTAACATAGTCATTAGAATTGCCACAAAATAAATTCCAATTACTTGTAAATATATTTTTCTCTTGGTTTTAAGAGAATATTCAGGGACTATATATTTTTCACCAAAAAAACTCTTTAATGTGGCTCTTCACTGTTTAGTCAGCGTCATCGAGAATATGGGTGAACAGGCTTTATTTTGAGAAGAATCCGGTTTTTAATTCTGTTATTTAATTTCAAGGCTTTTTTTAAATTGAAAAACTGCCGAAGTTGGTTTTTAAAGTCTCCCCTCTCTTCTTTTCTTCCAAGCTGGAATTAGATGTGTTTAGCTGGGTACACTGCAGAGCTAAGGTGGATTGCAAGACACCCCCGCACAGTCTGGTCGCATTCTGCTGCACAGCTCTTCTTTCAGAAGGCTCTGCTTACAGTACCCTGCTAGTTTGCCCCATTATGATTTTTTTTCCACCCACCTCGGAAGTGTCGAAAGTACCCAAAGGGGGAAAAAAATCCATGAGAATTACCTCGTTTGGGTTATGTTCAGCTCCTATGAAAGTCAGACTTTTACTTGTGCTTCCTCAACAAAAGTCCAAGAGCATTATTTATTTAGTATTTTATCAGTAAGTTCTGATAGATATCAAGTACCCTAATCCTGAGACATTAAAATCAATTTGCCCAAGTGATCACTGAAGTCAGATAGATCATCTATATGTCTGAATATTAGTATTTTGAAGAACTCCCTGTATTTGTCTCCAGATATGAATACTCTGAGGCGTCATTTTTGTCAGTGAACATCTATATGAATTTCATGTAGATGTTCATATAGGCAACTTATTACTCTTTTGTTATGTGTATTCATTTTCAAAGATTTCATTAAAATATATATAGTGCTGAAATTCTCTGTTTTCTTAACAAAAGAGAACACTGTAATTTTGACTGTTATTTAAAATACTACACTAATGGTGTTCCTTTTACTGAAGAAAAAATTGCCAGAAAAACAAAATTACCACAAAATACTGAGAATAATTATTTGCTTCCTTTTTTCTTTCTTCTATTTTTTGTTGGATTTTCTTGAATATGAATAAAATTTCCACTTATGATTCATAAAAAAATCTTTCATGGATATCTCATAAATTTAAGATGAGTTATTTCTAATAATAACTACATAACAGCACATCTGTGATTTCTTCATTTTTCCAAGCTGACATGGTATTCAGTATTTTGAAGCAAGCTTTAGTCTGAGCATTGTCCTATTCCTGTGTTGGTTCATAAAAATGAAATTTACAGTTAATATATAGAACTGTTCAGCTGTTTCAGCTACAGCAGCGTGCTTGGTGAGCCACAAAAAGAGATTTCTAATGCAGTATAATTATTTTGGATTTATAGACAAACATAAATAAATCATGAAAATCAGGCCATCATCAAATTCTAACAGTTAAAAGAATTTCTGAAATATTATATTTCCGGACACCTTCTGCCCTTCAGCTCTCTGAAAGCCAAAAAAAACCCCATTATTTTCTTTTTGGGATTTGCATGCTGAGTGCTTAGTACCTTTACACTTGATGAGCTTTGTTGTTGATTTCTTGAGTCTAGGGCCTAGAGACTATACATGATCAGCATAGTTTTATGGACAGAAAGAATTCAAGTACTTCTGAAAACTGTAAATTCAGTATTTTGCAGATCTAGTCAGCTTTTCTTCTTGGAGGAATAGTGCAAACAGCTTAGTTTTTAATTCCAGAGATACATCAACAAAAACTTTCAGTTTACACCATTATTCTATGTCAGTGCCAGGTAACCTTACTCACTGCATGAAGACTATGGCTTTATAGAAGTTGGTTTTGTCAAGGTTTAGGCTTGCTGCCGCCCTACATTTATATTGGATTTGGTTGTGGTTTATGAGCAAATATATTAAGTAGATTATTTATACTGGTGTATTGCTTTTCATTTCAGCTTTTCTATTTCATGCATAAATTTTTGCAAATAGTTCCATTTAATTATTATTGGAGACGGATGAATGGTCCTACAAACCATCAAGCAAAAGTTTAATTTAATTCAATTGAATTTATATAATGTTACCTGTCTGAGATTAAATTTCAAATAACATAGAGAACAAAGAAATGAGACCTTGGGAGAAAAAGATGCTTGCAAATTAAGTAAAGAACAAAAAATAATTCTAATTAATTTTGAGGGAAAATAATTGAAGAGATCAGTGTTTTTCTGCCTGAAGATGGCTGGATTTGGATGACGTGGTAAGACTGGCAAAGAATTAAGACAGTGAGCAAACACCAACCAAGACAAGTATCAGTAGAAATAGTAACAAAAGGACAGTGCAAAAAAATATATTTTTATGTAATGAACATGTCATTTGTCTCTGTTGTGACTGTACTTCTATTACATCTTTTTAGCCTGTCTTCCCTTCTTATTGCTTTCTAACTATTATCAGTCAGTCTGAAAAATTATAACTTCTTTCATGGTCACTGATGCTTCAGGCAGCCCCAGACCTTGTTAATACAGGAAAGTGTAGTCACCCAAGTTCAGTGCTCAGCCTTGTAAGCAATCCAAAGACCAAAGGGAGGGTTAGTTCATTAGAAGATAGAAAAATGATAAATATGTCCAATCTGGCCACAGGTTTGTGGGAGTCTAGATAAAGCATGAAGATGATGGCAGATTTCTTTTTAACCAATGAGTGCAGATGTCTGTGTTTCATCAGACTTGCAGAAGAAACCAATTGGGAAACCTCACCTATCACTAAGTTAAAAATACAGTAAAAAAATAGGACATCACTTCAACAAGGCACAGAGAATAAGGTCCCAACTAAGCCACAGTAAATCAGGTAAAATAAAATAATTGGCCTTACTTTTGTTGTCTTCTTGATGAGAAAATGATAACACTAAATTTGTTTGCTGTTAATTTAGATGATGGACCCAGTAAACCTACCTAGTGAGACAATCCTCCTCTTTTTCTTCTGTATGAAACACAAAGAGGGACAGGTGCAGGGCAGGCATGAGGCTGCCTCAGTGTAGCCCTTGACTGCAATGTCCTTTTAGAAAGGGCATCTCTAACTGGAAGGTTTCTTAGTTCAGGCATCATCTTTTCATGTGGACTTCTCTCTGAACTCCAATTATGAAACAAGGGAGGATTCAGTTAGTGTATTGATTATACGTATGTTTTCATATGAAAAATGAAACACTGTGACACTTAGCAACATACATTTTTAGAAGCATTTAGCAGTGTTCTTCACTTCCATGTGCTGTTTAATTACATTATATTAACATTGCTTTAAGGAGATAAACACAGACATGGTAACAGACATCTCATGAAATTCAAACATACATGCAAATTTATTTTCACCTGGTTGTCTCTTCATATCTTTAGTTTATAATTTAAATTTTGAGGCAGAATATAAATAATACAACACTTGAGATGCATGTTTTATAAACATACATATGTATATTTATAAAAGCATTTCATGTAAGCAGGTGAAATGAAAGGCTATGACTGTCAAATAGCTCCAATTCAAGATATAAATATTTAAGGAAGGACTCCTTATTCTGTGTCCTGACATTGAAACTAGAAAGATAGGAAGTCTCCCTTTAATCACTATTTATTCCATTCCTTCATGGAGGGAGGCTAGGTTTAACTTTTGAACATAACTTACTTTGCACTTCAGCCTAATGGAACTGCTTGGGGTTTTTCTTACGTTTATTAATAGGTAGCTTTTCTTTGTGTGACATTATATGTGTAGTAAGCACGACGTAGTTGTTTCAATTATCTTTTTTCAATATGGTGCTGTAGTAAAGGTTTTTTGTTAGGATTAGCCAAAGCATTCACAGCACTCATGCCTGCATGAGGTCTTAATTTTGATGATTATTCCTAAATGATTAAAGACCTAAATAAAATAGGATTGAAACAAAAAACAGCTATACTGTTCCAACTTGTTTAATTTAAATTGAGTAAAAACTAATGATAAAAATGTTTTTTGTCAAGGTTTATTGAATTCCAGAACACTGGACACTCACTGAGCACAAAGTCTATGAGCACTAGCTGAGGGGTACAGGGTTGTTTAGCCTGAGGAAGAGGAGGCTCAGGGGACACCTTGTCACCCTCTAGAACTCCCTAAAAGAAGGATATAGCCAGGCAGAGGTCAGTCTCTTCTCCCACATAACAAGAGGCAGGATAAGAGGCAATAGTTTCAAGTTGTAGCAGGGGAGGATTAGATTGGATAAGGAAATATTTTCTCACCTAAAGTTGCCAAGCACTGGAAGATGCCAAGCAGTGACCCAGGAAGTGGCTGACTCAACATTCCTGAATTTATGTGAAACACTCATACATGTGGCACTTAGAGAGATAGATTAGTGGTGGATTTAGCAAAAGTAACTTAATGGGTGGACTTAATCTTGGAGGCCTTTTCCAACCTAAATAATACTATGATTCTACATTTTTCTATGTGAAACTATTTTTTTTTATTAACATTGGTATTAATCTTTGGCTCTTCTTTCAAATACTCTAATATCAGTAGATTTTTAGAGATTACTGTAATCTGAGAATTTGTGGTCCTTCAAAGCAGGCCAGAATTTCAGAAGAAACTCTGTCAGGACCTTACCAAAATGAGTAAAACCTATGCTAAAAGGTTACAAGAATTTTAAGGCATTTTTGCAGAAGGGAATTATAGCGCAAGTTTTCCTGATTTTTTTTGTTATCTCTTAAGTCTGTGAATTTCACACTGGTTATTTGGCAATTCTGTAGGGTTTTGCTCAGTTTTGAACGTAGTCTTCTGGTTCACCTGCACTTCAGAGCTCTCCCACAGTATCAAAAACACAGATGCAAAATTGCCTGTGATGTGTTTGACAATTCTGCTATTTTTTTTCACCTGAATCATGGAATGATTAAAAAAAAAAAGAGGAGTTGGAAAAAAACCATGCAGTTTTCTTCATGACTTTGGAATTGTTACATTAAGAAGATGTTAAAAAGTTGAAAAGTGCTTTCTGTCAACACCGGCACATATTTTCAAGTGATCTATGCCAGCTTATGGAAAGTGTGGGCTGTAACAAGTCAGTGTGATTTTTTATGTCTGTGAAAAATATCAGCTACATAACTAAAACTTCAAGGTGGATTTTTTTGGGGAGTTTGTTTTTTTGGGGGGTTGTTTTGTTTTTTTTTTTTTGGTTGGGTGGTTGGTTTGGGGTTCTTTGACAGGTGGGAAAAGAGAAAAAGAGCACATGAACATTAGACTTCCAAGGTTTGAAAGAAGATATATATCTTGAGAGAAAGTTTATGTAATAAAGTCTTCATCATTTATTTACAATGAAGAAGTATTCTTTCATATTTCTGTTGCGTCCTTGATTAATGTGCCTGTCCAAGGTATATAATATTATAATTTCTTATCATGTCAAACATGTAATAATATAATAAATAAATATAATATAATGTACTGTAATGCAGTGCAATGTTATG
>VZSJ01001700.1:314191-358629 GCA_013398405.1 Pheucticus melanocephalus | reverse complement strand
TAATATAATATAATATAATATAATATAATATAATATAATATAATATAATATAATATATCAGTATTTATATCTGAAGATATATATTTAATATAAATATAATATAAATGCTATGTATGTGTATATATACACACACATATATAATCCCTATTCATATGTGTATATATATATATGTGTATGTAGTGTGAAGTACCTATATTCCATGGTACTTCAACTATCAGTAATCCAGTTAATCACAGGTATTGAGCAATAACCGTTTTCAAGCATTACAGATAGATAAAAATTACAAAGAAGAGACAAAAATTTAGATTCAATGGTAGGATCATGTTTTCCTGCACATGTATGCATTATTTCTTTCAGTACAAATATAACTTCATTTTTTGCTGCAAAACCAAACCAAACCAAAATAAAAAAAAAAACAAAAAAACCCCAGAAAAGCAGTAAAAAGATAGCTAAGACTTGACCTCACTCAGTTTAAATGATGATATAACAGACTACTACACTTTTCAAAGAGGAATAAAGGAAGTATCAGAAAATTTTAGGAAAATTTTATGAATTATTAGATAAATTTGAATTAATTGAGTTAATCCAGATTTATCTGTGTCTTTTTATATGCTACTAATTTGAAGCTTTGAATTTAATAGTAACTTGGAAATTTGAACAATTAGTGTGGCATTTTAAAACTTTCTTTGAACTAGTAATCAACTTGATAGGTAGAAGGATTCTTTTTCAAGCAGATGGAACATAACTGAAAACTTGACTTTTGGTTTTTTTTGTTTTCTTTTCTTTTCCACTTTATATCCTGTGATATTTAACACTGTGTAAAAATAGGAACAGTGAACAATGAAAATATGATCTTGAAAAGTCTGTCTATAGGACAAAAAGCCTGGATTTTAGTATTTGATGTTTCTTTTGTTTTGCTTCTTTTCAAAGCACTTGCTGCCTCACAGGTTTTAGTATAGGCAAGACTAATTTCAGAGTCCCAGAACAATCTGTGGAAGTACTCCTTGGAAAAGAAAGATGATTTTATCAGTTAGATTGAAGAAAGCTATGCAATTCTGAATATGAACTGAAGGAAGAAAAATTTACAATTAACTTAGAAATTTCCGAAAGTGGCATGCAAAAATTACAAGGTGAAAAAAAGAAAAAAAGGTAGAGGTAGATCTGACATCAGAAGATACTAGTATAGAAACACTTCAAAACTTTAGCTGAAATGAAAATGAATGGGATGTCATTTTGTCACAAGGACTACTCCTCCTGACTTTCAGGGTAGTCTTTCTTCCCAAATCTTGCAATGAGTAGTTTGGTTTAAGCATCAACCAGAAAGCATAGCATTATGGACTATCCAGAGTTGCGAGAGACCCATATAGTCCGTCAGAGTCCAACTCTTGGCCCTGCACAGGACAGCCCCAGGAGACACACCATGTGCCTGTGAGCACTGTCCAAGCCCTTCCTGAGCTCTGTCAGGCTTGGTGCTGTGACCACGGCCATGGGGATCCCCAGTGGAAGCCAAAGTCTAAACTGTCAGTAACTCATGTGAGACCAGAATTTTAACCATAATCCTTGTCCATATCCTTCAGATATCCTCTGCATATTTTGGTCACTATTTCATTATTCATGTTTTTATAATTAATTTTACTTGGTCTGTAATTTTCAATTTGTGACAAGCTGAGATGTCCCTGAAGAGCTTTAGACACTACTAGAAAGCTTTGTACAATCAGAAGTCTATTAAATAAAAAAAAAAAAACCAAAAACAATGCTTATTTGGTTATTAATGAAGCCATGAAACCATCACCCATAACAAAAGTCACACTTATAAATAGTGTTTCTCATGCTTAAGTGTCCTCATGTTCAGTATAATATTGCAGAAGGATTGCATCCATGCAATACACTATTCTGAAGACAGGTAGGTTTAGACATGCTTTTGAAGTGTTGGAAAATCTTCACTTTAATAAAATACAATTTTTTGTTCACAGAAATTGATTTGTAACATTAAAGTATATTTATATATTAAGGCAGAACCTTGGCAGAAAGATTTCTTGGTAAGTCATTCAAACTCCTAAAAAATTCTAGGAAACTGCATTAATGATCAGATTTAGCCAAAGATAGGATGATGTAGTTTTACCATAAAAATGTTCACTATTTCTGTGTTTATATATCATTCAGTGTCATTACCAGCATTAAATCAATGCTTACATTTAGGAAAATGGTTTCTTTCTAAACCACTGTGAAATAAACATACATCTCTAACTCTTTTTAATTCATCAGAATCGAAAGTGGTTTTTTACTTAAAAATTGTGAGCATGTGCAACAGACAAAAAGAGTCCTAATATATGTGTCTTTACATTAAGGAACAGTAAATCTTACCTCCTATATACCATTCATTACTAGTGGGACAAGAGAAAAAGAGCATTTTTATTTCCAACAAAAATGATAAATTTTTTGAATTTTAGAACATCTTTAAAATAAATGCTACGAATTTTAGCTTTCTTTGATTGGTAGAAAGAGAACTACACTTTTTTTGGCTTTGTAATGTAGATTTACAGAGGATATTCAGTTTTTATATTTAAAAAAAAAGATTTTTCACCATCAGGGAGGCCAGGCACTGGAATAAGTTGCCTAGGGAGGTGGTGGAGTCACCATCCCTGGAGGTGTTGGAGGGGCCTGGATCTTGTGCTGGGTGATGTGGCTGAGTGGTTTAGGGGCCACACTGGCAGTGCCAGGTGGATGGCTGGACTGGGTGACCTTAAAGATCTCTTCTAACATTTACAATTCTGTGAATCTACAATTTGCTTGATAATGCAATGAATGCCAGTAAAAGTATATCCAGATGGCTTAGACGTAATAGTAAATGAGACATAGAAAATTCAGTAGTCCAAATGAAGAGTGCATAAATTTTCTCTGAGGGGAGTAAATGAATATCAGGTAGGATGTTTGGTACCCTACCCATAAAGCTTGCAAGCTAAGGAAAACTGTCATAACAGTAGTCAGTATCACTCAGAATTTCCTGCTGTCTGTGGAGGGACACAAGCTGGAAAGTTGTAGAGATGCTGGTTTTCCTTCTCCTAGTTATGTTATGAAGCAATGGTGGAATAGCAGTGGAAACCTGGCAAACTCCCTGGCATGAAAACACCTGGAAACCAGGTCATCACATGACATAACCCTGATTATATTTAAATTTAAAATTTTATGTGCAGAATGCTTATACTTTTTTCCTTATTTCCTCCTTAAATTCAATTATCTGACTACTTAAATATTCACTCTTCTATTGTCACCTGCACATAAATTGGAATACATAGTTTCAGGGAATCTTCTGCTCCAACATTCTGTCTGGATGACTTTGAATACCATTCAAGCAGGTTGAGGCCTGAAAAGAAGCCTGATTCCATGAAGAAAGCACGCAGCAGACAGTGCAAGCTGGTTTGGTGCTTTTAGCCTTAAAGGTCACTGCTTGTCATGAGCAAGGACCTTTTGTCATGACCTTTGTCCAGACGACACAGGAAAACAAAACTTAAGTGTGGTGTTATCACTGTCAAATGGAATTCTTGTGCTTCCAGAGGTAGTTCTGAAGCTGGATTGTGATACATTATGCAGGTTTTCTGGAAGGTGTGGGGTAGACAGATCATTCCAAGATACTTGATGGTCAAAAACAGATGTTTTTCCACACAGCAGCTGTGTTGACATATTTCAGTCACCTTGAATGCTGGTGTTTCTTTAAGCATCACTTACAGTATCTACCAGGAGATATTTGATCCAGGAGTATTTCTGATCACTTTCTGAGAGAACTGCTTGAAAGACACATACTTTAGCTATCCTGGATATATAAAATACGCCTTAAATTTTTTTCAGGCTGTGAATCCTAGTGGAATTTCAGCACTAAATGCTGACTCAAGTAGCTAATTTAGTGGCAGATTAGCTTTTTGAATGCAAATGTTGCCATTAACATCTGCAGGCTTGATTGCAGGTTTACATTTAAACAAATATGAGCACTTTTATGCATCAGAGACCAATAGACACTATTTATGTCTGAAACTTTGCAATTAGTAGTAGTTATTATTTCAGTGCATTCTTGTTGCCCCCCAGATATAGCCTGGAAAGGTATATTTGAAAGTTGATACATTTCTAAAATATTCCATAAATTTGTAGCTATGACACACTTTCCTCCTTTCTGTAGACTGAATTTGATCGCCTGTTGAAAATTAGAATAAAAAAAGTGATTTATTAAAATCTGATTATTATTATTAAGTATTTTAGAATTTCAAAGAAAGACGGTGAAAAGAATGAGTTATGATAATATATGAAATGCCATATTTTGTTTCTATCATCTTTACCAAAATAAGAGTCATGACATGTACTTCTTTAAATGCAGCCTCTACATATGTAGGTTCTGTGAGCAGATGTACATTAATCTCCTTTTTCATAGCTTTCTTTAGCCTGCTCTGAAACAGACTTAAGAAACCCAAAACTGGTAAACTAACTTGGAAGGTAGATAGGTTCTGTGCTAGTACTGAAAATGCATGTATATTGTTTTAAAGAATTGAAATAACCTTCACTATTTTGCATATAAGTTATCTCCAGTTTCCGTCAACACTAATCACTGGAATCCTTTGAATCCTGCAGACCATATTTGAAGTACAGACTGGACTCAGAGTACTTTACTACAACTTTTGTCTCTCACTTTTTCCACAGAAGAAGCTGAATTACACTTCTAAGTAACATATACAAGTAGAGATAATAGCAAGAGGAGTTTAAAAACCCAGGCAAAACCAACCAATATAACAGAAACCCTACCAAAAGCACAAAAAAGCATTGCAACAATCTCCTGAATTTAAGATATCTAAGATGTCTAAAGTTTCTAATTTTTCAAGTATCTTTTGCCAATTAAGGATCAACTTTTAATATTTCAGCATCTTTTTATCAAAAAGATTGATGCAAAATCTGTGAATTGTTTGTTATGTTCTTATCCATCTTCTCAGTAACACTGCTTAAGATATGGCCCAAACTCTGATTTTTGCTCCTCTGTTTTCTTTTCCATGGATCTTTTCTTGTGCTTAGGTATGTCCCCCCTTGGCTTGTCCCTCCTTCCACTGTTATCTGTTCTTTTTATAATGTGATTGAAACAACCCTAATTTGTAATCCTGGCTAGACTGAGACTTAATCAGCACAATAAAAAAGGGAGCTAACTTCAGGCAAGCAAGAAGCCTTCTGAAGTCTACCATTTCAGGTCACTTTTTCCATCATTCATTACTCTTAGGAGTCTAGAAGTTGTGCTTGCCTTTAGTGCCACATAGAAAATTATGCATAAAATGTGTTAATCACAGTGTATTTATTTTGGACTCACTTTTTTCACTGATTTGCATAAATTACATACTTAGTACACTTATGATCTGTAATAGATTGAAATATTACTGCAAATATGGTTCCTCTCTTAAAAAAAATATCAGCAGAAATCCTAAGTGATTTTTTTTTTTTCCGTAGATTTCAGAATTCAGTGGAATTTACCATTTATTATTTACTTTAAAACAGCAAGGAAAGATTCATTTCTACATCTGGTCACAAGAAAAGTATCTAGTTTATAGCTAGGATTCAGTCCACAGTTTTTTTGGGGTTTTTTGAAAATATTTATTATTTAACTCATTGTCTCATATAATACAGCCCCTATAACAAAGAATGCTAGAACATTTTCGGCATAAGAGCGGTAAAATATCCACTGGCAAGTGTTGAAATGGTGGTGGTTTTTGTTACTCTTTGTGTCTGACTTGAGAAATCTTCTATGGAATAAATAAACAGGAATATCCAGTCATAGCCAGTAGAGGCTCACGATTGGAATGTCCTGCTGGACATAATTTCTTTTTATGACAAGGTCACCCATCTAGTTGACCAAGGGAAGCCAGTACATGAGGTGTTTTTTGACCTTAGCAAAGATTTTGACTCTCCTATGCGCAGTGTCCTTCTGGACAAAATGTCCATCACTCAGCTAGACAAATCCATGCTACATTGGGTCAGCGTTTGGCTGGTGGGTCAGGCTCCAAGAGGTCAGGAAACTGAGCTACAGCAGGCTGGTGGTCAACCACCAATGGGGTTCTCCAGGAATAACTTTTAGAACCACTGCTTCTTAACTCTATTATAAATGCTGTGGATGCAGGAGTTCCCTCCAACCAATTCCATTGTGAAGTCTCAACTGTACAGATGTGGCACAACCTCAAAAGCAATATACACACTTGAAACCAAATGCTCTCAAATCAAATGAGAGGCCATGCCTGGTAAGTATAACCACTTTCAATTGTGTTTAGTCCAGGTTCAGTTAGGCTGCCTTTAGTCTAAATGTTGTCAACCATGATAAAAAAGAATGGCAGATGCACTGGTTTTAGGGTATCTCCCAGGAAGTAGGAATTTGCACTAAGGGTGTTTGAGTATGGTAGATATTGAAGTTTTGACACTGTAATGGCAAACAGAAAGCAAGGGCTGGTTCTGTGCTCATTGCTAGCATGCAGCAGATAAATATCTAGAATTTTCATCTACACTAAGCCTCCATCTACACTTTTATTTAATTGGTGTCTTTGGAAGCACAGTGGTTTCTCTAGTCAATGTGTTCTATTAAAAACATGGGAATCCTGTGTGTGATAAATATATTGCCACAGGGTTGGCATTTCAAACTATATCAGCCATACTGACCTTCTATCTCTATTTAAGCTATATTATTTTATTCAACTGAGACAACAAAGGTCTAGCATCGAAAATAGTTGCTGCTGATACCAAGAGTACCCTTGCTACCAACCCCATTTACTGTCTTACCAGACTGCACTGCTATGGAATATAAATGGATTTCCAGCCAAAGCAAATATCTAAATGCAGACTTTAGTTAATTTATGACCTTGTCCATTTCTCAAATCTACTTTGTACTGATACTAAAGGCTGATGATATAACTAGAGGTGTTTGTAACTGCAAACCTCAGATAACAGGATGGATACAACTTAGGATAACATGGTGGTCCAGTGTGTTCAGACATACTTATGTTCCTAAATAAAATTACTTACCTTTTATTTTTATTTTCAAAACCTTAATTCTGTACAATCTTTTCAATCTCATGTCACATTATGCTTGCCAAAAATGAAGGTACACATTTCTTGACTGTAAATACACAGAATTCCATTTTAGTTACGTAGACTGCAATAACATAAAGGTAATCTAGTGTAAATTTTTCCATTTTGCTCTCTCTGGATAATATTCTACATAAATTTGCATTATGTTTTGGTTTGCTTAGAATTCTATTGTTGTTCTTGTTGTTGAAGACACAAAGAGAAATTGTTAATAGAGAAGATAGATAGAAATTCGGGGTTGGACCAATGTAACTATATGTTCTTGTGTAATATGTAATATTCAAAAGTAGTATCTTAAGAATAAAAATGGTGAAGATGGAACAGGAAAGTGAAAACAAGAAGGAAAGGAGAAAAGCAGCTAAAAAACCAAAATAGCATAAAAATAAAATAGACTTTGTAGCATAATTCATAGGTGCCTCAATAAACACAATTTCTGGAAATCAGAAGGGAAAATGGCATCATTTCTGAACCCTTTCCAATGAAGTTAAAAATCTTAAAATTAATTCTTACATTATTCAAGAAAAAAGTCTGTCTTAATACTTTCTGGCAAGCACAGTATACACAAATTATTTGCTATGTTCTGATAACAAGAACTGACTTTTTTATTGATTTGAGAAAACAGAAATATATTGTAGAGCTTTTTATGGTGCCCTTTAATATTAAAAACATTACCGATTTGAGGTTTGGTCCAGTATATAACTCATTATTAAAACATAAAAAATGCATTTTTCTATAAATAACGTAAATCAAATTACTTTAACTGGTAAGAGATGCATCCCCATTTCTGATTGTTTAACAAAATTAACTTTAGTTTTGAAGTTCTCCATTTTGATCTTTCAACAGTAGAACAACCATAAAACTGAAATTCAGAATTAGCTAAATGAAAAATATATGTCATAATGCCTTCTTTTTGAAGACAGTGTTATGCCATCTTTCTAAATACATTATATCAACAAACTTCTAAAGTGTTTGTGTGATATAGACAAGCAAGTATGGGTATATCTAGAATAATGTACACGTGTGTCATTTTGATCATAAGGTAAGGTAGAAAGTTATTCAGTAATATTTCTCCATGTTGTGAAATTATCTTATTGAATATTTTAAGTTTATTTTCTGTATAAGGTTTTGGTGTTTAAGGAAGCTAGCCCTGTCTAGAGGAATATAACAGTGATACTTCAGCGTGTCTGCAGTCCAACAAAAGACTAATTTGCAGATCCTGCAAGAGAAAATTATAGTCTGTGATTAAAAAGGCAAATTATTTCCCATTTTTCTGCCCAAACAAAATTCCTTATTGAATTTAAAGCTTGATGATAGAGATACATTTGGTGTCTCTTCCTTCCTTGCCTGGCAAGGCTGTGAAACTCATACACTGGATGTCTTCAAAACCTATATGGACAAGGTTTTGAGCAAGCTGATCTAACTTGAAATTTTTAAGAAGGATATTGAAATAATTACATCCTGAGATCTCCTCAGCATAAATTTCTCTGTGAAAATATTCTCTTTTCTCTGCTTTCCCTGTCCATCCCTGAGAGATATCTACACAGCACTGTTAAATTCTGCCATTTAAACCAGTAAAAAAAGACATGTATTTTTTTCTCTACAATAATATGTAGAAAGTATGGTTTACTGGATAATATAATTCAGGAAATAATGGAGTATAGCTGAGAGAAGGTATAAAAAATAATCCAGAAACAGTTTCTAGATTTACATGAAAACCAAAACTTACTTCTTTTTGAAATTCCAGTTGGATGTAAATCAGTATCTTTGAAGTGAAATATTGGAATGGTATAGATTTAAGATTATCGCCATATTTATTAAGTGAAAAAGGAAAGAGATGTTTCATGTCTCTAAATGTGCTAGTATCTCCTTCCAAAATAAAATTGAAGAAAAAAAAAAATGTTATCTACCCTGTTGAGATATTGCACGCAGGAATGGAGAGTATGCTTTCATGAAATCACATAAACAAAGTTTGGTGCCACCTTTTGACATTATCTAGTCCAAATCCCCTGGTCAAAGCACAGTCAGCTGGACCAAGTTTCTCAGTAGGGTGTTCTGTCAAGTTCTGCATATTTCCAGAGATGGAGACAGCACAACTTCCCTGGGGAGTTGTTTTTGGCCTCCAAACACCCTCACAATAGAAAACTATTTTTTTTCAGTTGTGTTTAGAGATGAAAACTTCATGAGTTTTTAGTTGTGCCCATTACCTCTTGTCCCATCAATGCACACCACTCTGGGAGTCTGGTTTTCCCTTCAGTTCTCCCATCAGGTATTTATTCTGAGATAAGATGCTGCTGATACTTCTCTTCTACAGGATAAAAATTTGCAGGTCTCCATCTCTTATTTAAGAAATGCTCCAGCACCTTTCCTTGTCTTTGTGGCCTTCCAACAAGACTCACTCCAGTAAATCCACAATTTTCTTTCACTGGGAAGTCCAGAGCTGGACTCAGGACTTAGCAGAGAGAAAGACTCACTTCCCTCAACGTGCTGGCAAACCTCTTCCCAATGAGTCCAAGTAGCTCCTTCACACTTTGCAGCAAAGTGTATCTCAAGACCAACTTGTCCACCAGTAGGATGTCTTCTGTACTGATGCACAGGGTTATTTCTCCCTAGGTGCAGTACTTTTAATTTCCTTTTATTGGACTTGTTTCCTTGTTTGAACTCATAATTTTGTCTTTATTAATAATTTATTCTTCCTTTGTAGGACTATGTAGTGTCATCTTCCTCATTTGAAGAATGAATATGTCTAATTTTGTGAGTGCCAGACTTCTAAAAATGCGGTGTTTGGGTATACTCTTCTGTGAAGTATTTTAGAACCATCTTTTAGATGTGGGAAATCATGCATATACAAAAATAATGAGAATTTATAAAGTGGAAACCATGTAATTTAAAATCTATCATTTAGTCTGTGTTCATCACATCATAATTTCAGTACTTTATGAAAGGGTTGTTTATTCTCTAAACAATGCTTAGAAGTGATTTAGCGCTTGGGAATACCATCAAAGTTAGTGAAATGGTAGAAACTTCAGTCTGTAGGTGTTACAAATTAGCACTGAAGTCATAGAAACACAATGCTTCCTCCAACAAAGCTCTGGATAATGGTTTTTGTGGGTTTTTTGTAGTTTTGTTTTCTTGGTTTTTTGGATTTTTTTCTTTCCCAATTAGGATGAGCAAAACTAAAAACACCCTGTAGCTTATATTTACAGGATTTTCTAAAAGAATATTTTATATTTTCGAGACAAAAGTTTAGCTTTTGACACTTTCCAGAGTAAATTTTCTGAATTCTAGGGGTTTTTCTCTTGCTTTATTTTATAATAAAGTTTTTAACATAAATTCTTCATTTTAACATGCAGCTCAGAGCAAATTTTTGTAGACTCCCTTTCATTATCAGACCACAGGAAGCAGGAAGGGACTTGGTTCTCAAAGGAAAGAGAGAAAAACACTGAGAGTTTTGCTGATGTCTTTGTTATGTAATTTTAGGAAACAAAGTAATACTTTCTCTATTTGAATTTTTCCCAGGAGGAGTAGACTTTTTTTCCACTAGATGTTTTAGATAACAGAAAGTTTGCACTGCTGAGCATGTGAAGAAGTCTAATCTTGGGATTTACCACTGCAAACTGAGGCTTAAAACATTTGGGGTGTGAAAACGGTGGCACAGAGAGAAGATCAAATTGCAAGATTATTGCTAGAAAAAGCAGATGTCCTGTGCTGAACTCTGGAGCAATGGCTACTGTTAGGCATCAGGCCAATGTGGTTCTGTGAGTGTGCATTCTTTGATCTCATTCCCTATAATGTCTTCACTGGAGTGAATTCCAGATGCAGGGCTTTCTCTTGTATCTTAGAGAGTCAATTAAAAAAAAAATAACTCACAAAGATCTCTTTGTGTATCACGGCTGTTTTTTTCTCAAGAAGGCTGCAAGAAGAGTTTTGATAGATGGTTGAATTTCATTCTCTTTCGTGAGACCATTAAAAATGTTAATGTAAACCTTCTCAGATGTCTAAGAGACTAAGTCAGGAAAAGTGGGAGGGTGATGCAGTGGTGAGAGAGAGGAGGGAAAGGTTAAACTTATTTGTGAAATGCCAAGTTGTGAGCAGTATGCTTTTGCTCAACAGATATAATGTACAATCTGTCATTTGGCTTGTGTGGAATATGAACAGAAGAACAAAGGACTCTGGGTATATACTTGTGCTTATCAGTAAGGGAGTATCTTTTCATGCTCTACAGAGTCTTCAAGATGTAACAGATGCAACACAAACAAATTGTAGAACTTCTCTTCCTAATGCGTTCTGCTGGTCATTTCCCCATCTTCTTTTTTTAAAAATACATACTTGAGTAATTAAACAGCGTGGTCCTTAATGAAAGTATAATCTACTTAGCTGAAACATATAGATGAAAAAGGGAACAAGGAACCTATCACAGATGCTACACTGTATTATAAGAAACCTTGAAATGAAGGATTTAGTTGAGATATCACTGTACTGGTGATTATGTCAATTTGCATTACTTGAGTTTGCATTCCATTTAATATCAAGGGGCTTGCTACTTTGGAACTACTGCAATGAGAAGTTCAGAAGCTTTCTCATGACTGACTCCTTTCCCCCTTCCTTCACATCAAATGGCACATTCTGCTGTGGCACAAAGGAGAATTTCTGCAGTGCTGTGCACTGTTAGATGTGAGCTAATAGGATGTATACCTGGAGTTCTTTTCTCTGTCACAGCAATTGTATTGGTGAAGGACATCTGGTAATGATGTCTTCCAATTACACCTGCTGAAGTAGAAACTAGTGTATTTACTGCTGAAATAGTCATATGTCAGACTCATCATTGCAAGGACCTTGTAACAGCCTCTTGTCTTTAGGTTTTGCTTTGTTTTGTTTTGTTTTTTTCCTTTGAGAAGACAATCAATGGAACACAGTGATTCTACAGAATGGGTTTCATAAAGTAAATTGTGTACTATGCCTACTGAACAAGCATGTAATATCCAAGTCACTTTTTGCTTCAGAAAAGTAACTTAGGAGCTAGAATTTTTTAAAAGTGGGTTTTTTAAATTGCAATTGAGGTATCAAAAAAAAAAAAAGTAGACAGCTGATAATTTTGAACTTATTTTTTCATGTCTGTCCTACTTTTGGTGCATGACAGCTTAAAGCCATAATACACAGACAAGGACCACAAACATACTTACTGCATGAATCATGCAAAGGGCAGCTACAACAACTGTTAAATATCCTAGAGGACATCACTCAAAACTGAATGGTGAGTAGGATTGCAAGAGTATTACATCTGTATTGGTTTGACTGTATTGCTTAGGTCTTCTTCTTAGGTTTGAGCATCTCCAAGGAAAGGGATGCCATAGCCTCCAAAATATCTTGTTCCACTGCTTGACAACCCGTATAAATGTGAAATAAATTTTCTTTATATTGAACTTGAATTTCCCATGTTCCAAGCTGTGCTTGTTCTGGCTTTACCTTCTTTATTCTTCCTCATTCCTTGGCAATGGAAGAATCTCACTTCACTAAGGTTGAAGAAACCTGTATCTCTCATCCACATGCTGTAGCCTTGGCCATCATGGTGAACTCCACTGAAATCACTCCTGTATGTCAGTATCTGTCCTGTGCCAAATCCCAGGACCCTGCACTGTTTGGATGATCTCACTGGTGCTGAACACTAGAGCAGCATCTGTGTCTGACCCTGCTGTTGTGGCTGTGCAAGTGAATCCCCAGACTCAGGGGATGCTCTGCTGCCCAGGTGCACTTCATCCTGGGAAGAGATTGCTGCTTCCCAGGAACTTGCTGCCTCTCAGTGTCTTTTCTGCAGAGCTGTTTCTGCTCAGTGAGCCCTAACCTGTCCTGCTGCAGGGGTGAGTACTTTCCAGGACTTTGTGGAACTCTATAAGTAGTTCATCATTACTGCCACTTACTACATCCCTTACTTATCCCCAACTGCAGCTCATTTCTTCCGCCTGATTGAATTCCTCTGAATAACAGTTCTACTGTCTTGCATAATGTACTCCTCTCAATATTCTGCCCCCCCCCAGTCACTGTTGGCATTGCCTTGATGTCCATCAAACAGGCAATGAAGGCACTAAAATGGTTTGGACTCAGTATCAGTCTCTGAGCAATGTCACTCTTAACCATCCACTATTTGAGCATTGTAACACTGATTCCCACACGTCAAGGGCCTTTTTCCAGAGCATTTTCTTCTCACTGTTTCTTGTTCATTCTTAGCCTAGACATTCCCTTGGCTACAAGGAGTCTTCATGTGATCATGTCAAGGGCCTTGCTAAAGTCAATGTGCAACATCCGCTTCTGTCCACCAAACACTCACTCAAGTCACCTGTCACAGAACCTGGGCTGAGTTGCCCTTGGTAGATTTTCATCAGCACCAGACCACTGTGGCTTCCAGAATGAAAGTCTGATAGCACCATGTGAGAGCAAAGCAATTCCAGGCTACTCCTGGTGAAGAGGTAACTAGCTATTTCTTAGACAGTAGCACATGGAAGCAATCAGAGCAAGAATTTTTTTCAGGACCATTTTGTACTTAAATGGGACACTTCTTTCATGTTTTGGTTTTTGTAAGTGAACAATCATTTTTTATAAACCACAGTACTTTCTTTAGGTGTAGACAGTACTTTGCAAGTTAGTTACTGAATGTCAAACTGGAACAGATTCTCCTCTCTCCAGTTTTTGGAAATGAGTCAGCATTAGAAAAGTTCATATGCCCTACAAGGTGCTATTTGGTCAGTTGACTCTGACATATCTCATCTGGTTTCTCCCAAAGCCTATTAACTGTCTCATGCTTGTGCTGATCTTAGAAATCTGTTGTAAGTTACCTTAAATGGGGGGTTTTCCTTCTGTTCTGTGGATGGGTTATATGTGATGTAAAAAAATGTGTTTATTGTGTATCACAGTGTCTGTTAAAGTACATTTTTTTTTATTACTTTGTTTATCAATTAAGAGCATTAAGTTTCCCCTCACTTTGGATTTGATTATGAGAATTTTAACCTTCGCCATCCATATGCATATATGATTATAATGCACAGAGGTTCAGCATGGTAAGTTTTGGTTGTCATGATTACCTCTGAATTATGTTCCTGTCATAAATATATAGACAATAGAAGGATAAGAAATACGTGATAATACCTTTGGTGAAGAGTAACTGGCAAGGTTGTCTGTGAAAAATAGGGAAACAATGCCTGTATTTCGTTCTGTCCCTACTCTGCTGCAAACCAATGTATTTGTAGGAAAAGATTCTGCAGCCTCTCTAAGCTACTTGCATTCCTCCTGAAGGCAATTAACTACTGCTGTCAGATTTGAGTTCCCAGAAGGACTGGTGCAGTGGTATTTTATTAATGATACTCTGCAGTAAAATGTGTAATGAATTGTGCTGTTTCATTACACAGAAAATCCTCTTGGTTGCTAAGGGTGCATATTTCTCTAGTAAGCTTATACTGAGGGTAGCTACTTCACTAAATGTCTCTTTTTAAGTGATGTGAATATTTTTTTCTTAATTTTTTAGAAAATGTAAATTTTGCTTTTTAAAATTGCTTATAGATTTCAGATTAATAAAAATTTGGTAATCTTATGTATAGCATAATCAGGAGGTCTCTGGCACTGAACTTTGCATAAATGCATGAGTAGTGTGTTTTTTATATCAGCTTGGTCCTTTTTTCAGCTGCTTAATATTTCTCTACCGAAGGGAATTCACTTTCCTGAGCCTCTTCTTCCTTACTACACCAAATTTGACCACATCAGGCTTCTTTTTTTCTAGAAACAAGTGGTAGATTTTACTTCTCTCCATTACTTCAATCCAGTACAAAATACAAAATGAAGAAAGAGTGATTCCTACTCCACTGAGAAATCTGAAGGTTACAGCTAACCACCAAGTTGCTATTTTCTGTTTCAGTACCCAATTAATATTTCTTATGATTCTGTTAAATTCACCATATTTATATATGCACATCAAGGAATCACCCTCTAGTTTTTGGGTAAACACTGGGCATGATATCTATACCTTGGTTGTGACAAGAGCATAAAGAATTTCTGCATCAGAAACCTTTATACAATCTAGTCACTGAACAATAAATTCTTGTGCTGCTGAGTCCAGGTGCTGTGACACTGTTGAAGTGCCAATGTTCTGAACTAGAGAAGACACGATTTAGGTAAACAGTGAGGTTCTATCTTTGAATGTACCAATCTGCTTAGTTGCACTGGACTTTTTCAAGATGCAGTTTGAAAGGTTGCTAGACAATCTCACCCAGGCTGCCTTTCCCATAAGGACTGGACCATATAATCTTTTATTGATGACATGGATTAGGGTTTAGTGTCTTTCATTAGCAAATTTGCAGATGACACTAAGCTGGGAGTGTGTGTTGATCTGTTAGAGGGATGGGGGGCTTTGCAATAGGACTTGGAATGGTTGGGTGGATGGGCAGAATCTAATGGGATGAAGTTCAATAAGTCCAAGTGCCGAGTCCTGCACTTTGGCCACAATAACCCCCTGCAATGTTACAGGCTGGGGACGGTGTGGCTGGACAGTGCTCAGGAGGAAAGGGACCTGGGAGTGCCGGTTGACAGTCGGCTGAACAGGAGCCAGCAGTGTGCCCAGGTGGCCAAGAAGGCCAGTGGCATCCTGGCCTGTATCAGGAATGGTGTGGCCAGCAGGAGCAGGGAGGTCATTCTCCCCCTGTACTCAGCACTGGTGAGGCCACACCTGGAGTGCTGTGTCCAGTTCTGGCCCCTCAGTTTAGGAGGGACGTTGAGATGCTTGAGCGTGTCCAGAGGAGAGCAACGAGGCTGGTGAGGGGCTTGGAGCACAAGCCATATGAAGAACGACTGAGGGAGCTGGGGTTGTTCAGCCTGGAGAAAAGGAGACTCAGAGGTGACCTTATCACCCTCTTCAACTTCCTGAAGGGTGGCTGTGGTGAGCTGGGGGTCGGTCTCTTTCTCCGGGCAACAACCGACAGAGCTAGAGGACACAGTCTCAAGCTACGCCAAGGGAGATACAGGCTGGAACTAAGGAGGAAGTTTTTCACAGAAAGAGTGGTCAAATATCATCTGGAATCATCTACCCAGGGAGGTGGTGGAGTCACCATCCCTCGATGTGTTTAAAAAAAGACTGGATGTGGCACTTGGTGCCATGATCTAGTTAAGGTGTTAAAACATGGGTTGGACTCGATGATCTTAAAAGTCTCTTCCAACCTAGAAATTCTGTGATTCTGTGATTCTGTGATTCAAAGTCCCTGAATCCGGTCTTTGTCTTTATGATTCTGTGACTTGGTTCCAGGTGCTGATTATGTGGATTGGAAGTAAGGGGTACAGTAAATAAGTCAGGCATTTGAGAAATGTATGAGAGCGTCAACACAGGCAGGTGCAGACAACCTCAGATTCACCATTTTTTCATCCATATCTAAAACTCAGTAGGTGACTTATGATGAATTCCATTTCATACACTATTCTAAAAATTACACTCGGAGAAACCATGACCTTATAGTGTATAAATTCTGATTTAGCAATATAAAAGAGTTTTTTGTCATCAATTTGTTGGTTTTCCTCCTGTCTGAATAGTTAAGGCTCCTAATGATTTTCCCTTGAAAACTGGAGACATCTCCACACTTTCTTTTTATTGAAAAAGTCTCTGGATGATAACTGCATACCTATGATTTAAGTGGCTTTTAATATTTTTGGCAAAAATAGTGAAAGATCCTTTTTTTTTAAATTTTAATTGTTTTTTCGTCCAAGAAAGAAATTTAGTAGTCCCATTGAGTTTATGAATGTGGGTCTTTCTTTCTCACCAAATATGTTGTATCAGAATGAGACATTTTTAGCACTGTAGAATCATGTCTGTCATTTTTGATGCTTAGCTTCGAAGCATAAACTGTAAAGAAAGTGTTTTGCAGCAAATACTGGGTGCAGTCCACAGTCAGTGAAAATGAACACCTTACCATGTAAACTTCAGTGGTGTTATCTAGTTGACATTTCCAAACTGTGTAACAAATGGCCAAATATTTCTAGATCATTTCAGTCAATATATCATTGCCCAGTTGGAATGGTTATGTATCATAAAGTGTAGACTGCAACTCCAGCTTTTTAATACTTCTTTCACCAGTGTTTTCTATTGGAACCATTTTGAATATCATCCTGTGTATGTAGTAGAATTAGTGTAAATTATAAACTTTGCTGAAGTTTCTTCGTAATTTTTAAAACCCTGGTCTTCTTTTATTATTATTACATGTGACCAAAGGCTAAATATCCATCTGTGTTTTACAATCAACAATCTTCTGAATGACTTATAAACAATAGATGTTATAGTATAGCTTAAAAGGAACCTTAGTGCAGAGGGGAGTGGAATGCACTTTATTAAATTCTCCAGAAAGAAAACACAAGAGCAATATAGAGCAATATAACAATTGTACTGAGGATGCAGCACATCTGGGAGAGGTCTAATTTTCAAATTGAACATGTTTTCAGTGGTAACTGTATGCTCAGCAAGTTCTCTTTACAGTAGGGATATTACATCAGCAGTAAAATTAGAGACAGAAAGCTCCCTTGAATCTGCTTAGGTCATCTGCAAATTCCAGGTCAAATCTTGCTTGCTAGTTTTTTTTGGGGGGGTTCTTTTTTTTCTTTCTTCCTTTCTTTCTTTCTTCCTTTCTTCCCATCTCTGTTTCTCTCTTTCATTTTCTCTCTTTCCTCTCTTTTCACATACTAAAATATTTATTTTTCTTTTTTCTAATAAGAGAGATTTACAAGTAGAGTCATAGAAACCAATAACTGTGAAGATCAGAATAGCTTACCATACAATACAGGACTCTATCCCCTGCATTTCTGGGAAACTACTACTTTTCTATCAACCATTATAATTGTATCAATTTTTTCAAACCCTTTCTTGTTTCTTTGAAGACTGGAAAAGACAGGATGCTACGATATTTCAATAATATATGTAGAACATTAAGTGATAAATTTTTCTTTGTCAGTTGTAATATATAGCTTGTCATGTTGAATTATTCCTGAGATGATTTTGGCTTAAGCATGGCTCCATAATTTTGTGACACAATCTACTTAGGACTCTCAAGGTAAAAACTTTGATATGAGGCTTTCTGCTAGATAAATGAGTCTATATTACACTACTGATCATCACGGTTACAAACTTGGTAACACAGTGTTGATTTTATGGTCAGTTGAATAGTGTGCCTTTGAGGACCTAGATATTTCTGCAGTGTTTTATTGACATCTAGGTGCTACACATTGTAAATCCCTTGTTATTACAAAAGACAAAAACCACTAGGATTTGACACTGAAGAAAATTTTTATTTATTTTATTTTATTTTATTTTCGATTTTTCATTCTTTAATCACAAATTCATTGTGCTGCCTTGTATCAGAGATATTTGGGAAACCCTGAATTTAAATCTTAGTGCTTTCAGTACTAATGGCTTACATAGCATGACCTTTTGGATTTGTACAGGATCATACCAGCTGTAGCCATTGAGGTGAGAAACTGCCCAGAATCTACATGAAATACTAGTCAGTAAAAAAAACAAACTATCGCTTGTTCTTTAGAATTTTCTGATCATGTTAATTCCTGTGAGAATTACTAGGATTTGCCTGGGACATGGACTGATTTTGTTAATTTTCCTGAATAATAATTTCAAAAGCTAGTAAGATTTTTTTTTTTTTTTTTGTGGCTTTAAGAATAACTTCAGCTCGCAGATGTCTGTATTTTTGGTAAAAGATTTTATGACATAGAATTTTACTTTTTCTGATAGAGTAAGAAAATATTAAAATATTTTCTTATGGAAGAAGGAAGGCTAAAGATATAAGCAATGTCAAAGAAAAATGTAACTTGAAGGGAAGTCTAGTATAGTCTGACATTATAGTCTGATACTCACAAAACCTTGCACTTAAGTTGACCTGAGCAAAAAATATGGTAGTCCAGGTCCCTTGGTTAGTGCAAGTATTTTTCTTTCCTGGATTTTGAGGGATTATCTCATATACTTGTTTAATTTAGGCATACATGTGGCAAAGTAAAGTTGATTTTCCCATAAAAGTCCTGAAATAAATATGATTTTTCCAATAGCATTTTTATTTATCTTCTAATGAAGTTTACTTTCAAACTATACTGGCCTCTGAAATAAATTGGAAATATTCATTTGAGCAAACATGTTCTTTTCTGGGAAGTAGAAGTGTTTCTGTGGATAGACCAGAATATTGAACCCACCAGACTGTGTAAAGGTGATATTTCTTGTGCCTTTAGTATACTTCTTTTGGAAAGTGATATCACTGTAGAAAAATACGAGTAGGAAATTTGGCTTCCAGCAAATCTACAGAGGGAGCATTGTATCCAGGTAAAGATGTGAAGTGAGTCAGGAGTGAATATGACCAGAGAATGACACAGTAGTCAGTCAAATCCAAAACTACAAAGTCTGAAGAAACTGTGGATGGGAGAACCAGAACACAGCAAGGGAGCACAGCCAGGGATGTACTGCTGTGTTGAGTTCAGGCTCATTTCAAAGTACACTGGGGATAGTTGTTGTCTGAGATTAGTAATTCAAAGAAAGCTGTTGGGGGCAATATGCTATGGACATTCTACTCCTATTCTCTAATATTAATCTTTGTGAATAAAAATCTGTTTGCAATGACAGACCAGATGCAAAAAGAGTTTTCCTCTCTAGTAAAAACTCAAGTGGTCAATAAGAGTCCAAGAAACCAAGTGCAAACTAGTTAATTTAAATATCATATCAGCTGTAAAAATAAAGGTCACTTGACAGTTTTAATTTCTTGAACAATTAAACTAGTCTTGGGACTAGTTTTAAAAAGTAAAAAAATCTGCTGAAAAGAATAATGAGTTCAGAGAGTAGATATCAGATCATGGAAATAGTAAAGAAAAAATAATGAATTGGAAAGTCCAGCACAAAATAATAATAAATTAATTATAAATCTGATTATTTCAAGGCATTGAAACAATGTCTTCCTATGGTGTTTGCTGTGGAGTTAATTTTTTATAAATACTTTTAATAACCCCAAAATTTACCATTTACTTAAAGAGACATGAAAGTGAAAATAATAAAATTGCAGAATGATTAATGTTATCTTTTTATGATTTAGGAACATCTGTTTATACCAAATTACATCTGTAATTATATGCTGTACTCTGTCCAGCAACAGAGTATTTACTAGCAAATTATACTAACTTTTTGAACTTTGAATTTTGGATGTAGTAGAAAAATTGCCTAAATTAAGTATTATTACTATGTGCAGATTTTATATACATTAAATATTTATTTCAAATGGATGTCTAAAAATTAAAAACTAACTTTTAGCACCTACAAGCTTCTGAATAAAGTCTTTCAGTGGATTTTTCTTTTTGCCTCCAAGGCCTAATCTTGAGATAAAAGCATCATAAAATATGTCCAAAAAAATAGAGCAAAAAGACCAGAAATATTGAATTGCCAAAAAAATATTTCCATTCTAAAATTATTTTCCTTTTAGTAATGTGCATTTTTATGTGGGTATTTATGAGTGAAATTATCTGCTAATTGCATTGGTAAAATTTTCCTTTAAATGTAGAGATGGTATTATATTAATTAAAAAATCTTCTGTCCTGGTGTTATTTTCCATATCTTCATTAGCCATAACAAAGTTGCTGTAAAATCTGCTTTGTCTCCTGTTCCACTTCTAGGAGAAATTAAGTATATGTTATGTGATGCATGTCCTATCAAAAGTGCATTTCCATAATCTATTATTGTACAATTTTGTTGCTTTTTGGCTTTAACAGAGTTAATACATATGTGATTAGCCAACCTTAATCCTGTCATTGCACATGCTCTTGCAACTGTCTACCCAGGATATTCCTAGATACTGCTTTTCATCTATGGCTGTCTCATTATGCAAGAGTATCCATTTGCTGCAACAGAGATATAGTTGTATCATTTTGCAGATCAGCAAACTGAACCACAAAAAAAATTGTGACATAATGTACCAGAGGTCAGGTGTGAGTGGCAGTGGCAGAACTGAAGAAAAAAATCCAAATTCCAGTGCTAAAAACTGAATCACAGTGAGAAAGACTTTTCCAGTGAAGGAGGGTGTAATAACTTACATGAAATTTATGAAATTTTAAAAAAAGATGCGGAAGATGCTTGGTTGTCTCAAATCATTCATATTTCAGATCTCTCCTGGGACATATGGTGGAGCTATTTTATGCTATTTTAAACTAGACTGAAATAGATACAGATATATAGATTCAGATAGATATAGATGATATAGATATAGATAGATATAGATGGTATAGATATGGGTATGTTTTTATCTTAAGTCTATTCTATATACATATTATGTGTGTGTGCATTTGCTTATATAGATATTTACATCATAGGACTACTGTGTGCATTGCACTTCTGTTTCTCATGGATATATGGCTTGGAAGTTACTCAGATTAGAAATGAGGGGTGAGTGGTTTATCACAAAAAAAAAGATGTGGTCATTTGAGTGGGGAAGGCGCTTCATTTGCTGTAATCAAATTGCAGCTCAGGTACAGTGAAAAGAAATTTACAGAAGAGAGTTTTAGCACAAGTAGAAAGCATTATTTAAGTATTCAGTCTTCATACAGAAGGTCATGAAAACGGAACAGAAATGGTAAGGGCAATGTCAATATTTTTGCACTCATGGTATTATAGGATGTGAAGGTAGTGGCAGGGACAGCAGCCTCAAGGCAGTTATATGGAAGTTTTGCTTGGTAATAGATTTTCTACTCACACTCTCAGATACTGATATATATGGATACAGTGCTCTAATTTGTTTTATCTTTTTCAAGTGTTTGGAGCAGGTAGGGGGCATTATTAATTTTTGAGACTGTCCTTGTAGCTCATTTGTACTTATTTTAATATTGTTTGAGAAAGTAATACACTATAAGTTTTCTCCAGAAGTTGAAAGGCCCACAAAGGTGATATACATTAGCTTTATTTTTTTCTCCCCAGTTTCCAGAATAGTAGCTTTGTCTATTTTAGCAGTGAATCTCTATGGGCAAATATTTTGTCCTGTTGTCATGTTTTGAAAAAGGTTAATAGACTGCTATTTACTACCTGCTTTTCTGATCATGTGTGGTATGTGCTGCTAGCTGGACAATTATTTCCAGTCATTGTGCAGATTTAAATTCATCTCTAATTATACTTGTCTCACTCTGCAGGGTGTACTTTAAGACAGATTACCTATACTCCAAGCTCCCTTATTATGAATCTGTTCATCTTTTGCTTGGCATAGTTATAGTTGTGCATAAAAAAGGTATTACATTAGATATTAGCAGGTTATAAATTTTCAGTTAGCTTCTGCAATTGGTTTTCACTCTCTGGGGAAAGAAATAATACTAAGGTTTTTTTCTTTTTTTTTTTTTTCTGCTACTTGTTATGTTTGTCTGTTGTTAGCCTCCCTTCTATTCTAAGACATCACCAATGCCCAGATGCTTGTATCTTGCACACGCCTCAGCCTTGCTTGATGCCCTTTCCTCCAAAAACATTGCTTATCCATCATCTTTTCTCCCTGATTTCTTCAGATTCATCTGTGTTTCTCTTTCACTTGTGTATCCCTCTTGCTAATATATATTCCTATTTGTCCTTTTTGCAATAAGTTTCTAGCTCATGCCTCATTTGATTGACTGACAGCTGGGACTGTGCTTTGCTTTCTGCAATCACTTGTTACTGGCTCCCTGTTTCATTTATTACTAATTCATTGTACTGGAGAAGTTGGCTCAGATGGCTTCCTTCACTGTATTTTTTTATATGTTCAACTTTATCTAGGCCTCTATAAAGCCTTTTTTCTAGAAAATCACTATCTTTCTATGTGCCTTTCATAAAATTGATTGCAAGTTCCTGCAACATTTCATTACAACTGTCTGGAGATTTAATTTCTGTTTCATATGAAAGACAGCAAGAGATCCACAGCTTTAACTGTAAATAATTCTAATTCCAGTACATTACAAGATTAAATAACTATGAATTAATGGATTAATGGTGATCTACACCAGACAGGACTCTGGCCCCAGAAGGTGACTTTAAATAAAGCATGCTTAGAAATCTGTACCTGTAGCAATGTCCTTTTGCTGAGATTATCTCTCAAATCTCACAATCTGTTCTGATTCTGAGTATAAAACATCCCACCATGAATAAAATTGTCTTGTAGATCACATGTTCTTAGTGGATTTAGAGAAAAGGACTTGTGCTAATAATTTTAGAGTGGTTGGACTGATAGCATTTCTGTAGATCCTGCTAATGTAATCAGTAATTCCCTAGTCTCTTGGAAAGCCAGTATATTTTCCCAAGTTCTGAACATGACCAAATGCCTAACTAAAGATTATAAATAGCGTTGTAATTTCCTTGGACTTTGATCACTATTCACATGGTTATCATCTGTTCACTTTTTATCACTTTCTGCAAACCCTAATTTCCAAGGCTCCATAGATTTTTTTCACTATTATGTACAACTTGCAAGACCTTATATGCTCCTTAATGCAAAAGTGGATAATGGATTTTCTCACTCGATGCCATACTCATTAATGGGAATGAGATCTCCATGGGTGCATATCCTTTGAATACTACCATCATCATCTTTCCAAAACCAACATTTCTACCATTCTTCAGTCTGTATCTACGTGCAATGAAAGAGAGAGCACATCCCCTATTGTGTCTCGCCTGTCTAAATTGTAACTTTGCAGTAGTCTTCTTTCGGACTTTACTGCTACAGAGCTTGGAGCAGATAATGGAATCCATGATAAAGCAGCTTCTTTCAGAAGCTGGTCTGTTGCAAAGGCCTTTCTTAGATCATCAAGAAGTTCATTGTGGAAATTCCCAGCTGGAAATCAGTGTGCACTTGCGATTAGTGTTTGTCAGGGTGATGGACAGGACAGAGGAACTAGGTAAAGAAAAGTCATTGAAAGCATTGGCATCCTCCCAAGGACATCCTAGAAATCTTCATACTTGATTTCTACTTCCTCACTTTCTTCACTTCTTTTTTCAATTTAAAAAATTGAAAATCTGCATTATTTTGTATGCAGAAGTGCTTCATACTCTTCTCAGCCTTGCTAAATAGGAACATATGTATTACTCTACAGTGGTTCAAAATGTTTGAATGAGATTTATGCTCAAAATGAACTTTTCAAGGAAGTCAGTATAGTCAAAGCAGTATAATGTCAATTGGAAACTGTCTTCTCCTGGAGAAAACATTATTCCATTATTCTAAAACTTCCATTTTTGTTAAGTTTGTTTTCATTTACATTTCCTGGTTTACATTCATTCTTGTAACATATACACTGTTACCTGCTAATTCTTTTTTGATTCTTTATAGGGAGCCCTTTGAATTTCCTGTTCTAGGAAATACTTTTGCCAGCTACTTTAAGAAAGAATTTTTATTTTCTTCCATATTCTGTAGAATAGAGTAAAAGATTTCACATAGCATTTTAAATTGGCTTCAAATGAAAGGATTGCTATTTTAAGGGGTTTTTTTTTGGTTCAGGTTTGTTTGTTGGTTTTTGGTTTTTTTATGTGTAGTTAATCAGCTCAGGCTTGCAAGTCCTTACTTTATTTATGTGTACTGCATTCTATTTAAATTCCTGTCAGATGGAACTTAGTGATTTATACCTGAATTTGGAATTAAGCATCTATAAAGAACCTAAACGGGTTCAGGAGGTAAAACATTGAAAACCTAATGAAAATAAGGAAAACATATTTTAAACAATGAAGTGTTGGTGTGAATAAACAGTATCTTTTCCTTCCTTTGAATCCAGTTTGAATCAGTTGAACTTGCAGCCTTATGGTATGGATAACATCACATGTATCTTGCTGCTTTTTTTTTTTTAACAAAGGTGACTTTTTTCTGCAGTTCACTACTTGTGGTGAAGACACATTCAGGCACTTCTAGATGCATCTTCCTTGTAATGTGCCTTATGATAATTTATCCCTTGAAGCTTTAGGAAATTTGCAGATGCAGAAAATGTAGATGGAGATAAAGAAACTGAACATAAGCATCCAGATCTTTGATACTTGTTCAAATTAAGTATTTAATCCTTTAATAGTTTGACTTACTGATGACTTCAGTATTGATAGTCTTTCTTTCATCAAGAGTTTCAAACATTTCCTACTTAGTTTTGAAAGTGTAACTAATGGGAAGAAAATTTATCTACCACTGGCAGCCCTCTCTATTTTTATGTATCTTACTAAAGTTACCTCTGATACAAGGAGATTGCTGACTATTACTTTGATAACAAAATATTGATTTGTAGATGGCTATTAATCCAAATTATTAATAAGAAAATATTTGATGTGTTGAAGGAGAAGTGCCTCTATTATGACTAGTTTCCTACTTTAGAGCAAACTAATAAATCATGCAGCTTTCTCCACAGTTTTGCTGATGTCCCTAACATCTTTAGATGATAGAGGGGCTTAAGGGCTGTGAGCAACTTGGCCTAGTGGCCCATCGTAGGAGTTTGGAATTGATGATCTTCAAGGTTCCTTCCAACCCAAACCATTCTATGACTCTAATAGTCTTCAAAGAGTTATAACCTTTTCTTATGAAGTGATATTACCCCATTCTTAGTAACATTTTCCATGATTCTGATTAACATTCTATTACTCTTCATTCTTCATTATTCTTCTGAAAATAAATATGAAGAAATCCTTCCTATATCCCTAGGCAAGCTTCAGATCATATGTCTAACTGAAGCTGGCATACAGCAATTACTGTTGACATGAATTACTGCTAAAGAGTGCCAGTGAAATAAATGGCAAAACCCAGTATTCTAAATGTGTTATTGGCATAATGAAAATAGTTGGGCCTCCTGAACCTACCACAGAGCCAGCAATATGTGCTTAGAGCACAGAAAGCCACTCGTACCCTGGGCTGCACAAAAAGAAGGGTGGCCAGCCATCCAAGGAAGTAGACTGTCCTTCTCTACCCTGTTTTGGAGAGATCCTACCTGAATTCATTCTGGGGCCCCAATGAAAGAAGAACACAAATGTGTTAGACTGGGTCCAGAAGAAGGATGCAACAACGGTCAGAATTCTGGAACTCCTCTCCTATGAAGAAAATTGGACAGGATTGGGTTTATTCAGACTGGAGAAGAGAAGGCTTCAGGGAGACCTTATCACAGTTTTTCAATATATAAAGGAGACATGGGAGAAACATAACTAAACCAAACAAAAAACCCCAACAACAAAACCCCAACCAATCAAACAACCAAAAAAAAAGGAAAAACTTTTTACCAAGGCCTCTAGTGACAGGACAAAGAGCAACAGTTTTAAACTGAAAGATGGCAAATTTAGGTTGGAAATAAAAAAAAAAAAAATCAGAGGCATTGTGAGTGCCACATCATTGCAAGTAACAAGATCAGGTTAGATGGAACATTGAGCAACATGATCTAGTGAAACATATTCCTCCCATGGAGAGTGTTTGGCTAGGTGATCATCAAGTGACTCCTCTAATCCAAACCATTTTATGATTCTTTAAGAATGCTTCCCAAGCAGTCTTTTTTTTTTGTATTGTAGACTGAAATATCTGTTTGTAGCCACCTCACCTAGCATGTTCTGCAAAGTGACCAAAACGTTTGTTTATCTGTTCACTGTATTTTATAAAATAATATTATCTTCAAAACAAAACAAAAATTCTAGAAAAGCCCTTCATCAAGGCCTTTATTAACGTAGGAAATACCTCCTTTACTCTTGAACTGAAAATCCCTGAAATGGAGGGGGACTTTGGCTAATTTACAGTTTGTTGCATCACTTTTTTATAGTTGCTTCTAGTGAATAGTCGTCAATTCCTTCTCTATTCCAGCGAAGCATCTCTCAACCATGCTAGTGTTAATGGAAATAGAGCTGGCTTTCCCTGAAATGCAATGCTGTGATGCTCTTGTATCACTGAAGAAAAATAATTTAAAATACTTGTCATTCCATAATCCTTGTGTGCAATACGGGGAAGGTAACTCCAGATTGTCCCTCCAGCTTTGGGTCTGATAGCAATTAACACAGACGTGCATAGTGTGAAGACAGGCATATCACCCGTAATTGCAGCGGTATCATAATTCAGTTCTCCAGGGACTGCTTCTACGTTCTATGAAAGTATTCTGGAAAATGATCTTGTACTCTACAGCTTGGCAAGAAGAATTAGAACCCCCGACTAAAGTCTTAGTTCTTACCTTCTTTTTATGTAAGACACACAGTTAGGTCAAAATGTATGCAAAGGTCCTTCTTCCTCATCAGGCAGACATAATGATGTGCTACATTCCCTTTCAGCAAACATATCAACTTAAATCCTCTGCTGTGAGGGATGGGAAGTATCGGAAATTCACTGATTTATTCTGTTTACTGCACTAATCACAGTGCATAACAAGGTTCTGTAAGCCAAATTTTCCAGCCTCTTCCTCCTGTGGTAATGGAAGCTCTGTGGACCATGTTTCTAAAGCCTGTCTTTGTAACAGAGAGATGGGAAAGCCTCAAAACAGAGGTGAAGAGAGAAGGTATTTATTTTCATAAATACAATTATTCATAAATGTATCAATATATATAATATTTCATAAATACAATTATTTGCATATTTTGGAATACAGTGAAGGGAGGTACTTAAGGCTTTTTTGTTTTGATTTGGTTTGATTTTTTAAATCTATGTATGAAATGTTTTTCTAAATCTCTGGGTTTCCAAAAACTTTAATATCATAGTATCACTGAATCACCAAATGGCTTAGGTTGGAATGGACCTTCAAAATTATCTAGTATACCTGCGTTATAAATGCCACACAGGCATGTAAATGTCATTAGCTTGAAAATACCACTAGTTTATGAGCTTGGACTTTTTTATTACTTTTGCTTTCCTCATGAAAGTATCCCCATTTCAAATGTTCAGAAGACTGTAGGCTCCCTTGCACTTTATAATGCAGATATAATCAAAGCCAAGATTTATAACCACAATCCACTGCTTCTATCCAAGTGAGAATTATTATTGCAATCACCATTCCATTCGCCATGTACAGATATTATAACTTTAATCCAAGTTAATAAAACTTCTCATCTGTAGAAGGAGGCTAGATGACAACTTTCCCGTAATATTAGAGGATTTAAAACAAATGAGAAAATATGCAGAACTGAATCCTCCTGGCAATTTAATCCAACAGAAAACACTTACCTGAGGTGTTTTGATGTTCTCAAACCCTGCATTTAGCTATAAATATCACTTTGCAGTTTAACAGGACTTCAAAAGCAAATATGAGCAACATAGTCCAAGAAGGGATTCAGGATACAAATAATTTATTGGATCCTCCTTTTTATTTTCTTTGTTAAAGAATTATATAAGAGAGTTTTTAAAGTCAAATACAATTTCATTAACATGTGTGTGACATGCTAATAGTCAACCAGTTTCTTTTTCTGTCCTGATCTACATAATTTCTGTGGCCCTCTATAATTTTGTCAGGCCATGGAGATTTTGTTTCTAGAGCAAAATAGAGTTATTGTATTTTGAATGGAAGCACACTGGAAAAATGAGTGGGATAAACATTGAATAGTATTGAATACCACTCCCCTACCTAGAGAGGGGATCTTTTCAAGAAACACAAGTGTGGTGCTCCTAGAATAAGACGAACATATTGTGTTGAGTTTACATGGCCTGGTTTTTGGTAGCAGGGGGAAGGCACAGAGGTTGGCTTCTGTGAGAAGCTGCTGGAAGCTTCCACCAAACCCAGCAGAGCCAATCCCTGATGGCTCTGAGGATGGATGTGCTGCTGGTCCAATTAGAGAGGTTGGTAACGCCTCTGTGATAACAGATTTAAGGAGAAAATCAAAACAAAATTGTGAAACCATTTTAATTCTGGCCAGAGAAGAGGAGGCGATGAGAACATGTGAGGGAAACAACATGGAGACACCAGGGTCAGTGCAGAAGGAGGAGCAGGAGCTGCTCCAGGCACTGGAGCTGAGATTCCCCTGCAGGCCATGGTGCAGCCCATGGTGAAGCAGCTGTGCCCCTGCAGCCGCTGGGGATTCACAGGGATGTAGAGATCCACCTGCACCCCATGGAGGTGCCCATGCTGGAGCAGGCAGATGCCTGGAAGAGGCTGTGATCCTGTGGGAGACCTGTGGAGAGGGGACTCCTTGCTCCCATCCTGTCCTTGGAGAATTGCACCCCATGGAGAAATGACCCATGCCACAGCGTGGGAGGACTGCTGCTTGGGAGATTGGAGCTATGCTGGAGAGGTTCATGGAGAATTGTCCCCTGTGGGAAGGCACCCCATGGTGCAGCAAGGGAAGGACTCCTCTCCCTGAGCCCAGCAGAAGAAAACCTTGTGTGATGAACTGACCAACCCTCACCCCCTGTGCTGCTCGTGGGAAGGAGGGAGGGGCTGGGGAAAAAAAGGTGGTTTTAAGGGCTTAATTTTAGTTCTCATTATTCTCCCCTGATTTTATTAGTGATAAACTGACTTTGTATCTCTAAATTGAGCGTGTTTTGCCCTTGGAGTGTTTTCTCCCAGTCCTGATCTCAACTCCTGAACCCTTCATTTTCTATCCTTTTCCCAGCTGTAGCAGGGGAGGGTGAGTGAGTGGCTTTTGTGGGTGCTTACTGTCATGTAGTAATAATATTGTTGTACTCATATTTCTAAAGAGTCCTGTACCTTCTCTGTGGTGTTCTCTTGGGGACAGCTCTTCACAGCACTGACTCCTTCTTCTTCTTCAGCAGATCATTCCTTCTTAGTCAGGGCTCCTTCCAGGCTCTCCCTGACTCTGGCCAACCCACCCCCCTTTTATCCCAGTTATCTTGACTAGCCACAGCTGCTGCCCATCAAGAATAACCAGGCTCGGGGCAAGGCCACACAATACAATACAGAGATCTTTTATCAGGACTCATGGGCCACTTCTACAATACATATATTTGCTCATGGCTCAAAGGCCAGCTATACAATACACACTATTCAATGGCCCTGTATACTGTCAGGCTACCATTCAAACCAGATTTGATAGCAAATCTGCTTGAAAGAATTTCTTCCTTACAGCTTTTAATTCTTGCATGAGCAAATGAAACAGGTGAAATGTAGCTGTAGTGTTTTTGATGGTGGAACCACAGACCTGACGCTTAGTCCTCAACTGTGCTGCAGGCTGAAGGCCCTTCACCTCCTTCTCCTTGGTTCCTTCACAGTTGTCTGCTGTGTCTAGTCTAAATTTCATGCCTTGAAACAATATTGTCTTAGGTTTTGTGTCCCTCTGGAACAAATAATGAGTGAGAACAGTTGCGTGAGAGTGGTTGGCAAATATGACTTTTTGAAATACATGTAGAAAAGGGTGATACTGAGGTAATTACCTAGGTAGTGCCTTGAATTATTTTTGATACTAGACCATCTTGGATTTTTTTTTTCATACTAGATTACGTCTTATTGCTGGTTTTAGTTCTTCCATTAAGTATTTCTGTATTGTTTTCTCATCTTAGAAAGCTGTCAGACATTTGTTGCCATTTCATCTGAGTTTTCCTCTACCTTTGTTGAGTTTTCCCTCATAGCAGTCATGTCATGCCATTACCTGTACTAACTGATGGAAGACACTAACTTACCTCTGTAAGGTTCCATATAGGGTTGATGTTCAAGTGGGAACTGAAGCTTATGCTCACACATTCTTCATTGTGCTTTATTAACTTCATATCTTATATGCAGATAGGTGACCACTGCTTATCTATCGCATTTTGGGGGTGTCAGAGGAAGTCACTGGCCTGTTAATTCTTGGAGTATACACCCTTCTGCTAACAATTCAGAAAAAGAGATGTTTTTTCTTCACCCCTGCACTCTCCTTGAAGAGCTGAATATGGTAGTATTTCATAACATGCTTCTTGCAAAAGAAAAACAGTGTAAATAAAATGTTCATGTCAGTTTTTCAGTAACATAAAAATTTTCCCCAATTATTTTGGAGAATGAAAATAATTGCATATGAAATGGGAACTGGAGATTCAAGTAAGTTTGGTTTTCTTTGCCATCTTTAATGATCAATAAATAGTTTGTAATAAATTATTTAACAATAAGGTTTTTGCTTTTATACTCCTTAGCAGTGTCAACACTACACTTCTTCTGGGCTTCAGTTCAGTGAATCCCTCCTGCTTAAGGACATTTATGAATGTACATTATAGCAACTCAAGTCAATTGGAACTAAACAAGGACTTAACTGCTTACTCAAAAATAACACTTTAATTAACCTTACAGTTGTACTCTTCCCTTTGAGTTGAAGAAAAGGATTACAGTGCCTCAATTTCAGCCTCTATGACTGTTGGTGTTTACAGATCCATTTAAGCACCGTCAGCTTTGAGAAGTTTCAGCCAAGGTACTTCAAAGATAGAATTTGGTTGCAAATTTAAGAACAGAATTAAAATAGAAAATTAAAAAAGAAAGAAAATGTTTTCTTTGAACCATCTCATTTCATTTAATAATTCTATTCTTGTCTAGTGTCTTAAGAGCCTTATTAACAGGAAATTTTCTTTATTTCTGTTTTATTTCACCTTGTGATATATGTAAGTCTTCCATTATTTAGACAGAAGCCAGTGTTGCACGAATTCTAAAAAAAGCATGGTGATCTAAGAAAGAGATATAAGGGTGAAAAATTGCAGGATTTGAAAGAAAAAGTCGAGGACTCCAGGAGTGAAAAAGCAACAGTGATTACCAGGGGAATTAGTTTAAGTAGGGTAAATAGGAAAAAAAACCAAGTTCTGTTTCCTGCCTACTCTATTTTCTTTAATAAATATTTATACATTTTCTCTTGATTTCCATAGAGATATTCAAGTATCCAGATGTAAGAGCTGACATTTAGAAGAGGAGTTGTTAGTATCCTTCTTAATTCATCAGAATTATTGTCCTTGAGATATTCTAATGCAAAAAAATCATTTTGGGATACATGATCACCTTGAATTCTTTTTATGGGCTTTGTAGATTATTACTAAAATAAATAGTAATGATCTGTAAGGTCATCTCACTACATCTCATTTGTGTTGAACTTTTGAAGCAAATTTATAATGAACAGCATCCCTTTGTTATGATTTGTTTTTCTTTAAATAGGGGTTGAAATCTACAACCTTAATTTCATTTTCTTCAGCATGATCCATGATGGCAAATAAACCAAATATGGAATATGATCACTCCATTTCCTCCCTGTATAATAAAAAGTGCTTTCAGAGCTCTTGGAGTGTACATCAGCCAAGTTAAACCCTGAACCACCTAGTATAGACTATTTACTAGTCTAGTGTGGACTTATTTATTAGTCTACAGTAGTTCTTATGCTGCTATAGTTTATATGAGCTAATTATAGTAAAATAAACTCATTCTTAATCAAATTAGCCTTCTGTACCACAGATGGTGCTGATTTAACTGTTCTTTGATTTTTAATGTAATATATCTGTGTTGAGAAATCCTATGTAATCACATTAAAAACTATAAGTGGCTTTTCAAGATATCTAAAAAAGGATGTAGACTCTATGTTTGTAAGCTTCAGATACAGCCTATATTTTCATTTAACATAAAATCTAACAACATAAGTTAAAAAGTTTGAATTCAATGTCATTTGCCCTTTTTTCTAAGAGCATTTTGTAAGCTTTCTTTTGGTTTTAAGAAACAAGTTCAATTTTCAATAAGAGCAGACGTTTGGCTAAAAAAGTGTGATTTATATCCAAGGTAAACCAAAGGATTTTTTGTATTTAAAAAGATCTAAAAACCTCAAAGCATAGTCCATTTGCTCTATTAAACAATGTCAACTTCTTTTGTAACATTTGAGGAATGGACATTGACATATTGCGCAATTCTATTTTCTTTCTTGTGTTCATCTCTATTATTTCTAAAGCATTACTGTACTTAGCATTATTCTCCAACGTATCTTCTACTTTTCTATTTTCCACTTAAATGAAGTTTGCCTTCATCCATTTTCCAGAGAACTGCATTCTGCTGTGTGTATGATATAAACCCTCTTCCCTTCCTGCTTCCTTTAAAAGACTGGCTTGTAACTGGGTTGCATCCATCTTTGCTGATGCCACCTTCTTGTTAAGGTCTTTTCTTATAGATAGGGCTCCCAAATAATTTTATTTGCACTTCCTGTTGTTAGTGCGGGTTATCAGAATGTAGTGATTCCTCATTTCTACTTCAGTGCTTCTCACTAATTAGTAATATCATAGGCAAATAGTAACCAGCATTAATCCACTAAAAAGAATAGTAAACACGGTATACAACAACTCTAAGTTTTTTTCTTGATAAGCTGAATTGCAGGTTTGTTTTTAAATGAATGCCAAATACCATTAAAAATGACAATACAAAAGAAACAAAACTCTATCTGTAACTACATAGAATATTTTATTTGAAGCTATTAAAGAAATTAATTTTCTATTAGTAATTTTAATTAATCATCCACAGTCTTCCTTCATTTTAGGTATTATTATGAGAATGTCAAATTTTAGTGAGTATGTATATAGACACCACCTATAAATGTACACAGGATCTAAATAGAATGACAAAAAGTTTACTTAGCTGTATTACTCTTTTAATGGCTTTTATCAGTGTAACAGCTGCACACCATTCAGTCACTGATGGAATATATACTTGATCCTCAAACATGAAACATTACCATTACGCTTGGTTTCCAAAGGACACGGTATCTGTCCCTGAAATCACACAGTAGTTGTGTCTGGTTGGGGAGCAAACTGTATTTTCACTTGCTGTATTGAAGGTGCTGTCAAGACAGTGTGTATATTCATAGTGTGGGCTTTTTGTTTCAACTTAACTCATTCTAATAAAAGAAAGACGTTATAGCACAATATAGAAAAAAAATTGTTCTGCTGAAGTGGTTTAAATCAGTATCAAAATTGTTTGTGTTAAAAGCACAGAAATAAATTTAAGTCAGTGAATTATATATTTGGTACCAATATCAACAAAAAAGACATATAACCCACAGTACTAAACACTTAAAAGCTTAGTAAACACCTGAAAATTTCCAGGCAGCCTTCTGTGGCAAATCCTAAGACAATACAATTGCCATTCACACACACACTCACGTGGAAGACTCCGCAGTTGCACAGCCCCATAGCTGCACGCACAGCACCTTGTCTTAGAGGTTCTGAGCATTACAAACCCCCTCCTTGGCAGCTGGGGCCATGCACACACTCAATCCTCCATCCTCCTGCTGCACAGCAGGCACTGCAGCCCCACCTGCACCTGTGCTTCCCTGCAGCCCTCTGACCCATGCACCACCTGGGAGCAGGGTCCCTCCTCTGCGCCCTTTGCTGGAATGGCCCATGATGGGGTGCATTCTCCTCACAGCAAGACTGTCCTGCTCAGGGTTATTCTTCTTACACAGCCTTACACACTAGCTGTATTGGAACAGCCATGTGTTCTTGGATATGAGGCGTAAATATAGAGTTAATAACTTTTCTTTGGCTTGATAGTTGGAGGGTTACCACATGCAAGATGGAAGAATGTAATATGGTGGGAGAATCTGCACATATATATATATATATATATATATATCTTCCTCTCTGAAGATAATGAACTTAATTGCACTTGTATACTTCTGATCTTTTTCTCCTGGAAAACATATATACCTTCCCTGCAAATCCCGCTACATTCAGTTACTTTCTAAATAAATATTTATACAGGAACGTCACTCTTAAAAAGGGAAATGAGCATTCCAAGGAAGACAATGATAAATAATAGCAATTATAATCTTGTTCGCCAATTTTAATTAGGAAGCTGTCTTTAAATGAGATATTATTGTTTTCTAATAATGCCAGTTATAATGGAAATTCTCATTCACCAATATGGTCTTTTTCAATTATTTTTGTGAATGATTTGAATTTATTTACAATGGCTCTTCACGTGCAGATAGCAATGGACTTTGATTACAGAATCACAAAATCACTAGTTTGGAAGAGACCTTAAAGATCACAGAGTCCAACACATCCTCTAACACCTCATCTAAACCATGGCACTGACTGTCACATCCAATCTCCCTTTAAACACATCCAGATGACTCCACTCCCTCCCTGGGCAGATAATTCCAGTATTTTGTCACTTATTAACACTTTCCTTTAGCACGTTGCCATCCCCATTCTTCTCTGAAAACTCATTTGTTTAAAATTGAAATCTTGGGTTGCTTACGATATGGGGGTTGTTTCACTTTTAAGACTGATTTAATTTTATTCACCATTTTTGCTTGTCTCCCTTCTTTGTGCTCTTGGTTTTTTGTCCATTATTTGCTCTCTACATTCCAGGGAAAGATACTTTGCTGGGCTGCTTCCAGGGGTAGCTGTAGTTTTGATGCCAACTGCAGTCAATCTCACCCTTGTGTTGATTTGTTGAGAATTCATTTTTTATAAAAAGCAGTTAATTTTACAAGTCAAAAAAAAAGTCCATTCAGGAGGATTGAGTGTTTTCACATGTTCAGCTAATAATTTCAAATCTTATAAAGTCAGTGTGTATCTGTGTGGGCAAGTTCTAACAAGATAGTCTGTGTCTTTAAGTTGTCCTGGTTATTTTGAATTGTCATTCTTCTCAAGCTCCATGCTGTCAAAAGCCAGACAACTTCAGCTTGATTAGTAAAGCATATTGTCAATATGTTGTAGGCATAAGATGGGTTTGGGTTTTTTTTATAGAAATGGGGTTTTTTGTTGTTTTTTTTTTGTTGTTGTTGTTGTAGGAGCTCTTTCTAGCAATACAGGGGTTGTTAAGCACTATAAGGTAGCCTGAAAATAGTGAATTTACTATTCAAAATTTTCATATTGCTTTCAAAGAGTACTTTTGGATAACACCACATGAATTTGAAGCATTATAATTCTCATTTTGAAATATGCACATATTTTACTTCATTTGGAGTTGGGTATTGAGAGTACGCATATCTAGATTAAAATTGCTCCAGACTCAAATTAATGGCATGGCTACACCTTGGGAGAATCTGCCCTAAAACCCAATGAGTTAGGGGGTTATGCGACCTGGCCCTTTTTATAAATGGTCCATGTCTATTTACCATGACATCTTCTCTGCCTAATTCATTCATTTTGAAATTCTTCTGCCCCGAATCATGCTCAAGAGAACATCTGGGAATTAAGTGGGGTTACCTCTCCCCATGGGCACTAGCACCTAATGCTCTATCAAGGACGAGGCTCTCAGGTCTCGGTAAGGCAACCTCTGTTGTTAGTATGATGATGGAGGAGGAAAAAAAAATGTTTTAGTTCAAATTATGTGAGAAGAAACAGACTCAAGATTAATATGTAGTAATTCTCTGTTCTTCATTCTGTGCTCAATAAAACGCCTTGAGTATAAAATAGCTTGTTTCCTGCAAGAGTACTGTAACAATAGGCATGAAATAAGGACAGTAAGTAAAAATAAACTACTTTCTAATTTGGTGCCTGATTTCAGCTCAGTTTGCCCACTGCAGCCTTTTCTACCATCATAATTTTATGTTGTCTCTCTCCTCCCAGGAAAAACAAATTCATATATTTTTTGAACATTGTGTGCAGCTTTGGTCCCTGAAATATAAAAATGATATAAAGCCAGCAGAGAGTGTCCAAAGCAGGGCAATGAAGAAGGGCCTTGAGGGGAAGTCATATGAAGGGTGGCAGAGGTCACTTGGTCTGTTCAGCCTGGAGGAGACTGTGGGCAGACCCCACTGCAGTTACAGCTTCCTTGTGAGGAGAAGAGAAGGGGCAAGCACTGATCTCTCTCAGTGGTGACAGTGACAGGACCAATGGGAATGGCCTGAAGTTGTGTTGAGGGAGGTTTAGGTTGGATATCAGGAAGAGGTTCTTCACCCAGAGTGTGGTTTGGCACTGGAACAGCTCCCCAGGGAAGTGGTCATTACACCAGGCATGTCAGAGCTCAAGAAGTGTTTGGATGATGCTCACAAGCACATTGTGTGACTCCTGGGAGTGTCATGTGCAGGGCCATGAGCTGGACTTGATCTTTGTGGGTCCCTTCCCACTTGATATATTAGAAATGTTTTTAAAAAAGGAAATAGGTATGCATTTATAGTTGTGTATGAAACTGAAAATATGTCAGGACAGGAAATATATTTTTTATTTTTCTTCTGCACTCTTCTGCACTCTAGGATACTCCACATTGGTTACATTTTCAGCTAATCTAAACTGCCTGCAGCAGAGGTATTCTTATTTATATCTCCTGAAGCAAAATGCTATTAGGACTGTTATTCATGTTCTTTCAGCAGCTATATTTGGTTGAATCCAACTGTACTGAGTTAGTCCAAAAAGGAACAGAATTAAAATTGCTGAGGTGTGAGTAACCCATATTCATACTCCTCTTATGTTTATTTGGAGAGATAAGAGGTGGAGAGACTGATCTGAGTCAGCAAAACTATTTATAGTCAGATTGCTTTAAACTAGTTATATCGAGGCTGTTGGCCAGCCAGTCTGTTGATTGACACATATAAGCAGTTGCAGCTAAAAATTTCAGCTTGCACTTAATACAGACCTCAGCTCTGAGGTCTGTGTTGAAAGAGAAGGAACATTTATACAGCTTTAGGGCTTTTTTCTAAATTAGAAACTTTGGAATCTCAGAAACTGCTGTTAAATGTCATCATTATTCGCTGTTAGTCCTTGCTAATGGCATTCCTAATAATATCTGATTAAACCAGTCTAAAGGAGCATACAGGTAGGATGTTGAAAATCTTTTTAACCAGTACTTGAAATCTTTGCTGTGAAAAGAATTTGAAGTACAGCTCTTTCTAAAATGTCTTTAGACACTACAGTTACCAGAAAACCTGTGAGTGGCAGAATTATTGTTAGTATGATTACTATATATGGACTTGGGGAGGGACAATTGAAATATTAGCCCTGCTGATACACACTGCTGAAACTGTTCTCATATCCGGCTGCTGGAGGGCATTTTCTTTAACCTACTTTACTCAAGCCAGGTGCACCTTAATCCATCAATTTACTTATGGTTTTTAACATATTGTGAGAAGATTCATACTGACAACAGAGTATTTAGTGGTTCTAAATTTTGGTAGTTCTTGCAATCTCAAAGTATGTGTCAGAGCACATCAAGCTCTGGTTCAACTGAGCAGGATGTATTTCTGACAGCACTTGTAGAGTCAGAATCACAAGTTATCCTAGAAACAGCTGCTCTTCAAGGCTTTACTGATCTCTTACATTATGTAAATTGGTAAATAACAGGAATATCTCCATTTGAGAGTATTACTACGGCTATGGCACTGTTTTAGTTTGCAACATAAATAGCAGATTTTACTTCCCATCGCAGCAGCCACCATGTACAAATAGATTACTTGAATTCTGGGATGATGTTGAAGGAGGCAGGAAAGGTACAGTGGATTTCTTTTGAATAGTTTAAACTGGCCTTGTATGAAGTGTTAGCAGAATGTGTAAATTAAAGGTCAGTAGGGAATTGTAACAACTTACCACTTTAAAAAGCCTTTTTTTTTTAACTGTATTTCTGGCACACTTATTTTCTACTTTCTGTTTTTTACTTGTTCCATTTTAGGATGTGCAGGATACTCCAGCTTATGGAAGTTTATTTGTTGCCCTCCTCCAAATTCCTGGTTCAATTACGTGTTTTCAATTGCAGTTAAAATATTCTGGTAAAAACATTCTTAAAAATAGCTTAGCTGAAAAGTGTCATGAAAAAGCTTTATAGAGGATGACATTTATTATGGCCTTGTGTTGTCCACAATATCACATGAAGAAAAAGTTTTAGAAATTGGTTTGTATTTTACTTTATTTAAAAGAGAAAATATAGGAAAAGAACAGATGCTGTAAGAAAACAGTTTCCACTAGAGAGCATTGTGCAAGCCTGACTGTAGCAATGTGATCTTGGCTGTGGCACTTGAGCATCTTCTACCTAGTGCAGCTCCTTCACACAAGCACAGACCTTACCTCTCACACTTTGCTGCACCATCCTGTGTCTTTCCATGAAGAGCTAAAGCTTATTGCCTGTAATGGACACCTGCATGCACAAAAGGCCTTTATCCTTCCTGAATGTGTTGCTGTCTAGTTGCTGAAATGCGCTGCTATGCCTGCACTGGCATTTTATTAAAGTCCTGATAACCCAAAGCGCAATATAGACAGCACAAGATAAATTGGTCTGCTCCTCCTCTGGTCCTCAGGTATTGTTTTGTGGCTATGACCCAAACAAAATTTTGTAGAATTTAAGCAAAATTTCAGTCACTGTCCTCTCAAAAAATTTCCATAGAACTGTAATTGTTCACAGTGGCATATCATGTTCTGATAAAGCCATGACTTTCAAAAGTTCTACTGTTGCTTTGACGGACTTGACTTTGCTTCATTTTCTGCTACTATTTTGGATGCTTTTTCAGTTCCATGAGGTTCATTACTCTTATTTTCCATAACCTTGATTTAAATACGAAGTTGCCAGCACTAAGATAAGTTTTGGCTTTTAATATTATGCTATGATTGACTCAGCAGAAATCAATCTATAGCATATCAAGGACTATGCAGACTCAGTTTTCTTTGTGAAGGATGGAATTTTTTGGTTGTAGAGGAGGTAGAGGAACATAGAAATTTTTTATGCCATTTAGTAGCAACATGTTAGTTACATTGTTCTCATTCTCATGTCAGGAAATGTACGTGTTCCTATGACAATCACATTGTCACTTGAAAGGTCTTTTAAAATATGAGAAGCAGCTGTCAGTGAAGCATGTGACTATGCCACTAAGAATGAAGAAATAATGGGGGCTTTTTTATGGGCAAAGAAGCCAATGCTATTTAAGGCAGGACAGAATAAAAATGGATGTGATGTGACCAGCATGGAAATCTGCTGGTTATGTACCTTCCTAAGCACATTCTGCCATCAGTGCATTCCTTCTGTGGTTGTGATGTTAATTCCTGTCAGAGAGTCCTGGTGATGCATGCTTAACTTTGTGAGAAATTTTCCTGTGGATGTAGATGATTTCATTGGGGCTGAATAATTTTCATTGCCCTGTAGCTGCAAGACTGCACCAGTCTTTGTATGCTCAAAGTGAATATCCACTGTTATTCCTTGAAATAAACACAAAATTTTCTGATTTTCTTTGCTTTTGCAATGTGCATAGTGGATATTATTTTAGTTATAAAATTAGGATAAAAATTGATTAATCTGTAATTATATTATCTCATTTGGCATCTAACTCTAGGACAAGAAATCAGTGATTTAATTTCCTTTCAAAATCTTTGTCTATCAGATACAGAACAAGCTTAGTAATTACCTCAGTTATTGTGAGAACTGTGCCTTCAGTATTACATTCCTAATTGGTTTTAGATGAGGAAATTTATTTTTATCGCTCACTCAGCTGACCATTGCAGACTGGGTGATTTTCCCTTATTTTCAGTGTAGATAGCAAGTCTATAGATTATATTAAGAGAAATTAATATTGTCCTTCTAGTACATACAATAGGATGCATAAAAAGTACTTACCTGAGTACACAATATATTTTGATTTTATATGAGAAAATTTAATCCAAAATAAACATGTTTAATAAATATTCACAGAACACCCCAGTAGAGATCTGTAGTGTGCTTGAAACTTCCAAGATCTTCATCATCACATTAAAAATAGTTTTGAGCACTTAGGCCCATGAGTGACGGATTGTTGCAAGACAAGTTTGCAATGTACCTCATTCCCAAGGGAAGCTTCACTCCCTTATAGAGAATCCTTCTGTCCTGTCACTCCTATTCTGTCGAAACCATTCAACCTCTTCTGCAGCTGGACCTTCTTGTCCTCCATGCCACATCATTTTTTGGTCACAAATTGCCAAATTTTAGCAGCTACAGTTTGATTTTTCCCTTCAATCTACTGTGTATGCACACAAGCCCCCTAACTTGACCACTCTTTCCCAATTTTCAGAGGATCAGCAAAATGGCAACAGTGGCAAAAGGCTGCTCTTTCAGAAGAGAATGAGGGCTTCTTTGAAATGAGGGAGCACTAGAACTATAACATGACAACCCTTGAGAGAAATTTCTACCTAACACCATAGGCTGTAAATCCTTCACCAACTGAACCATCATACTTTGGATACTTTATGATTCATCACAGTGCATCTTGTTCTGTTATTGATGCAAAGCTCAATGTCTCAATTCTATCACTGGCATGATTTTGTTTCTAAGAGCTATTTGATCATAACTAGCAGACAAAAGAAAATCCAGTCCATAGCCCATTGCTCCTTGGAGTAAGTTAATTCCACCACCTGATGTGTATATATATGTATCTGTCTTTTTGTTTTACAAATCAGGATTTCTATTTTTGCATTTGAACAAACTGTGCCAGAGAGTGAATTAATTAGTTCTTGAGATGAAATAAATTGACTAGGTACATGAAGTATGTTGGTCTCTCATGAGATTGTTCTAAGCATATGAAAATTGTGGGGGTTTTTTAATCAAAAAAATGTTTCAGAATATATGTACATTTCAACAAGTACTGTTCCTTAGTGAAATGTAGTGTAGTCATCACTGAAGGATGTCAGCTACTTTCTCATCAGTGATTAATGGAGCTGATAGTCTTGGCTTCAATGTTGTTTTGTCAACAATCCAAGAAATATATCATTGTCAAAAATACAGTAATTGGAGGATCAGGACCTGTGAGGTCACTGGTAATCTTTTTCTGTATTGAATTTGGCAAAGTACAAACCAAGCTGACAACAATTTTTAACATTAGCTGTTACATCAGCTGAAGTCTAAACCACCATTTCAATCTGAATGATTGAAAAGCATTTTGTAGATAGTATCATGACATGAGAGTTGTGGGATTTTTGAAAAGAACATTAGCAAAAGATCTGTTTGGGAATACTCACTTAAAATCAGAATCCTGTCATATGTACAGCAGAAAGAAAGCTTTGAAGGAACAAACTTGATAATTCTTATGCTTACAATGTGATAGAGACATGTATTCCATTAAGTACAAATTTACAGCTAAAAAATTATATTCTTCAAGTGCTTTTTTTCATAGCTGGAGGGAATATTTCATACTGTTTCAAACGTCAGTGCGTTTATCTGAATCATTCCAGTTAGAAGGAAGATCTGTTTCCTTGAACTTAATGCATTTGTTGAAGTTCGTTTTTGAGACAATTGATTCAAATAAGCAAATTTTAACTTTGGGTGGTTGTTGTTTCATTTAGTATTTTTTAAATTTTATTTTTCTGCAACAATACTTATCTAAAGATAAGTATTTACTTTTAGAGTAAAAAAGTAAATTGACTTTTTTATATGCAGGGTAATGCAATTGAAAATGTTTGTCAGGAGTTTCAGTGTCTTTAAAGTTAAATAAATTGCTGACATGTTTATTTGTACACACAAATATATAATTAGTGAGAAAACTATAATTTTGGTACACCAAAAAATCAGAACTTATAAGACACAAGACATGTTGTTAAAGGTAAGGAGCTACTATACTTTTATTTATGCTAGCCAATAAAACAACTGCTTTAGAGACGAGGTTACTCTGATTGTTACACCGTTGGGATTACTTTTACAGAGACCATTTAGTGATATGAACATAAAGGAAATGTCTTGGATCATCCCCATACAACTGTGTATTTTGCTATAAAACATATCAGCCTGTAAAATTAGGGTGAATAAGATGTTTCTACTATCTATATCATGATAAGGCAAGCTCTGTAATAAAGTAACATTAGAGTACTTGGACTATAGCTTTATCATATTTCAAGGGTGGAAGGTAAATTCACACTTACAGAAAATTGGATGTGGCAAGTCTGATATTTTATGAATTAAGACATTTTCAAAGGGATGAGGGATAAACAAATATTTTCAGGCAGTATTTAAAAATATGTGCCAATGCTATACACATACATGTGTAAGTCTGTATAGATCTACAGTAGTATAAGTATACATTTATAAATATATATCTAGGGTAGAACAAGGGATGGCAAGGACACACTACCACAGAAGTATTCTTCTCTCAGAAAAAAATTATGCTGGCATGGTCTATTTGTCAATGGGGCTTTGATATCTTGAACTCAAGGGGTAAGATACTTAAATAAAATAATTTTTTATTACTTTTCTGAAATCACTGCACAGATAGAGGAGCAAAGGATATGTTCCAATTATACAACAGAGTATGAGAGTGTGTGATGACATTCACCTAAAATGTGCAAAACAACATGTGTTAGGATGAGAAAAGGCTTATCAAATTGTTCCTTGGCAAAATAAACTGTTCCCAATGTTGTGCCTATAATGCTTTGTCCAATGTGCTGACATACTCACATGTCCAGTCATGACATTCTCCTTCATTACAAAAAAGCTGAGTAAGAAGTTGGTGCTAGATATTTTCTTTCTGTCATCTGTGAGATTAGTATTTATTCTTGAACTGCTTGTTGGTTAACTGCTGCTGCAGTAAACAGTGCTGCAGAGGGACTACAAAATATAGCTGATACCTACTTCATAAAATAGTTGCTTTAGAAAGGTTTCTTGCTAGGCTTCATAATACAGAATGAATGTAAATCCAGGAAGGGAAGCTGGACTGAGGAGGACTGGATAGTACAGTGAAACTTCTTGGGAAACTCAAAAAAGGAACTGAGGGACTGAACAAATTGCACTCATCTCTTGAAGGTAGCTGGAAATCAGACAGGAGCATGCTGCTAGGTAATAAAGGAGTTTGAAAACAGTGATAAACAAAAGCTTCCAGAGGACAATGACTTTTATCCTAAAGTAAATTAGTTTCAATAGTTTTAATGAAGGAATTTTCTTTTCAAAGGTGCTGTGATTGTCTCCAGGACTTGGACCCTCTAAGTCTTAAGGTATGTCGTTTATGATTTCCATAGTAAAACAACACAATCTGAGTATGCCTTCTATTGCTGTTTGTGTATATGTTGCAAGACAGTTAAAAATTAAATTGGTTTTGTCTTACATTTGCAAATGCTAAGAATTTTTTTTTCTATATGGAAAAGGTGAGATGTGTGTATTTTTTCTTCTTTTACCTGGCAAGTGGGTCGCAGGTCATATATGTCATCATTCTTAAATGGATGAAATAGCTTTAAAAATTTATGGACTGATAAGTTTTATTCTGTTTTGTGGTTTACATTTGTAAATCGTGAAGTCTGAAAGAGAAAGAAAAATACAATCTCTGGATGATTATATTGAACTTTACTGAGCCTTCATTTTGATCAACTGTGTATCAAAGGTCATGTTATTGTAACTCATTATCTGAGAACCTCATCTTTCCATTTTTTTATAAAATAAAGTGCTAGATGAAGCACTGGGATAGGAAAATAGAGGGAAAAGGAAAAAAGTTCAAGGAAGGGAAGAGAAGGGAAGTTCCGGGAAGGGAAGGGAAGTTCCAGGAAGTTGGGAAGGGAAGGGAAGGGAAGGGAAGGGAAGGGAAGGGAAGGGAAGGG
>VZSJ01001700.1:281383-309025 GCA_013398405.1 Pheucticus melanocephalus | reverse complement strand
TAAGATCCAGAAATATCACACAGTTTTAAATAAATATTTGGATTATTTAAATTTGAACATACACAGTCCAACATATTCTGAAGATTTTATGACAACGATTTAATAAAATTTTCCAGTGCATTTCTGGAAGATGCTCATAAAATATTTACTTTTTGTTTATACTCCTTTAGGTGTCTGCAGTATTATGCTTCTGGGGAAAAATTTCTTGCTGTTCCACAGGAGGTGTTATGATGGAAATTACAAACCAACATAAAGAATCCTTTCCCATGTATTCTGAGTTCCATAGTAGATTTATTATGATAATGTGAATATTAGTGTGTTTATTCCTCAATTTTAGTAAAATTCTGTTCTGTGTTTGATAATGGAGACCCAGGCATCAATCAGTGACTGATCTGTATGCACTGGATCATATGGAAAAAAAAAATCAGCATCTCAATGCAACATATTCAGTTGATTTTTTTTAATGTATGTTCCACTAATCTTTAACTTTTCCTGCCTTCATCTCGCCTATTGTATGATGAAAGATAATACTGAAATTTCTGGTCATTTAGTCCAGTACGATCCCAAAACCATGGATATGGTTGTTCTTCCATTTGAAGTCATGGATGATAAATTTTTGAGGCTTGGAACTTTGTTTTTCATGGAAATGCATCATGCTTCAGATGCACTGAGCTCTCACTTCCAAACTAGGCAAGGACTGATGAAGGCTGAACAACAGTTTCTCTTTTGATTCATTCATTTTAATTCAGTTGCTGCAGGTTAAATATAGGCTGAAGGCCTTAATTTGTTTAGATGTCATACTATATTGTAACTTTTGAAATATTTGCAAAACTAATTTTGCTGTAATTTTCTTTCAGATGTTTCTCAATGCAGATAGAATGTTTTCTTTTTATCATACGTACATATGCATGGAACTAACACCTCTGTACACATATTTTTCTTCTCTCTATTAAAAACCATATGCAACACTTGTGGAAGGGGAACATACAGAACTTGTGAGATGTTTAGGAGCAGTGCTCTTTAAATTTCAACAAGGACTGAAATAACAATTTGGGGCTCTTAAGGAAAGCACAGCTCAGTGTATCACCTGGATGAACTTACCTTATCTGAGGGCCATTTGGTATTTTCCATGATGTCTGTTCATTGGTCCAAACATTTCAGTGACAGAGAACAGATGGTAAAACAGCTTTATTAAGTAAACTTATCTAAATTATTAATCCTTTTAGTGAAAGAGGTAGGTGCACTGTAGTTTAAACTCTGAAAAAAACCCAGCTAGATTGTAGCAGAAATGTCCACTTGAATTCTAAGTCATATGAGAAGTGTCTGAGAGAGAAGGGGTTGTTTACCCCAGAGAAATGAAAGCTCAGAGAGACCTTATAATTCTCTACAGGTATGAAAGGAGATAGTTGAAAGATAGGGCTTGACCAGAAAACCAGTGACAGGGTTCTTATCCCAGAAAACCAGAGACAAAACAAGAAAATGTAGCCTTGAATAGCTCCCAGTAAGGTTGAGGTTGGATGTCATGGAAGGGGTTGGTAAGCATATGAACTTACTGCCTGAGGTGGTGATGGAGACACCATTCCTGCAGGTATCCTAGAAATGACTGGACATGGCACTTGGTTGTATGGTCTAGATCAATCAGAAGTTGGACTCTTTGATCTTAGAGGTCTCTCCCAACGTAAATTCAAAAATAACAGAATATGCCAAGGTGGAAGGGACCCACAAGGATTGTCAAAGTCCAACTCCTGACCCTGCACAGGGCATACACAAGAGTCATACCTTGTGCCTGAAAGCATTGTCCAAAAGCTTTTGAACTCTGTCCTCTGAGGTTCCTGTTCCAGTGCCCAGATACCCTCTGAGGGAAACATCTTCCTGATATCCAACCTAAACCTCTCCTGACACAACTTCAGCTCATTCTCTTGTGTCTTGTCACTGCTCACCTGAGAGAAGAGATCAGTGTCTGCTGCTCCTCTTCCCCCCATGAGAAAGTTGTAACTGCAATGAGCTCTCCCCTCAGGCCTCCTCCAGGCTGAACAGGCCAAGTGACTTCAGCCACTCCTCAAATGTCATCACCTCAAGGCCCTTCACCATCTTTTTTGACCTCCTTCAGATACTCTGTAATGGCTTTAGATCTTTCTTACACTGTGGCACCCAAAGGTGCCCCCAGCACTCAAGGTGACGTCGCCCCAGTGCAGAGCAGAGCCCCACTGGTGATGCTGTTTCTGATGTCCCCAGGACATGGGAGACTCACCTGGCTGCCAGGGCACTGCTGACTCATGTTCAACTTGCCACTGACCAGGACTCCCAGGTCTCTTGCCATGGCACTGCTTTCCAGTATCTCATTCCCTAGTGTGTACATAAACCCATGATTGCCCAGTCCCATGTGCAGAATCTGTCACTTGCCCTTGTTGAGCCTCATATTTGGGATGATTGCCCGGCAGTCTTATTTGTCCAAGTCTCTCTGCAGTGTCTCCCTGACTTAGGGAGAGTCATCAGTCTCTCCCAGTTTTGTATCAACTGCAAACTTACTTAGAATCCCTTCTAGTCCTGTGTCCACACAGCTAATGAAGATTTTGAAGAGCACAAGACTGGGGAAGGAGCCCTGTGGAAGGCAACCAGTGACAGTTCCTCAGTCTGATGTCACCCCATTCACTGTAATCCTTTGTGCCTGACCTGTAAGCAAGACATACAGACTTGTGATTGCTCACTTATCGCATGATGTGCTTTTACAGCTGTGTACTGGCTATTTTGTCCAGAAGGTTTCTGTGAGACACAGTATCAAAAGATTTACTGGAATGCAAAAGATTACATGAACTGGCTTCCCTTTATCAGCTGGGTGGGTTACCTTGTCATAAAAAGAAAAAAGGTTTGACAAGCAGGACTTTCTCCTCAAGAAGCCATGCTGGTGACTGTGCTGTCATTCAGGTGTCATTTAGTTTTTCAGTATCTCCCAGAATAGTCTTCTCTATAACCTTACTGGGGAGTGAAGTTAGGTTGACAAGCCTGTATTTTCCAGTCTCATTCTTCTGGTCCTTTTTAAAGATTAGAACAATGTTCCTCAGCTTCTTGTCAGCTGGGACCTCTCCAGATTCCCAAGACCATTCAAAAAATCATCAAGAGAGGCTTTGCAAAGAAATCAGCCAGCTCTATGAACTATTTTTGAATGAATTTTTTCCCTAAAGTTGTTAGCAGCATTTCTGTATTCCTCCCACACTACCTGATGTTGCTCCCACTTACACCTTCCTTTTTTGCCTTATCTTCAAGAGAAGATCCCTGTCAGGCTGGTTGGCCTTTTGTCCTGCTTGCTTGACTTCTGACACTTTGGAGTCGCCTGTTACTGCGCCTTTCGGAGGTGGTGCTCAAAAAGCTGTCCAGTATTGACTGACTCCAGTGACTTCAGAAGTACTTTTCCAGGGACATTCCTCATTAGTTCCTTGAGCAGAAGTGATTCTGTGAATCTGTGAATTACTGGCAGGTACTTTAAAATGGTAGCAATTTTTTTCAAGAAATATTGCAACTGTACAGAGGCAGAGTTCTAGATTAACGTTGCAACCATCTTTCAATATACGACCTGATTACTTGTTTTGCTTAGTAAAGAGAAGAGCCTACTATTGCTATCAGTTTGCATTGCATCATCCAGTTGGATGGTACAATTTTTCATTAAAGATACTCAACAAAATGGTACTCATCAAAGCTCTCATGGAACAACTAAATACAATTGTACTGAAATATTTTCGTGGCCTTTCTCAGATAAGATTCTGTTTTGTTTGGAAGAAGATACTAATTTTGAAATTCAAATGAGAAAGGACTTACAAGTCTATGTCTGAAAATCTGTGATTTTTTTTTAAAAAGATAAATACTATTTCTTATCCCTGAGAGTTTTAATAGATCAATAAGTGCAACAGAATTGCACATCCTCAGCTGAAATACGTTTTCTGGAACATGAGCTTCTCAGTCTCTGTCTTGTTCACCAAGTGATATTGATGGTTTTATACTCCTTTAAAATATAGTATTGATAAAGTGCTCGTATTTCCTTATACTGAGACATGATTGAGTATATTTCTATAAAAATGTACGAATATCTGCATTTTTCAGGTCTGTTTCAAGCATTATGAGTGTGGTGCCATGAGAGATGCTGTTGTCCATGAGAGGCTGGGATTATTATGATCAAGTGCTGTATTTTGACTTCACCCAGTGGCTAAAAGATTTGTGGGGTGAAGAAGAAGTGTTGGACTTTTAAGAGAATTAAACAGGTAAGTCCATTGAAGTAGTTTGGTTTTTTTTTTATTCTCAGTTTTCAGGTTTTTTCAATTGCAAGCTCTATCTCAGTGCTCCCTCTGTCAAAAAAAAATCTATTTCACAATCACAGATGCAAATGACTTTCACAATTTTTGTTCCGAGCAGCTCTTTATTTTGTAGAGTAGACTGTTTTCTTTAGAGAAAAAAAAAATTTGACAAAAGGAGACAGAGTTATTTCCTTACATTGTGATAGCAAGAAGAATCTCTATACCCAATAGCATATAACCACTGTGAGAGCAATAAAAAAATGTAAATAATTCAGTTAACAGAGTTTAGTGGCATCTATGTAAGTTATTTTATTAAAACATTGTTAGGTGTATGAATTTTAGGGCTGATTTTCTTTTTATTTTACCATAATATTTGGTTTATTATTAGATACTGAGAAATCTCTTTCATCTCTAAGACTCCTGTTTAAACAATCCATCTCATTTCTTAGAATAACCTGCAGAAACCAATGGACCTAAGAGAAGGCAATGTGGTAAGGATGCACTAAACCATTACCAAAAGTCAGTCTGTCTTATCTGATTTTGATGGATGTTTCACAAGGCAGGAGGAAGATCAAGAACAGTTTTGTATCTTTTTTTTTCTGTATGCTGCTGCAGCTTTTATCTTTTCAAGAAAAATCTTGAAAACTATGCAGGATCATGGCACTCTGGTGCGAACTAAATCTAAGAATCAAGACAATGTCTTAAGCTAAGATTCTTCCATCTTATGGGTGATTTTCTCTGTGGTAAAGAATAAAGAATTGATATATTATTTACCAGATCTAGTCAAAACTGTCCTGATGTATGTCTGGGGCAGCTGTAGATACTGCTGAACAAATTCCATGTTTACTCCAATGTGAGTTGTACCATACAAATACACAGTTTGGCTCAGGAAACATTAGAGCAGTGTTCAGGTGACACTGTACCTTGTGATCTGGACAGTACAACCTCCAGACATGACCCCATGAGTAAAAGACAGCCCAAAGAGAAGTACCGAACACTGTCTTCACATCCATTTCTCCACACTTCTAGGTTTGGAGTACACTCAGACAGATGCAGGTCAGCTATATCTGTGTCTATTTCACAGCTGCACTACCATTGTATTCTGCCTGTTTTCAGAAAAAAATATTTGCAACAGAATTATTTTTGTGACTGTCAAGAAAAATACATACTGGCCGCTTATTGCTGCAACTGAACTATTCTCTGACATCAAAACTAGTAATTTAACTAATAGATTTTTAACAGATTACAGTTTTTAACATTGAAAAACTAAAAAAAAAATTAAAAAATAAAGGGGAAAAAAAGTTGGCAAGTGACTGAAATATGACTAACACTTTCATAAACACAATGTTGCAACTCATCACCTCCATCATAATTGGGGAATTTTCATGCTGATGTATAGTGAGAAAAAAAGTGTTTAAAATAACAATGTATATAGTATTGTATATGTATATATGGGTTTCTAGTTTCACTTTATTTTCCTATAGAAATCTATGGCCTTGTAAAATATTCTTCTCATGTGTCTGTATTTCTCATGGTAGCTTTATTCTGGTGATATGAACGGGAAGTTGGATCAGGATTGTTATTCTGGATCCGGTTGCATCAGAATTGTTTATGTTTCACTAATATTTATCTCCTTAAGACTCAATTTTTTATCCATTTTAAAAAGAAATTGTAACATTTAATTTAAAAGTTAGCTACTAAGTAGAAGTCAACAGTGATAGAAGTCAAAGCTTTCGAACTGTGTAGTATGTGGAACACGAGAAGCTAATCACACATGCAATTCTTATTTTGCCTTTCAGAAAATATTACTTTTTCTCTATGCTGTCCCTCATTTGTAGTAGTCTTTTGTGATCTGTACTGTAAAAGCTAAGTATACTTAAACTGTTATTATGTTTGTTGTCACAAACCCATTCAAACTTTTCACCATTTACATCAAAGTATAAACTGTTTCCAGCTTTCTATGATACACTTCTGGCTGAAAAAATGGGCCAAAAATTAGGAGCTCTACAAACAACTGGTGGGAGAGATACTTTCTCAGAAGTCTTAAATTGCTTTACTAGCCAGTGAACGTAGAAAAAAACCTCCAAGAAGCAGTGGGAAAATTAACTGCCAAATCAAGATCTTCCTATTTTCCCCTCAAAGTCTGCATGGTGGTACTATGGCACAGGGCAATTAGTATCCTATCAAGGCCCAGTGGTCTTTTAGGGACTGGAGGGAGAACAATGGTAACCTTGGTTATCTAATGAAAAACTCAAATATTTTTGTAAGAGACTCTTTTCAGTACATGGAAGCTTAAAGCAATTCTTGAAACAGTAAAAATAAGGCAGTATTTTTTAGAGGTTTACTTTTAGTGGGACTTTTTGCCGGGAAAACTTGTTTTCTGTTTTGATTTGGTTTGGTTTCTACTTTGATTTAATGGCAATATTGCTAATGTATGAGAAGTCTGTCAGGATATTTCAATGCTGGTTTTAGCCTCTTATGACATGGTTATGAAATGATCCCCCCCAAGTTCATGCCCATTCATCTTATTCTGTTTTCAACAAATAATATTTATCTTTTAAAGTTTCTGCATAACAGAGATTTAAATGTTATATAAATACACATGGCAAACTCGGGATATTTCCATGAGTATTAACAAAAATGAAAGTATTCCAAAATTTGGTGAGTTCATATCACGAAAGCTTTACATTTGCCATTCACAACAAAAGCTGAATATGTTATGTAAGCTGGCTAACTGTACTGTACTTTCAGAAAAGACGTGGGGGCAGTTGTATGTTTTGTATCTGGAGGCTGTGAGTGACTGATAATAATACCGTGTCTTTCCTTCGGGGCTCTTGTGCATGTGCAATAGGCTGATAGCTCCAAGTTAATCTAGGGCTATTTACAGTAGTCTGCTTACAAAATGAAGTGAGAAGTGAGGATATCTGGGATTTGAGGGATGAGCTGATCAAGTTTTTGACTTCTCCAGTGATTTACAGAGTGTATTCTGAGTTTGACAGACTTGGAACTGATACTACAACGTTGTTTCTCTTTGATTTTTCTTCATCCAGTTTTTTATTTTTCTTTTGAAATTGTGTATTTTTAATTTTTCTCTTTAGCTACTTGTATTTCTTGAATTTAATTTAGAGGCTAGTGTCTTCTTGGAATAAAAGGCTCCTAAGCCATGTAAATACTTGAAAATATAATGTTCATTTCTATCTAAGGTATTCTGTGATTTTTAGAGGCAGAAAGTGGTCCTTAAAAGATTTTGTCCTTTAAGAACCAGAAAGCAAAAAAAAAAATTAAACCTTTAATCCTTTGTATTTTAAATTTTATTTGTCTTTTTATTGTTAGCTACATCTTTAGATTTTTGAAGCTATAATGATAAACACTTCCTGAAAGAGGACAAGTTTCTATAAATATTTTTCCCTTTCCATTTGAGGTCAGGTTATTAATCATCATAATTTTTAAAATTATTATAGATAAATCTGATTGCATAGTTAAATCAGGGAAAATCTAGTCAGTAGACCTCTGAGAAAGTCTGCTTTTCCTGTGTAAACACTGTGGGAATGTCACTGACAGTATACTGATCCTTTTATTGGTACTCTGTCTCACTGGAAAATCAAGGATGAGTTCTTTGTCTTCTTTTTTGTTTCATTTTACTCTTCTATCTCATTTCAGTCTTCTTACAGATTTTTCCACATCTGATAGCTTATGATGTAAGCAAATTTTGTTGTCAGTGGTGCACATTGGAACTGTCCATTTCCCTGCTTTGCACTCTAGTTGGTCCTCCCCATTGAGCCTTTGCCACCCTTAATTACTTAAATACAACTTTACACAATGGGCCATATCATCCCAGAAGGGCTCAATATGGAGAGCTTTTGCCTCTTCAAACTCACCCCCATAAGCATTTGTAGAAATGAAATCTCATAGCCCTGTTTCTCAAATTTATGTCACAATTAAAAATAAAGTCTCTTCTGAATTTTATTTCTCTAACTCAGCTTCTATCTTGCAGGCTTTATCATTCTGTTTATCATTTTACCACCCTATCAATCAATAAACTTCAATTGTCTAGCAATTTCAGCAGGCTGACAAAGGAAATAAAATGTACCAAACACCACCATGCTCCCTAAAAAAAAAAAAAAAAAAATTAGTTCCTAGGGAAAGTTACAAAAAATTGTTTCATTACAGAGGATCTTACAAAAAGATGAGGCAAAGAGAAGTGTGGAAAAAAGGCTTAGGGACATCTTGAGTGTGTCAACACAAGTATCCTATTGCTGACAAGAGAAGTTAAAACCAGATAGCACTGTGACTTCTGCAATAAAGTCTTCCCTGACACAAGTCAAGGTGCAGCTGAAAAGCAGAAAACGTCCTATCTAGATCAGGTTAGCAATCAAGACCCTGAATCTTAACACTGTTTTAACATTTTTCAAGTATTTTTAAAATCTGTAAACCCCGTTGAATGTTCATCACTTCGCAGAAATAGATAAATTGGAAAAAAGAGAAAAAATAAGGAAAAAATATGGACCTCTGTATCAAAGGAAATGTCAAGTTATTTGAGCCATTCCTTCTAGTTCCCAACCCTTTGCTATGCAAAGTGTGCTTACATAAAAATTGATATAAAGGTCTCTTCTTATTCCTTCTTTTTCTCAAAATGTACTGTTGGGTTATATTTCTGTTCCACCATAGGTGCATTTAAAATGTTCTGTTATTTTTCACAGACATTTCTTTACATTACATTGGTTTGGGTTGTAGTTTGGTTGTCTGAGGATTTCATCAAATTCAAATGGCACTTTGAATTTCTTTCTTTACTATTCCATTATTTCCTAGTTCAAGTTTTATGAGAGTTTGCTTTTCTGTTCTTATTGGCTGATCTTTTGTGGCACTGTGAATAAAGCATGTATTTGCACACATCTGACACTACAAGAGCATCATCCTGTGATGAGATGGGAATGAACAAATGGCTGTCTCAGTGTGATGCAGCTTGATGATGCTATTATAGTTGGGGACAGTTCAATACAGATTGTCAAAGCAAACACACTCAGCAGCCAGTGTATATTGACATATAAAGCTCCTAAACTGGATGTAAATCTCATGGTCTGTCAAATAAAGTCAGCATTTTAAGAACTCTCTAAATGAACATTAGAAATTACACATTTTAGCAGCTTGAGATGAGCTGTCCAACTCAGTTGAATAATACCCTATTCTTTCTTCCTACAGAAAGTCAGGGGGTAGAATGGAAATCTTCTAGCATATGGTCATGCAATAAAATCACCTTTAAAATGTCCTTTGCAATCTCTGTAGCTTGACAAGTGAAATTTCACATGTCTCATAGCAGATTCAGTGTTCCAAAGTTCTGTGAGTGAAAATAACTTCTTGGAAAAAAGCTGAAACCATAGAAATAAAAATTAAAAATAAAAGTCTCCATTCTTAATATTGCAATGCAAAATTTTTTTTGAAATCTATTAATTCAGGAAAATACATATGTCATTAACATTATTAGACATCCCTCTTAATTGTGAAAGTTAAGATCATGGCTGTAAGATACTGTAAGACATTAATGCATAAGATATTATGTATGAAGTACATTGAACAACACTTTTTTTTCAGCTATTTATGTTTCAGACATTTGAGTAATATTCAAGTGATGTTTCCAAAAACTTGAGAGTAGGATCTGATGCTGTTGGTATCCTTGACATTTACTTTACTTCATGGGTTGCTGCAATTAAATTGTGAGTGCTTATTAGGCAGAGACTACAATAAAATTATTCTAGTCATCATATCAAAAAGCCATTCATACAAACAAATATTTAGTACTAATAGGGTTCAATATTATGGGATTTTTTCTTTTATGCAGTATATTTAAGGATTGAAAGACCAAAAAAGTATTTTTGAGAATAACATACTCTTCTATTGCTGTAGTTCTAGCTTAAAGCATAAGTGAAACTAAATGTGCAAATGGTAGATGCAATTGGCAAAATGGTATATATGCATATTTCATATATTTTTATGGACATCTTTATAGATTATTCCTGTATGGACAACATCACACTCAAAGGCATGTGTGGCTATGTCAAAAATTCTGCCTACAGACTATACATATGTGTATATATTTACAGAAGATAGATTTCATTAAGCAATGACATGAACTTTGAATTTCCTCCATCACCATTTCTGTGCTGCAACTATCACAGTAATAACTGTGTTTGCAGTTGAAAGGCAGAGTTACAATTCATTGTAACAAATTCTGTCGAATTAGAACATTAGTGTTCCTCTTGCTTTCCTCTGGTAGTTTTTCCCCTAGCAAGGAGGTGGTCATGTTGGATTTCTCTTTGTATTTGGGAATATATTCTGCTCTCTGATTCTGTTAGTTCCACTGCTGCTTCATATAATAGGGAGAAGCAATTCTGCAGTTTCTTCTAAGGTGGAAGTTTCTTCCAACTTAATCTATAGCATTCTGTGTGTTGATCTGGTCTGGATGACTGATATCCACCCAAGCAGTTCCTGACTCCCTCTCTTCAAGAGGACAGAGCAGCAAAATAAAATATAAAAACTCATAGATTGTTTCAAACACAAGTAGTTCACCTACCAGTTACAATCATGGGGAAAACAAATTCAACTGGATTGATTTTATACATGGAAAATTTAAAATGGAGTAGAATAGTGAAGATCAAAGACAAAACTATTCAAACATACATCTCTCTCTCCATTCCCCCTGCCTCCCCTGCTTTTTCCCAGGATCAGCTTTGCTCCTCCATTCCCAATCCTTCTACCTCTCTGAGTGGTGCAGCCAGATGGGGAATGGAGATTAAGCCATAACACTTTATCTCTGTCACTCCTTTGCATTTTTCATGTGCTTCAGCATGGGATATCCTCATCACAGAATATCATTCTTTCAGAACTGCTCCAGTGTGAATTCTTCCCACAGAGAAGAATCCTTCAGAAATTGATTGGTCCAGAAAGGATCCCCCACCAGCCACAGCTTCTGCCAGAAGCCCTGCTTCTGTATGGACCCTTCTCCACAGGCTGCAGCTCCTGCCAGGAATGTGGTCCAGCATAAATTTTCTTCATAGCCTCCTTCAGGCATGCTCTTGCTATGGAATGGTGTCCCTTATGGGCTGGATGTAGATATGTACTCCATTGTGGACCTCCATGGTCTGCAGGGGAACAACTTGCATCACTGTGGTCTTTTCCAGGGGCTGCCAGGCATTTCTTCTCCGGCACTTGGAGCATCTCCTCCTCCCTATCATTCACTGACCTTGCAGCCTGCAGGGCTCTTCCACATTTTCTCCTCTTTTTTACAATTTGTCTGGAGGATTTCTTTTACTCTTTCTTAGAACTGTTATCACAGAGGCACTACCATTATCATGGTCAATAGGCTTAGCAAGGACCAGGTTGCTCTGCAGTCTACTGCAACAGACATTTTTCTGCACTGGCAGTCTTGGTTTCTGTTCACAGAGGCTACCCCTGCAGCTCCACAACCATCAAAACATTGCCACTTATGTGGAATGAAAATTTTACTGATGTAACACAGACCATAATTGTCCTTGAATATTTAAAGCTTTAGGAAGAGAGAGGCAAAGTTGTCAGCACAGCTGACAACTTTGTAGTTTTTTAACAACACTGGAGAATAAGAAATACCATTTCTGAAACTGATAAGACCTGCCCCTGAAGGAAGAGGTAACTCAGGTTCTTATTAGTTGTTCTCTTGCAGCAGATTAGAATATCCCAGTACCTCCCTGGGGAGCTTTACACCTGAGCCAGCTGTGTAAGGTAGGACATTGATGTGATCAAAAGCACTGTGGTGCCTCAGCAGGGACTGCTCCTTATTTGCCTTCTCCCTTATCTGGATCAAAACCCAGCTTGTGTCATCCAGGGCTGGGTGTTCAGCTGCTCTGTCTGATGTGGAGTTTTCACCACCACACTCTCCTCCTCCCCTTCTTTTCAGGGCAGGGAGTGCAAACCTGGCCTCAGCAAAGCAGCCATTGCATTTTCCCATTGACAATTTTTTTAGTCATTAACCACTAATGTTTCAGTATCTCACAGAAACATATGTAGGATCAAAATTATACCATTTGTATAGTTTTATGCACAATTCCAGTTTTTGAAATTGTGGATAATACATTTAGTAGCTTTCAGGTATCTTCGGAATACAGGTTACTGAAGTTGTTATCTGCTTAAATGAAAATACATTATAGAAATATCCACTGAGAGAAAAGAGAAACAATGAAGTCACCATTCCTTAGTTATAAATATAAAAAAAAAAATTAGGAGTACCCTGTGCTCAAATCTGAATTCATACTTTTTTTTTTGATGATTGGGTGTTTTTTATTAAGTCTGTAACAACATTTTTTTGCATACTGATATATGTGCTTTACTATCTGTAAGTAGTATATTTTTTCCTATCAAGCCTGATATGTTTCCTGCTTCTATACCATCTTTTAATGAGGTTCTCAGATATCATGATTACTAAGTCTTGAAATTTTTGTCCTGGATTTTATTAGAATGACACTTTAAAATAGAAACTTAAGTTTTTGCTCTCTGGGTTTTTTTGTTCATATTATATACTCATGCTGTTAATCCATTTGGATTTGTGCAATAACCAACAGGATTTTCTATTTCTTTCTTTTTATTATTATCAGTGAAAAATAACTCCAACTATTCAGGACTCATCCATTTAGCATATAAATTGTAGCGTCTTGGTCCTCTGTTAAAATATTACAACACGTGACAACACAACCATCATAAGAAAGGGATAGGAGAGTTTTAATTTTTACATCTTAACCATGCTAAAAAGTAGATCACATATCATTCTGTTAGCCTGATATCTAGGGCCCTCTCCATTCATTTTGCATTTAGTTAAATAGTAATACCTTTACTTTGATCAGAATTATATAAAATATGAAAGCAATTTAAGCTAATCGATATACTTTCCAACTGAAAATGGTTAAGAATATTCACATGCCACATTTTTTCATCTCAGGTGAGAAGTGGTCATATCTGAAGCTGAACTAAGCCCATTGTCTATAGTTATGTGAATGTAGTGCAGGAAGAAACAGTTCCAGCTCATAACTTATTCAAAAAAAGAATGATTTGTGAACAACAGTTCAGTGTCAGTCTCTTATCCCTAGTAACAATTGATTGGACTATAAGAAGGACCTTCAAATTGTGCCAGGGGAAGTTTAGATTGGATATTTACCAAAAAAAAAAAAATCTTCTCCAAAAGGGTTGTGGAACATTGGAACAGGCTGTCCAGGGAAATGGTTGTCACCATACCAGGATGTTTCTAGAAGTCATATGGATGTGTTACTTAGAGACATGATTTGATCATAGACTTGGCAGTGCTGGGTAAACAGCTGAACTCAATCTTAAAGGACTTTTCCAATCTAAACGTTAAAATGTCGTCTAGATTTCTGTAAGGCCTTTGACATGGCCTTCATCTTCAAACTGGGGAGGTATGGATTTGAATGGTGCATTATTGGTATATTATTTGAATGGTGTATTCTCTAGATAAGGAATTGGATGGATGGACACAGAGGGTTTTGGCTCTGTGTCCAGTGGAGGCCAGTGACAAATGCTGTCCCTCAGGGCTCTGGCCCGGGACCAGTGCTCTTCAGTATTGTCATCAGTGACGTGGACAGTGGTATTGAGTGCATCCTCAGCAAGTTTACAGGGGACATGAAGCTGGGTGGTGCAGTGGGCACAAGAGAAAGAAGGGATACCATCCAGGGCAGCCTGGACAAGCTCAAGTGAATCCACAAGAACCTCATGAAGCTAAACAAGTGTGTTGGTGCAAGGTGTTGGGCTGGGGCAATCCCAAGCACAGACGCACACTGGGAGATGGACTTATTGAGACCAATCCTGTGGAGGACAGCTAGGGAGTTCTGATAAATAAAAAGCTGGACATGACCCTGCCATATGCACTCCCAGCCCAGAAAGCTGAATGTATCCTGGACGGTACCCAAAGCAACATGGCCAGCAGGGGAGGGAGGAGATTCTGCCCTTCTGGAGCCCTGCATACAGCTCTGATGTCTCAGCACAGGAAGGACATGGACATGTTAGAATTGTCCCAGGAGCACCTCTCCTGCAAAGACAGGCTGAGAGTGCTGTGAGGGTGTTGAGGCACTGGAGCAGGTTGCTCAGAGAAGATGGAGATGCCCCACTCCTGGAAGTGTTCAAAACCTATTAGGATGATGCCCTGAGCAATGTGATCTGGTGGGTTGGATTCCTGCCCATGGTAGAGTGGTTGAAATTGTGTGACCTTTAGGGTTCTTTCCAAAAGAAACTATTCTGTGATTCTAAGTGATTTTGTGATTCTATAGGTCTTTTTCATTGGTACAGTGGGACAACTGATGAAGAAATAATTTGGTTTTAACCTCCCAAAATGTAAGACCAGTGAAAGACATTTGTTGTCTTTAGAGGAAAAGGCAGATGGATTATATAAGTTGCAGTTAGAGGTTGCTTATTATGCTTCATCTGAGCATAATAAGCATAATTTCTTCTAGGTTTCTTTGATCTTTCTGTGTTTGCCTCAGGTCGTTTCAAGAGTTATGCTTGAAATGCTTCATTCCACTGGAAAAGCACTGTTGTGAATTTTTGCTGCTGCATAGATTTTCTCAGAGCTGAAACTGTACTGCAGTGTCTGAGACAAGCAGACACAGCCCATGCTCTATAACTGAGGACAGAAGAAGGTGAGGAGGCTGAACCCTGTCCAGACAAGGAAAGCTGCCTAAATGGAGTCATACACTTCTACAGACATCTACTGTGCTCTTTTTTAATCCCCACTGCTTCAGAAGAAACACATTTTAACCATGTGTTGTATAGGAACACTCTAACTTCTAGTTTCTCTTTTTTCTTTTTCATTTATATTTTTATTAGCATGACATTTTCAAATGCTAATCAATGTGTGAGTTTACCACTATTAATATTTTACATAACCAGTGCAAACTGACCTTTATGCTGTGAAATAAACAGTTGGGAACAGGAGTTTTGAGATGTCTCCCAGCACATGAAATCTTTTATAAGATTTAAGAACGGCTCCTCAAGTAAAACCTTCTGACCTAGTTAGGTCTGGGATAGGATTTAGCCAGTCACAAATGCTTTAAGCATTAGGAAATTGGGAGTTTTTTCTTCCATCTAAATGTAGTCTAAAACCCTTCCTTATTTCTATTTCACATCAGTAATGCTAGACTGGCATTAAACACATGGACACTCATGCACAGCTCCCTTTTTGTGATGTAAAAGGTATAAAGTGTGAAGCAAAAGGTATAAAGTGTCTGCGTGACCCAGAACTCTTTGCCTTTAACTCGCTTTTATAGCCAAGACCCAATCCTCTGCTTGGGCTCATTTTTCTGCTGCACATTAAGTGTTTGATCTTAGATTTGTTACTTGTCTCAGGGAGCCTCATGCACTGTCTGTCAAGCTCTGGTAGTGGTGCTTCTTGGCTCCCACATGTCCCATTTGTATTGATGGCAAGCAATTTGGAGAGTGGACTGTTGAACACAGCACCCACACAGCACTTGGCACCACAGCACCTGAAGTCTTGCCTATTTGAGTGAAATCCATAAAGAGTTATACGTAATAACTCTTCCTGAACCCTCCCTAAGGACTTTCATTTTCTGTCCCACCATAAGCAGAAGGCACTGGCAGTTAGTAGGAGAGACGAAGTTTCTGTCGGTAGAGTGAGCAAAAAGAGTTACATTTTTTTCTCAGTCTAGTTGTGCCTCACCTCTGGCTCAGAGGATTGACTTTTCTGGGTTGAAGGGCAGTTTATTTTCAAGGCTCATTCAGTCTTGGCCTCTGAGCCATGGTTGCAATCAAAGATGTCAATCAGCATTAGCTGTAATTGTTTTATGATAGAGAACTGGAATGAGGCCACCAATTCATTTCCTATAGGCCACAAAGAAGCCATCTAATTGTCACAATTTTCAGTCATTGCTGACCTCAGGCAATTTCATGCCATTATCTGGAGGTTAAAAGCTCCCGATATCATTACCTGACAATAAAGCCATCTATGCCTTTGAATTCTCATTTCTGAAAGGATTTTTGGTCTGCCTACACTTCCTTATGTGCTCACAGCAGCTGTTGGTACCAGGACAGAGAAGTGATTGGTGGTGATTTGATTTAGCGGATTGGACTTAGCCAGCCCAGATGCCACCTGCCTCTATGCAGAGTTGTTTTTTGCTCTGTGGCCCAAAGAGCCACAGTAGCTTTAAAGCATATGAATCTCATCCAAAGAGGGAGTCAATATTTACAAAAACATTTCAACAAGTAACTGCAGGCATTTTTATTGCTGTTCTGGGGACTGGTATTTCAGAAGCTAGACAGCATTAGCAGATCTCTTTCCATTAACTTGATAATAGCTTGATAGCAACTTGATATTGGCTTGATATTGCATTTGAAAGCATTTACTCTTTTGGGAGTGAGGTTCAGGCCATTAGTTTTGTTTGGGTAGTTTTTGTTATTTTTTTCCTCACAGTGAAATATTTAATGAATGGTTGTCTTTGCATTTAGTTTTCCATTTTACTTAGAAAGCTGTTTGAGAGACGCATAGAACATTTCACTCTCAGAGACAGTCTTGAAGATGGCTCATTATATTTTCTTCTTCTTTACAGTTCCTCTATTGCATTTATATGATACAGCTATTGAGATTTCCTAAACTAGATGTAACTGGTTTTAAAAACAGAAATGTTGGTATCTCTGGCTGTATTTACTAGTATTTTGTATTTACTAGTATTGTATTGCAAAAAGAGATCCCAGAAAATGGAATAGGTTGAGAAGGAACATTTCTGAGGAAGTAATATTGGATGGATTTGAACTTCAAATTATTTTGGCTATAGTAGATATGCTTTTTTCCTCTTTTGTGTAATGGGGAAAAAAAAATCCAAAGTAACCATAGAACCGTAGGATTGTTTGGGTTGGAAGGGACCTTAAAAATTGTATGATTCCAACTGCTGTGGTCAGGGACACCTTCCACTAGACCAGGTTGCTCAGAGCTCCATCCAGCCTGGCCTCTTGAACACTTCCAGGGATGAGGCATACACAACTTCTCTGGGCATCCAGTTCCATGCCTCATCACCCTCACAGTGTACAACGTCCTCTTAATATAAAATCTAAACCTGGTTTTTTTTCACTTCATGTTTTTGATAAGCCCTTAGAAGACAATTTCATACGTGTGTGTATGTATCGATATATAGATATAGATAGATATAGATATAGATAGATATAAATATTTATATTTTCCAGCCTATCATTTTTAGGTCAATACTTTTTCTCCCTTTTGATTAATAAAAGTAAGAGTAGAATAGCTTGGAAAACACCCCAGAATATCATAATAATCTTCTCTGCTTTGTTAAATAATCATATACTTAAATATTAGGGATATGTTCTTCCTCTACCTTTTTCTGTATTACATAATCCACTAAACAGATGATAGTAAGATATTTCTAAAACAAAATTAAGAAGAAAACACATGCTCCTCCCCCAGAAAATAGTTTTAAATGAAATTCTCTGTTTTGCAATGCTAAAAATTGCTGAAATATTGTTTGATAGTTTTAAGCTACACTGGACTCAGAAAATGTTTAAATAGCTGGAAGTCAGAAAGAAGGTACTAACCCATGCTAAAGGATTCTAGGAGAGCATAGATGCATACAGTATCCTTTACTTGCTAATTCTTCCTACAGCCAGTTCCAGAGGGGCAACAGTGGACCTGGATGTACTACTGTCATGGCCTAATAGGATACTTTCAGAGTACAGGTAGAAGAATCTTTTGAAAAATTCAAAGCATTAATTTCCAAAATTAAATTACGTACTTGCTTGATTTATTTTAGTGTATTTTATTAGATGAAAACCTTCTATTACTCTCTATTAGTTTTTCATTTCTCCACTCCACAGGGATGACATCTCTTTCTCTTAGGTATTGTCTAAAATTTCAGATTTTGTTTGCTTTTAAACATGAATTACTGCTGTAAAAAAAAAAAAGGATAAGAAGAAAACAAGAAACAAACCTTACACCTTTTCAGAATATAAGTAGACATTAGTTTCATGTCTAATAGCTCTGCCCACAGTAACTGAAGTTTTGCAGCAAAGCAGATGTGTCACAGTCCAGCATTCAGAATACTAGAAGAGCATATAATTGGATTACTGAATTATGTGACGGTGGTCACAAGGGTTTTCAGGATGAGAGAGAGATGAAACTGTGGACTCCATCAGAAGTCTTGATTTATTATTTTATGATATATACATATTACATTATGACTAAACTAAAAAGAAAAGGAAGGAGAAGATTTCTCCAGGAGGCTGCTAAACTAAGAATAGAATAGAAAAGAATGAAAACAAGGGAGCTCTCTCTGACTCTGTCCCAGAGAGCTCAGTCCTTGATTGGCCATTAATTATAAACACACAAGATGGGCCAATCACAGATGCACCTGTTGCATTCCACAGCAGCAGATAATCATTGTTTACATTTGTCGCTAAAACTGCAGCTCTCAGAAGGAAAAACCTATGAAAGGATTTTTCATTAAAGATGTCTGCGACAAAATTATATACTTATTTTGAAAATATTTACTGTATTATCCCAGAACAAATTCCTAATAATTTTTGATGAGAAAATAGAAACACTAATTTCCCCTTAACCTTGTGAAATGCTGAAAGGTTTTTGGTTGAGGAGTCAGAAATCAGATTAAACAGCATTTTAACGTTTCTTAGTCTAGTCTTTTTATCCCTTGTGCTTCCTCTCTACTTTTTTCTCTGTCAGATGCATGGAAATTGAAGGTTGGATGACTTTTCATGAATCAAAACTTTTAAAAAGTATAGATAGCTATTTAAGTGTCACTGTATTATGAGTGACTAGAGAGTGAGAAAAGAAAAGAGTGGGAATTCAGCTTTTCAGTCACTTTTAAGAGAGTAAAAAAGATTCCTATTGATTTCATAGCAAGATGTTCAGAAGTCTCTGATATAGTCGCACAGTACAACCACAGATGGAAAAAAAGAGATGCTCATTTTACTCCTTCAAGCCTTATCTTTTGAAAGTTCTTACTTCCAGCTTGAGCAGTACTTTTAAGAATAAGCTTCTGGAATGGAACTGAACTCTAGCTCAGAAAACCTTTCTGGTTTAGATTAAGGATCCACTAAAGGGGATCTCAATTAATAATCTTAAAATGAGAAAGATAAGAAGGAGTGGTGGAGACATCTAAGGGGACAATCTTCGCTATGTCACCTGGATTTCAATGCATGCATGTGAAGTCTTGACAGTGGTCAAAGCAAAAATGGCAGTGTGCTATGTAGTGTTGGCTGAAGTTTGCTCACTTAAACTTTCCATCCTGTTTCTTTTTCGCCCTATCTCTTTTTTTACTGTGACTGTTGCATCATTTATTTAGTAAAGATCCTCTGGACCTGCAAGTATGTAAGACTTTGAGCCTGTAAATTATCATTAACATCACTAATTTTCACCCATATAGGTAAAATCTGTCACTCCAAAGTTGAAAGCCTTTTTCCATAGCTTTAGCATTTGTTCGGTTAAGTTCTGTAGCAAAACAGTGCATGGGAAAAAAAAAGTGACTGAACAAGGAAGAACGTTTTACACTAGGAGGGTCATCAAATTCCTTGTCAGAGCTGAAAGGAAACATTTGTTGTTTCCCTTGACTTTATTTTACCTTCTACAAACACAAAACTTCTACCAATGATCAATGAAAAAAAAGGATCTTCTCTCAGCGCAGTGACGATTAGACTTCCCCTCTGAGAGTATGGACTGAGCTTCATAAAAAGATTCTTCTGCTACTCATTTAAGAAAATGGGCTTGATGCTTCACATCTTGCTATTTATGCAGTCATTTATACCCAGATAAAAGCAGGTATGAAATGCAATCAGTTCAGTCTTGTTCTCTTACATCTGCTATATACAGACATAAATCATGCATGAGCTGCTTAGTAGGGAAGAATCAAGTTTGAAGTATCTATGTTTTATGAACTTCAGTAGTTTCCTGTGAGTCAAAACTAGGCTTGGGGAAAAAAATATTTCAAGGAACTTCAAGCAGGTAATTGTTCCAATCTTTTGTGTTATCTCATGAGATTTGTCAGCAGTGATCTGCTGCCAAGTTCTCAGTCTGTTGGCATTAATCCTCTCTGCTCTGGGACAATGTTAACCCCCACCTCCTTTGGCCTCCCCAAAGAAAAAACAGATTAGAAGCACAAGAATTTGCTGCTGAAAACCTTTTCTCTTTTAAGTAGCATAGACAAATGTAAGAGACACAGTACAAGTTCTTGCCACACAAGTCACAGATTTCCTGGGGGTATGTATGACCACAGTCTGTTCTATTTCTCATGTGTGAGAAAGTTAATTTGGAAGAGTGGGAGGTGAACCAGAGGAGAGGAAATGGGAGGTCAGAGACTCAGCCTTCCTTTGGTGTCTCTTTCATGGAAGTGACTGAGCTTCATACCTCATAAAATATTCATCACATTGTTTGAAGAATAAAACAACATGTGTGTGTCTGCTCTCAGCCTTTAGGAAAGAGAGAAATTCCTTATGGATATGATTTATATTCATTGTGTAAGCTTTTGTGGGGCTGGTAAGTCAGTGAGAATAAAGATCATGTGGAAAAATGGTTTGAAAAAGATGTTCTGTGTTGTAGCTCACAGCTCTCATTGTGCTGCAGAAATATGATTTATTTTCATACTTCACTAACAAGACTCTCTGGTGAGATGGATGTTAATCGCCACAGACTGCACTTCCCCTGAAAAAAATATTCCTAGAAGACATTTTTTAATGAGTTATAGGAACTGAGTATCCATATCTATGCATCATATTAAAATGAAGGCAGCCAACTTCTGAAGATTGTTTTACTGCGTTTTAAAGAGCAACAAGCATTCAAAAAGAAGGAGTGCTGGTACCAATTCCCTAATATTTTACTACCTTGTAATTCCTGAATTTACATTCTGACTCCCCTTTTGCTTCCTCCTGCCAGTCTCAGAAACAATGATGACTGGAACAGTGGCACCTTACCACATTGTCCCTGCCTTTTGTTCAGCCCTTCCCATATAGTCTTCTGTAGCTCCAGAGTTTTCATCATTTTTTTGGTAGCATAGTCTTGCTCATTTTTTGTGCTTTCCTGTTAAATTTCCTTCATATGAAAATAAATACATTTTTGAAATTTTTGAATTTTTTTAATCATTCGCTTTCACAAATAAGGTCAGATAGTTTGTAATTTTTTTCTTTGCTATACTATGGTCAGTCATATTACCTTATTGAATTTAGTGATAAAGTCCAGATGGACAACACTTTGGATCATGCTCTCAATCTTCCAAACAGTGCCTCATGCTGTCCATAATCCTAGGATAACTAAACTAACTATTTCTGAGCATCATGTAGCATCTATCATCCTCCAAATTTCTCTCCCTAAAATCTCTTTTACTCCTAAAGCTAAACCTTTTTTGGAGGCTACAATTAGGTCTCACCTCCTAGTTAAAAAATATTTTCCAATGGCAAAGATGATATGCATCTCCACACACAATCTCCAGTGCTCCCTCATGGGTGTATAAATAAATTATATATATATAATACATATATAATATACTATATATATAGTAATAAATAATAATAAATATATAATTAATATAATAATAAACTATATAATAAGCTATAGATTTGGTGATATATAGTCCCATGTTTCTGTTCTTGGTACCACTTATCATAATGACACATGACACAAGATGACCCATGCCACAGTATCAGTGACATGACATGGGGATGCAATTTCTGGGAATGACTGCTTTTTCTACCAGTTTGTCATGGTCACCATGGTTGCCTAAATAATATTTTAGGAGATTTTCCAGGTGGTGAGATGGTCCCAAACTGCATCTGTCTTGGAGGAATGGAAGCAGCAAATTCTTCAATAGTTATTTCTAGTGTCAGACAGGTGCTACTCTAGTTTTATTCTTCCATTGTAATTGGAATTATAGAGCAGCTGGGTTTGGGAAAACTAATTCTCTGCAGATGTGAATATTCAGTAGTAACTATTAGGTGATAGTAATTCTAACAAAAAATGTTGTCTTGAGGAGAAGACATACTACATGTATGATCTGAAAGAATCACAGTCTAATCATTTTAGGGGCTTTAAAAATATGACCCAGATAACTACCTGCTTCAGAAATGTTTTGCTTTGTGATATGCTGTCATGCTTTTTTTCCTGTAATATACTGGTATTTGCACTGTCATCAGCCCTTGGCCATGGTCCAGGGCCTACTTTTCCTAAATAGTGTATGATATAATAAGAAGTCTCTTTCCCAGGGTGTTTGTATGTTTAAGATGAGACAGCAGCTAGAAACAAACACAACAGGGGAGTACAAGATTAAGGCAATACTGATCAATATGCTTGGCAGTACCTAATTGATGTGTTTTTTTATGCAGACAACACCACAATAGTTTTAAGGAGACTCCAAGAGAATTTATAGGAAGTCCTAAAGTTATGAGAGAAAGCATAGAAAGAGATGCACATATATTATATTACGTCAAATCTGTAAACGGGGAGATGACAATTATGTTGTGTTTGAAAAAGTGTTGGTAATACTGGGGCAATGCACTAGGCAATCTGAAATGAAATATTCTCCATGTAGCACTTGACTCCAGAGGGCCTTAGCATAAATAGTTTTTTGAGTTTTCAGAGTTTTTATGGAACACCAAAGTTTATTTCAGGTTCATTTCAGCTGTCTCTTTTTGTAGAAAGCCCTGTCAGCTGCAGAATACCTGAAAGGCTTTGCTGGATATTCTGCCTGAAGATAGGATGACATTATGCTCTTTCTTCTAGAATTTCCCTGAAGTTCTATGCCTGTGAGCCAACTTTGTTATGTTTAACAACGAAATGGGAGAAATATGGTTCCAAGGGGCAGATCCCTAGTTTCAGAAGAACAGTTTTAGTGACAGTACTTGATTTTAGAAAAGATGTTAAATATTTATATAAAATACAGCAAAATACAGCAGAAAGAAGTCTGCATGCCCACAGGTTCATTAAGCAACCTGTTCCAACCTCATCCCCCTCATAACTGTCTTCCTCCTTATATCCCACCTCAACCTTCCCTCTTTCAATTTAAAACCTGTGCCAGTTGTCTTGTCTTTCTCTGTATTTCATATAAACATCCTTTAAATATTGAAAGGCCACAAGGTTATATCCGTTTTTGTTAAGCAAAATAGTACATACTACAATTTTATGGAAAATTTCCATGGCAATTTTATTTTCTTAGCACTTATCTGGCTTATAGCTGTATCTCAGTGACTGGCTTTGGAAAGCTTTGATTCTTAGACCAGAAGAAGAGTCACCACAGATTTATTGGGCCATCTGTATGCAACCTACAGGATAAATACAGATTTCCATTCTATGGTATCTGAAGTAGAAATTGAAAGGCATCAAGCTAAACAAAACAGGATGCATTCTTCACCTAATGACAAAATTCAAATATTTGTCTGTTAATTTTAACTCCACACTAAGATTTACCTCATTCTACATCAGTGCTCCTTTTTCACATTGAAAATTCTTTAAAAGTGTATTGAGACTTCTGCCCTCCAACACTAAATATTGGAGTTGCTGGAAGTACAACTCTTATCATAAAAAACCTGAAAACCATTTTCTAGTTGGTGCCTGAAAATAATTCACCTATACTTCCAGGAGTGGTGGGTATTTTGTGGCATGTGCTAAGGTGAAATTTTTTCTACTAAACCCACTAAAGATTTTTTAAAAATTAGAGGTGGTATATAGACAAGAGAAGAGAAACCATTAATTTTATCAGACAGATACTTATTCTTCCTATATAAAGTTCAATTTAAATGTGCTATTTTCTTTGAATAAAGAGTCAATTTAATGTTACTGATCAAGGAAGTGATGCCTAAGATTTATAGTTTTTTAAATTTTTCCCATATTGAATGCTTTGTAGATTTCTAAAGCATGGCTGCAGCTTCTAGTACTTTTCCTATCTTTCTTCCCAGCATTTAGGAGCAATAACTTAACCTTATTAATACATTCCTAAATATTATTTAGTCTTATGCCAAGAAGAGAAACAGCTACAAGGATGTTCTGTTTTCCTACCAGAATCTGGACCAGATATAACAAAAATAGGGCAAAGGAAACCTCTCAAATTCTCCCAGTGGGGCAGGACCCCTAACCAACTAGCCTTTTAATTGGATAGTATATGATAAGTGTACTGATCAACTAACCTTATAAAAATTGTAGAATTATTATACCCCATGCTATTTTTGCCATTTTATGTACCTGAACGCTTTCAAGTGAAGGTTTGCTTTCACATTCACTCCAACCTAATTGGGAAGATCCATTCTATATTATAGCCATCAGAAGAATTTTTATTTCTGACTGAAAGAATTGTAGCTCATTTTTGCTATGATAAGAACGGCAGGTAATGGTGATTACTCATACATGCTTGCCATCTCATTAGACATTTGATATAAAAAAGTATCCAATAAAAAGTCTAAGTAGGTTGTGGTATTTTTTTATCATTTTTAAAAAGTTAGACTGAATAAGGTTTATTATTTCCATTATGCCTTAGAGTTTGATTATTCAATCAACTTGCTTCAATCCAGGAAGTCACTTATGGTCCATCAGTTTAGTGATGCTTTTTGGTTTCTGACATGATTGATTAAAGAAAAAAAATGTTATAAATAAATAAATAAGATTGCTAGTTTATTTCAGCTTCAGTTTCTTCTCTGGCTTGTGTCACTCTTGCAGCAAAATTCACATGCAGAGAAGGTGGAGAATACTAAAAAAAAATAAGCAGGACAGAAGAGCCAAGATATACTGGTAGTTTTCCTTTAGTAACTATCAATCTTGTCAAGTATAAATTAGCAATTTTTTTCCTTTAAAGACATCTGTTTAATAATTTCTGAAATCTTGGAGAATTATTCTGGAAACAGATTTATTTCTTTGCTCATAGACTAAAGAAGAGCATACAATAGGATTGTAGGCATATTAGGAGAGTTCTTGCCCACCAGTTCCTAAATTCTTTGTGACTGACTCATAAGGGCTTAAAATCATTATAATGGAATACATATAAGCTTTTTTTTACATACCTGAGTTACAGGAGACAGTTGCTCCCATGCACACTTGATATTTGTATTTTCAAACACCCTTGAAATGGCTTAAATGCTGCTAAAAGAAATGAAATTTTAAGCACCTAAATAATCTTGTAATATTGTCCCAATAAGGCTCAGTAATACACATTCATGTATTATATGACCTGACCTTGGTAGGTAACTGTATATTAATAACAACACTTGCAATATCCATTTTCAGGTAGCATTTATGTTTCCTTAATGTAGATTTATTCCAGGAAAATCAATAACACAGTGCAGAAAGCAACAGAAATATTGGGACACTACCCTGTGGTTACAACAGGAGATCTGAGAGGGAAACCTAACCTACTTTTATGTCTTGAGCTAAAACCTTCTACCATGGGAAGTAGATCTCCTAAAGCTGCCAGTCACTTTTGTTGATTCTGAAGTCTGGAATGGGGATGGGATAAATGATGAACTCATCTGCTTGCATTGAATGACAGAGCTGATACAATGGCCTAAAGTCAAAATACTGAAAAGTATCAGGGTCATATAAGCACCACATAAAATGGTGAGGCTGGAAAGAGTTCATCTTATATTTTGCCATGCTGGATTGCCAAGTAAACTAGATGAAAAAAGTGTGAGTGATAATAATTAATACTTTGGAGTAAAGAGCTTTAGCCAAATTAGCATTTTGTTCCTGATTCTGTTGTTAGGAACATGTTCAAATTTAGGCTTATGGTTTCTTCAAGGACCTGCTTGGTCCTGGAGAGACTAGGTGGAAGGATAGCTTCATCAGAGCACAAGAATGGTTCATTTCACTACGTGAAAAGTCAAGAAAGTGTGTCTGAAAAAGCTATTGTGAATGAACATGGAGCCTCTGACCTCAGACACATAAAAGGCTGTTGGTGGAGGTAGGCTTCTTGATAACAGGAAAGGTAATGAAAGTGTGTGCCTGTTACTGCAAGGGAAGTGACCTAAGACCTGGGGATGGTGGAGGTACATTTTTGTCTCAGTTTATGCTAGTAAAATCTTAAGATTTTAAGATTTAAGTGCCCTTAAGACACTCAAGGCTCTGAGCCTCCCAGTCCATGGGACAGACAGAACTCAACAATGGCAGATGTGTGGTGTATTTGTAGTGCTTACATCTGCCACCTTCAAAGATTGCAACTTTGTTTCTGATGCTTGAAAAAAGCCAAACATCACCTCATCCTCAAAAAAAGGAATAAGGAAAATCCATGCCATACAGGCAGGTCAGCCTCATCCTTAGTTCCTGGGAAGGATCTGGATGTACCCTGACTTTAGCAGGGGTTTTTTCACAGCACCCCAGAATTTCCTTATCACTGAATTAGTGAGATCCAGTTTAGACAGCTGAATGACATGGTGCCTAGATGCACAAGCTCAAATGGTTTTGACTGGTAGTGAAAATTTCAGCTGGCAGGCATTAACTAGTGTTGTCTGGTGACTGAATTGATGTTTTACCCATCAAGTTCACTGCCTTTATTAGAGCCTGGATGTTGGGAAAGCACTCCTAGATTGTTTGTGGATGACAGCAGCCTGGGAGAAGCAGTTAGTGATCAGGAGGGCAGGGCTCTAGTTGAGAAGGATATGGAAAAATACCTTGATGAGAATCCTGTGGGGTTCCCCAAAGGCCAAGGACACTCTGGCCTCAGGGGTGACAACCAGCTGTGAAGATCTCTGCAGAAAGGGCCCTGGGAGGCAGCGAGTTGCCAGGAGTCAGCAGCGTACCCAGGCATCACAGGAACACCAGGGAATGGGCCAGAGGGGAGCGGGGGCCAGCAGCACCAAATGCTGCCAAGATTTGGGTTACATGTGCAAGTCAGATTCCAGAACTCTGGACTGAATCCAACAGAGAGTCTTCACCATGGCCAGGGTGCAGAGCAAACAAAGAGGGGCTGAGAGCTGTGTCAGTCCAAAGCAATAGTTCACATGATTAGTACAACTATTTCACTTGATATGAATAAAAGAGAAACCAGCCGCCAATGGCATTCTCCTGATTTGCTTGGTATATGATTTTGTTGGAGTCAGAATATATAGTACCCAGTGGCATCTTCTCACCCAAAACATCCATTTCTGTACCAGTACCTCACTGCAAAAGGTACTCAGGTCAGTGGGGCACAACTTAGCCTTGATAAATCCATTCTCCCAGCCATCTTGTTTATTTCTAGCTACAAGAGTCCATAAGGGGATGCACTTGCTCCCCTTCTCAGAAATTGAAATAAGTTTGAGTTAGTGGTCAGTAGTTCTCCAAATCCTTCTTTTGCCCTACCTGAAAATCAGTGTGATGGTTATTACCTCCTTTTTTTTT
>VZSJ01001700.1:202537-281283 GCA_013398405.1 Pheucticus melanocephalus | reverse complement strand
GAGTGATAATTTTGGAAAGGGAGCAAAAGGAACTTTTTTCCTTTTTAGAGTTTGAGAAGAACAAGTTTTCCAAGCTTGAGAGTGTGGCTTGTGATTTTTCAATTTTTTTCACGAATCTTTTCTCTGCCACAGCCTCACTTCAATTTGATTGTTTTATGTTTAAACACAAGAGGAAACCTGATATTTTAAAAATCAGGATTTTATTTATTTCCTTCACAGATCAGATTGCTGGTCTCTCTTTTTTATAGTCTCCATCAGTATCCTTTTACATTTAGACTCATAGTTTTCTTGCTTGTTGTGGACCACTGCAGCTAAAACAGAGACACAGTTTTCAGTCTTGATATTAAAGTAATACAAATTTCCAAATGTTTAAAACACTTACTCTTCGACCATATCTTTGAAAAGGTTTTTGTCACTAGCCTTTGGATCTGGTCATGTGTTAATATGACTCTCAAGAACTTCCTAGAATTCTGTAAATAAATTTCAAGCTGTACAGACAAAGAGTTAAGAATTATCTTGGTTGAAGAAAAAAAATATTATTTTGATTTCTTTGTTTTTTAATCCTACATTGCTTTCTTTCTTTTTATTCATGTACCAGTAAGTTTGAGAACTAAATTCTATTGCCTGCATTTTAGCTATAGTTAAGTGAAATATTAGTTCTTTTGAAAATCATTCCCCATCCATGTGTGTGAATATGTATGTCAAAATTTTAGTTTTCATTAGTTTTCTGAGAAAACTATATGCATAAAAAGAAAATTGTCAGACTCCCTACGAGCATTTTTGATTTTTAAGGAGTTGTTGGCAACGAGGCCTGCCTTTTATAGAGCAGTAATGGTGTTACAATAATAATAACAATAATAAAGTTGTTTGTGCTTTTTTTAGTGTTGGTGTCCTCCTGCAGTTGCACCTGAAGAGTTTTCTGTTTCAATGGATCACCATTGACATAAACAGCAAGAGTGAAACAGTCTTTATTTTTTTTATTTAATACATCAGAGATGTGGTCTTAGCTATCACTTCTAGGAGAGACAAAGTGTTTCTTACAATTGAATCCAAATCAGCAGGTGGACATTTGTCTTCTCCTTCCACCTCAATGTCATTCATTGAGGAATTTTGTCGGTGTAGAGAAGACAAACTTTCTTCATGTCTGATACATATAATACAAAGCATTGTACTTCATCACCACTCATGGCAGTCTTAATTAATTTTTGTACATTGAGCTTATGATCAGTGCACAGGCAGTTGGGTAGCTCGTACTGAGCTAGTATGAGCACACAGCACAAAAATTCTTGCCAAAACTACATAAAAATGGTAGGCTCCTATCCAAACCCAATTGACACAAGTTTTGCAGGCTTCAAAAAGACTCCTGGGTGCCCTGTTTCCTCTGTTCATTTTCAGGAGTCAGCTGCACATGACTTGATGCTGCACTCACTTGTACTGGTTTTGTCCAGTATTTGGGTATATCAGAATAAAAGCTGGTGTACTGCTTCTTAAAGAGCATCTTATTAAAATTGTCTGACTATAAATACACATAATCCAGCATTCATTTGTTCTTCCACCCATAATCTTTTTAATTAGAAAAATACTGAGCCTCACTTTGTCCACATTTCACCACTAATTATCTTGATATTATAGTACTCCTTATTAATTCATCAGTATCCTGCTAGATCAGGCAAGGAAGTTGCTCTGTAAAGTTACTCCTCCAAGCACCATTTAGAGGAGCTGATGTTAACACACAATAGAAAAAAAAAAAAGTGCTTTCATTTCAGCTTTGAAAAACTGTCCAAAAAAACAGAGTAGACTTTGTGAAACCGCAGAGGTGACTGACTTCAGATGTAATCTCAAAAGCACTGCAGGAAATAGGATTGTACTACTCAAAAAATGGGAGTTTAACAGACAGTGATGGATTGACTGACATGATGCCAGATGGTTACCAAAACCCCTTTATCACTGCCCTTCTCAGCTGGACAATGAAGAGAAATTATACCAAATATCTCATGAGCTGAGATAGGGAAGAGAGAGATCATTCACCTGTTACTGTCATGGACAAAAAAAGACTTGACTTGAAATTAGTTTAATTAGTGTTAATCAAATCAAAGTAGTGTAATAAGAAATAAGCCCAAATCTAAAAACCCCTTTCCCCCACTCCTCCCTTTTCTTGTCACAACTTCTGTCTTGAATTCTCTCCCTCCTCCCACCACAGCAGCACTGGTGGATGTGCTGTGATCAGTTCATCTCATGTTGTCACTGCTGCCCTTTCCTTTGTAGCTTTTCTGTGACTGAAACCTTGTCATGCGAACCCAGTACACAAATCAAAGTGATAGGACTGCAAGTGACCATTCCTGCTGTAATCATCTGTTAGGTGGACAAAGAGCGATTTTATTCTCACTTTCTGATTAGATATTCTATTTAGGCAATGCTCTGAGGAATTTCAATTCAGGCCAACAGCTTGTCTGCTGTGCAGTAATTGTATTTCTCTTGCATGAACCACTTTGTTGGTTGTCTTAAACCGCAGGACAACAAGTTTTTTCTTGCTTCTACACAACATTTGAGCACATAGCAACGACTGAGGAGAATGACTTATGACATACTGTTGTAACAGAAATGATTGGAGACAGATCTGTCTGTGAAGCAGTACATGAGAACAGTGTGCATTTCTTGAAGCTTTTAAATTAAACCCTGTGTAATGCGTTCTTCATGGGAGCAGTGCTTATTTAAAAAACATTCACTCCCCGGTATAGCATAAGCAATTCATCTACAGGCTAGCAATGTTTTATCTATTGCTCCTTTTTAGACAGAAGACCAATAAATTTGAGTAACTTGAAAAACTAACAACCTTTTGATGTTCACTGTTGAAGAGAGTCAGAGAATTGACTTTGCACTGGGAGAATCACAGGAGAAGTTGGTAGCTGCCTTCATTCATTACTGGTGTCAGTGGGCAGCAGCCAGGGCAGGCATACTTGGAAAATAATGATGCTTTATATAACCATTCCTACCTTCAGTGTCCCTCGACTTTATGCAGCTCTTTTATAACTGATAAGCTAGATAAGTTGTTCCAAATTGCTTCACTGAGTAAACAGCTAGAATGCCTTTTGGGGATCAATACTTTTCCTTAGCGCCAGATGAGAGACAAAATAGAACCTATTAAGGATGCATGAAAGTAAATTGGTAGCACATCTCTATACTTGTAAAGCTGACCTTTCTAATAGCAAATAATTCCCGGGAAGCATCCATTTTGTCATGGTGCTGTAAATTGATCTGCCTCTAGCATATTTGTTTCTTTATGAGGAACTGTGCTTTGAAAGGTACTATTTGGGATTACTGTTAGTGTTCTCATTGGGATATGCTTGATGTTATGTTTAATGGTTTTGAAAATTTTGGCCTACAAAAGCAGTATTTCAGTGTTATGCTGGAGTTAATGCTGGTAGCCCTTACAACCATCTTTGTAAGATTCTGTGCGGCATAATCATAGAAAACTGATTTTTAAAAAGTCTGCTATCTCAGTATTTTATTTTCTCTATCCTCTTATAATACTCATTGTTGTGATATGACAGGGATAGATCCATGTAAAATACAGTAAATTAGTATAGGCTATCATATTTATTCTGACTTTTTTGGGGAACACTTGGGATGTTATATTGTACTGTAATTTTTTTTTAATATGCATTGAACTACTAATTCTTAACTGAAATGAAGGACACACTGAGCAAAAACAACAGAGTAACTGTTGCTCTAAACTAAGACTTTGATGGAAACTAAAAAAAAATTGGACTTCAAATGTATTTCAACCTCACTAGCAACTCTCTTAACTAAGCTAGATTCCTAAGAAGAGACTAAAGTTAACCCTTCAATTGCAAGCCTTTGAAAATTGTGTGAGTAGTTAATTCTGTGTTGTATATTTCCTCAGTGTGCTCCCAGGTGCTATTTAGAAGTGAATAAAGAATCCTTGCTTCACTGAATTCACTGTAATTTTGCCACTGGCTTCACTGAGGAACTGTGTCACTGGTTTTCCCAGAAAAGCACAACTGTCAAATCTGATTAGTGAGATTTTACTTTGATTTTTCCTAGGATGCACACATCCCAATGTGTATAAAGATTGTGAAAACTGGGCCTGGATTTTCACCCGAAAAACAGTAATAGTGGTAATCTTCCTAAAAGAATTGTATGATAATCAAAGTGATAATATTGCTGAAATTAAAGTGTGACACAGATAAGTCAAATGTATAATCTAAAAACCATGAAGTACAAGCAGAAAGCATTATTGTGTATGAATATTATGCGGTTATTACTGACATTCATAGTTCGAAAAAGTTGCAAGAAGCAATGAAAAAGATTCAGAAAAAGCCTATGTGACAGAATTAATAGCTTACTTTTTTTTTCTTCCGGATGTAATATTAGAAATAAAATTACATATGCCTACATGAATAGTAAAGTAATTTATAACAGTTAACTCTTAATAGACAAAAAAGTAGAAAACAGCATCCAGCACATTTAGAATAGAAACTTCTTTTAACAATAGTGATCGTTAATAATAATTAATATCAGTGACAACACAATTGCTTAATAAGGAATGATAGAGTCCTGGTTTATATGAAATTTTGGGTTGGAAGTCTATGTTTATATAAAAAGTCAGCTGTAGTTGAAACAAACAATGAGTCTAATATGGGAATTACTGGAAAGCTTTTTGGTATGCTGTAAGTGAGAAAATAACCTATGCAGTCTACTGAACTAGTTACTATATGACCTGTTTAGGGTTTTTTTGGCTTGTGAAACACTCCCTACTTTAAAAATACAGAATTTTGCAAATAATTTCTCGCCAAAAAAAATTATTCTCTAAAAACTATTTCAGTTATTTCTTCATATTCCAAATTCTCTATACTTGTTACATGTGGTGTCATAACTAACATCAAGTATTGAATTCATTTGCTTGAAGATATTAATACATTTGAGTCTTCCATTGATAGTTGAAAATTATTTCAATATTGTCTTAAGCTAACAAAAACAGATTCATTTTTAAGGTGATGTAAAAACACTTCATAGAAAAATATTTTTGAAGAAATACATCATTTGCCAATCAAAGTAGTTTTTGAAAATAAAAGTAGACACCAGCAGACTGCTTGGCAACATTTGTATATTCTAGATTGCATTTAGATGAAAAGGAGAAATTATGTCAACTTAAAGGATATGTGGGATTGTATTTGACAGAGAGAAAGAACTTCAGCTTTTCAACACAAATTTGACAAGTTCCATTTTTAGGAAAGAAAAACAAAACCAAAAACTAACACAATTCAAAAATCTAAATCAGACATAAGATTAGGACAGGTTCTATTGTTCATCACCTTGCTTTGAGGTAGATCTATACATTTTTTATGGAACTGTACATATCATAAAGAATATTAATAGTCATGTCACAGCTTCAGGTAGTACTGAGTCTATCTAAATGACATGTCAGCATAGATTTATTTTTTTTTACTATTACAAATATTTTTTAGCACTTTTTCTTCTAGAAAAATAGTAAAGTAGCAGTCTAAAGCCTAAGAAGAGACCATAAAATTGTGGAGCATGCTTGCAATTTTAGAATAGTTGTATTTTTTAAATTCCAAAATTTTATTTATTCATTATTATTATTATCATTATAGCTAATCTTATTAAAAGTCCTTTGGGGGAATTTCTCTCAAAGATATCTATAATAAAAGAAAGTGTTATTGCATATTCATTCATACATATGAACACATTGAAATATAGCAAGTAGTAAAGAAAAATAAAAATAATTAAGAGTCCAAATTTTCCTACCCTTAATTTACACAATAGTTGTCCTGTATCACTGAGCACTGGAAGAGGAAAAACCAGCAAATTATTTTCTCATCCTGTGTGTGTGTGTGATACTAGGGAATTTTGCTGAGCCTCTGAGCTAAAGAACAAGTAAGGTTAAGAAAAACTAAATAGATTGCCTATAGTAATGCTAGCCATGGCAAAGGAGTGGATTTATAATTAAAAAAAAAAAAAAAACAGAGATAAGACAAGTAAATTCTCAGGACTACATTATATTCATCTAAGACATCACAGGAAAATGAGTAATGTCTTCTAAGGAGAGTATATGATTTTCTCTAAAAATTATCTCCTGTCTTGTACAACTTTCCCCAATGAGTTTTTTAAGCCCTCTGATTTTCTAACAGGCCTAACAGTTTTTATTAAACAGTGCACTAATGTCCTGTGTGCTCTTATAGGACAGAGAAAACTGTCATTTTTTCTGAAAATTTTGCACCCTGAAAGAGTAACATTCGAGTGTTTGACCTGCTCAGGGTAAGCCAAAGCCATTTGTTTTTTCCCTTAGGAAAAAGATATTCCTTCATGAAGAGAAAAAATAGAAGTAATTAATAACAGTGCAGATGAATTAGACAAATTTAATGGTCACCAAAACATTGTTCCAAATAGTCTGCAGAACTCAGCAGAATCATGAAGTCCTTGAATTAGCCAATTCATATTAAATGTGAAGTGTTATTTGTTAAAGTCATTTTCGAATAATGCACTCTACATAAAATTACTGACTTTATTTATTTATTTGTTTGTTTGATTGTTTGTTTAGCTTGAAGAGTATTGAAGGTAGTACTAAAATTTAAAAAGCATATTCTTCTTTGTTACTTATGAAGAGCTTACTTTGTTAAATCCCTGCACACTGAGATAGAAAACAATTCTTCATGTGCATGGGACCCTAAGCAGGGGTCACAGCTCTGTCCAGAGAAGGATACCCCACACTCAATTCCTTCTGATACTGTCTGAACATTTTTGTGTGGTCCCCCTCAAAGAAGAGCCAGAAGTAATAAGCCATGCTGATGTCATGGAGAACTTCTGAAAATAGCCATGGTCTGATTCACCTCAGCTGCTTCCAATAATTGCTTTATTTTTTTATTTATAAATGCATTAATTTATTTTGTATGTCTTATCCTCTACCCAAGTGGGTTGTTGTTTCTCTTCCTGAAAAGTTAATTTTCCCAATTTATTCTCTAGTGAAAGCTGCCTGTCTCCTTCCTCCAGACTAAAAGCTTTTCATTTGCTTTGGAGAGATCACTTTGCAAAATGTATTATACGACAATTGCATTCAGTAGGGACATTGCCTCCCTCTTAGAGTAAAAATACTTGTTCTGTCACAGCTGTTTTTCAGGTTTCACTGAGCTGTGATCATTCACTGTAAGATGTGAGAAATTATTTTAACCAAATTAAACTGGTTTGGTTTCAGTCCTTTCTGATAACTTTTAAATAAAACTTGTGTATATTATCTGGACAAAAAAGATCCAAAACCAAACCATATAAAAACTAAGTCTGTATGAAATGTCCGTGGTTTTTCTACTGGTTTTTATCTCTGAGTAGATTGATTGAACAAATATATTTTGATGGGTAGACATGGAAGGCTGAGGCCTGAAGAAATGAACTTATTACACAAAAGAAAAACACAGGCTGTTCTCTAGACTTCATCTTTGAATAAACACTATGCTAAAAGGAAAAAAAAAACCCACAAAAATAAACCTTGGATAAAGGTGTCCAATGCTGGTTTTGCATAAAAAATTTACATTAATTAAAAATTCATCAATTGATTGACATGCTTGATTCAATGAATATTTGAGATGCAACATGGACCTTCAATCATGTATCTACATTATAGCCATGTGGTAATTGTTTTTAAAATGCCATGACGTGTCTGTGCCAGTATAGCAGATGATTTCCCACAATGAGATCAGAGAAGTAAGAGTCATTACAAGGCAATTATAAGTTAATATAATTTTTTCTATTCGCATTTTCAAAGAGATAAATAGATGTTAATAACCAGAAATACTTTGTCCTAACTTTATGAAGTTTTTCCACATTTTCCTGTTCCTCTCAACCTACAGCCAGGTAACTCACAGTTTATACGAAATTTACTTTCTTATTAACCTAATCAATTTATTATCTTTCATTTGCATCAGTGCATCTGGAGAAGAAAATATCACAAAATGCATTCACCTTAAAAGCCATGAAAATGAGAGTACAATATTTCCAATTTGGAACTCCTATTTTGTTTGTACTTATTATTATGCCGAAAAAGAAAAAAAAAGATACAAAACAAAACAAAAACAGAACAAAACAAAACAAAAAAAACCCCAAAAATTAGTAGATCAGCATCTCTGCTTCTGTTCTAAAATGTGGAAGTTTTCTGTTTGCTGTTGTAAAGTGTGGAAGAAAAAAGTAGCGCAAGGTACATAAACACTACCAGATCCGATGAACATTTAAGCTTCTAAATGTATTTTTTGAGATTCAGGACTGAAAAAAAAAACCATAACCAAAAAACATTAAATATGAACTAGAATTACAAACTAAAATTCTTGTAGGGTAAATTCCTCTATATGAATTGAAACACTTAGGTTAATCATATTAAAATATATAGATGGACTAGAAATGGATTATCTGACTTAAAAGATATCATGACATGTCAGCAATTAAAAAAAAATTCCTGACATCTATTTGAGTAGGAAATTCCTTCACCGTGGTTGTGTAAGAAGTTCTGGTATTCAAATAGTGCAGATTCCTTACCTGAAGAATGTAGCATGCTTCCCTTCTGCAAAAAAAACCCCATGTAATAGCTTTTATTGAAGATGTATATTTAATGAGAAATATTGTCAACAATATCAGGAACTCAAATACTATATTTATGGCAAAAGCATAAACTGTTATAGAGAATGCTGTTGTAAAATTCTGGACTGAAGCATATCATGCAAGAAAGCCTCCAAATATATTTTAGTAGTTCTCTGTCAGTTCCATCCCCTTTCTGCTCTAATCCTAAAAACCTTTCTTCCTGCTCTCTGATAATGTTTCAAAGCCTGTCCAAACAGTAGTGGTTACATATCCACTAGAAGGAAATGAAACTCTGTGTTGCCACTTACAGTGTAGTTTAATTCATCTTTTGATAGTCCTATAATATTATCACTGATACAGAGTAATGATGCAGTACCTCAAAATAAATTGGTCCATTAACTTTCAAATGATCTAAAACAGGAGGGCTAGGCATGGCGTCTCATTTTAGATCCAGTCTTGCTGGATTTTGTAATGTTGTTGTCTATCTGTGGGATGTAAATTGTTGTATATAGGATTTTGCCTGTGACTAAAAGCCACCTGTACGCTCAGAAAACTGAAACCAGTCTGGGAAAATTAGATCAGAAGGTGCCAGTACACAGGGCATCCAGGTACTGATCTCTAGAATTTAAAGCAGCAAGCGCATAGGCTAAAGTCCAGGATCACAGTGAGTCACACGCAGGGATTATAATATTCATAAATGCAGAGTCTAATTTGACAGAAAAAAAACCACAGCAACATGAGTGTACAAGCATAAATAATTTCTTATGGGGTTGCTTAAAGCCAGTTTTTCGTAAAACAAGATTTTTATTATATATGAAGAACCATATCTTTGTCACTTGCTAATCCAGCAACTCCTTTTTTTCATCAAATGGGGTTGTATTAACCAGGAATTAAGTGACTGAGTCACATACACCTCAATCCCAAATCTGAATAATTATCAAATCTAAATTTAAGCAATTTAAAGAAGGTTGACTAAAGATAGATGTCTCTAACAGTGTTAGGAAAACAGGAGTGTGAAAGAGCGTATGTGTGAGAGACCATTTCACTTTCTCGTACAGGTGAAATGAGGAGGATTGGGCCTTTCCTTAAGTATAATGACAAGCAGAACCCTGGGTTTGGGTTTCAACGCGCTTGCTTTCCTTTCCTTCTTCTTTTCCTCCACTTCTCTCTGTTGCGGTGTGCAGACCCCATACTTACACCTAAAGCTTACACTGAGTCTTGTGGAAGGTTTTAAGATCTACCTGTGTCAACAAAAAGAGTTCTGGGTCTATCTGGAGTAGTATCAGTAAAGACTAAAGGGCTGCTGACAGTCCCAGCCTGACCGGGTGGGGCAGGGGGGGCATGCAGGGTGGGGTGGAGGAGTGGGAGGCTTTTTCTTCTGGGAATAAAAAGAGGTTCCAGACAGCCATTAGCTTGGAAATCCCACCTAGAGCAGGACCACCAAGTACTATGGAAATTGACCATAGTAGGAGATGGAGTCATCATGTCTGGAAGGAGATTGCAGGATCATACATTGCCACCCCGTGGTCATCAAAGTGTTTTGATCCCTGAACTGTCACGAAAGCATCCCTTTAACACAGAAGAATTTGAGATTGATGATTGTGTCCATCTGATCTTCACAGAAATGTAAAACCATAGAAGCATAAAATATCCTGAGCTGGACAGGACCCACAGGGATAATCAAGTCCAACTCATAGCCCTACATAGAACAACTACAAGAGTCACACTGTGCCACACTTTGTGAGAGCATTGTCCAAATGCTTCTTGAACTCTGTTCACTTGTGCTGTGACCACTTCCCTGGGGATCCTCTTCCAGTGCCTGACTGCTCTCTGGGTGAAGAACCTTTTCCTAGTATCCAGCCTAAACTTCCGTGCACAGCTTCAGACCATTCCCATGTGCTCTGGCACTGGTCACCACAGAGAAGAGAATAAAACCTGCCCCACCATTTCCTCTTGGGAGGGTGTTGAAGACCATGATGAAGTCAAGCCTCCTCTTCTCCAGGCTGAACAGACCAAATTACTTCAGCCACTCTTCATATTCTTCTATTCTTCCCCTCACAGCCCTTCACTGTCTTTGTTGCCCCCCTTTGGACACTTTCTAATAGCTCAATGTCCTTCTTACATTTTGGTACCCAGAACTGCCCCCAGCACTCGAGGTGAGGCTGCCCCAGAGCAGAGCAGAGCAGGACAATCCCCTCCCTTGCCTGGCTGTGATGCTGTGCCTGATGCCTCCCAGGACACAGGTGGCCCTTCTGGCTGCCAGGGCACTGCTGGCTCACGTTCAGCTTCCCGTTGGCTAGAAACCTGAGGCCCCTTTCAACAGAGCTGCTCTCCAGTTTTGTTCCACTGTTTGAATGCACAATGATTGCCTGACACAGATGCAGAATCCCTCAATTGTCTTTGTTAAACATCACTGGTGATTGTGCAGCACTCTACTTTTTCCAGAGGGCTACTGTAAGAGATGGCATCAGAAGCTTAACTGCAATCTGGAAGATTTATGTCAACTGGCTTCTCTTGTTTATCTAGCTGGGCTACCTTGTCATGGAAGAAAATTGAGTTTCACAAGCTGCACTTTCCCCTCAAAGTCAAACTGGCTGTGACAATGAAGTCAAACTGGCTGTGACCATTTGCTGTTAACAATAATTTTTGCTAACAGCTCCTACCTAACTTATCCTTAGGCATGGCTGGGCAAGCTTTCCTGTTTAGTCCTTGTGTCTTTGGACACACTTCAGCCAGCATGGCTATGAGTCACTGTATTGCCTGAGCACAAGCAGTGACCTCTGCAATATGAAGGGCTATATGACCTTTTCTGAACATCTCTTCTTTACTGGAATTTATTGTTTAAAATAATGAACAGTAATAATTTCTTGCTTAGGTATTGCTGTTGGCCTATTGTGCTTTTTGCTAGGTTACATAATGATGTATAATTGGATATAATATTGTAAGCACACCTCAATATAACTATTGTGAAGTGGTAACTTTGAGAATTCAAAAGGTCAGACTTCAAAACAAGTATTGTGGCTTTTCCACTGTGTTACATTTTTACTTTTATGTTTGTAAGTTGCATGCTGTAGCGTCTTACAACAAGAGAAGTTGTTCAGGGAAACTCAAGGGAGAAGAGACATAATAGTGATTAGTAAAAGAGTTTCTTCTCACAGGACATAATTAAAAGCCCATTGAACTTTCTGGACTCCAAAACGTGGCATCCCTCATACTAAAGCTGTAACAAAAGGTTGTTTGTACATTCCTGCAACACAGAAATTTTATTACTTTGCATGAATGACTGTAGCTTGCTTAACCTGATCTCTTTCGACCTTTATAGCTCCAGTAGAATGGAAAGATGCTCATTTGCCCAATATGATGGCAATTCTCTATAGTTTTACATCCAGTAAAGAGCTTGAGGAAAAGGAGGTGGGTGGGTCTCTCTGCTCATATTGAAAAGTTGTCTTCTGAGAAAAGATTGAGATGCAGAGGTCTAGATTAGATCTGACTATAGCAGAGGAGAAGCATTATAAATGTCTCAGTATACACAGTCACAATTCAAATAGGCTAAAAACACAACTGTAGCAAAAATTACACATATTATCATGTATGCATGTATGTATGAGTCTATATGCAGCTTCATATAGATGAAGACAAAATTCTCAATCTTCCAAAAGATAATTAAACTGTATAATGTTTTCCGTAAGGTAGTCACAAGCAGTCAATTCTTTCTTATAAGCTAGACAAGTGCAGCTATGCTGGTAATTTGAGATTCCTTATGTATGTATCACTGGATAGTGAAAAAATAAATCTTTCTTTTACCATCTTCCCTTTTTTCAGAAGTTATTCCATTAGGCAACTGAATTTTCAAAATGAGCCATCATTTTGCTGTGAGATGTTCACTGAGCATTTCTACTCTCATGCAGAATCACATCTATACAGGGTGAAATAATGTAGACATTTTTTTTTGACCCCATGGAGTGTTTCTTATTCAACAACACATAAGTCATGAATGGTGCTTTAAAGGAATTAAAGAAATAGCTGCTGTAAAGCTCAGTGAAGTGTTGAATGCCACATGCTTGAAAAGAGTTCAATGTAATTTATTACTCTGTCACACAACTGAAATAAGAAAGATGAAAAAAGTTATTTTGAATAGCCTCTAAGCTTATTTATATCTGTTTCACTGAACCTCTGGGCTTCTGATGCACGACATTCAGCTGATATGCAATAAAAATCGTTAAGGCTAACTTCACAGATTTAGTCTCGGAGTATTAAAGGCTTCAAGTGTTTAAATTTTCACCAACTTTTTCTCCTTTTTTGTTGTATGACTTTTCAGATAGCAGAATAGCTGATCTCAATGTGTTTCACATATATTTATCCAGCAGCTGCTTATAAAACCTTTTTTTTCTTATTATATCTAGATATGACTGTTCCTTTCTTACAGTATGTCTGCTTTCTTCATGACCAGACAAATGTCTTAAGATTGGGAAGTATGATATTTTAATGCCCCTTAGGTTTTTTTTTTGGCTTTATTTCCCATGTTCTATGTGGCCTGAATTATAAGAGTCTTTATGGTGATATGGAAAAATCAAGGAAAGAGCATATTATGGTATCGAAATGTCATCTATGTGTGGATGCCTTACTTTTGCAACACTTTGACAATACACCTAGAAGACTGAGAATGGATATTATACTCACTGAATTCATAGGAGGCTGAAAAAAAATAGACAGAAGACCAAATCCAGAATGCTAATTAAGGTGTCATGATCCACTGATCCACTGATTTTTGTTTAAAATTAAAAAAAAAAACTTATTATTTGATCATCTAGTGTATGTGCTTTGTCAGGAAAAACAAGATACCTGGAGTTGTTATGTCTTAGCCCACCCATTTACCAAATAGGACAAATTTGGTTTTTGACAGTAAACAGTAGTTTTTTCATTACTACTGTGATGAATGTAAATAATAATTTAAACTGAAATGCAAAATCCTTTCTAGGATTTTGAAATAGTTTTTAGAAACTATTTCTAAATAAGAATATATATATACACAGGACACTTCATAATAATGGAAAGTAAATAACTTCTGTAAATTTGAGATAAAATTTCACGACTTCAGTAAGTAAAAGTGATGGGAAAGTATTTCTAAGAGTTCTGCACCTGCATTTGAGATAAACTGAAATTGGACAGTTGCTGCAGAATCTAACTTTCCTGCTGAAGGATATCTCCTCAAATTAGCTTGATTTTGTGTGCTGGATAACAAGTACGCTTTTGCGTCTCCATGCTGTAATTCACGACTCTGACTGAAATTAGGTAGCCATATATAACACTCTTTGAGAAGGAAAAATAAGCAAATGAATTCCTACCAAGATTTATATCTGAAATCAATTGTCTCAATTTAACTAACATTGAAAGAAGAATTGATTTTGCAAATTTCTCCCTGAAGCTTAATTCTGTCCTGCGTGTATATTGTACTAGTAGAACTGTGTCTAGGTTCAGAAGCAAGGTATTATTTTCAGACATAATATCTCTACTAATATGGCTCTTATTGGGCTCAAATTATTAAAAAAGGCTGGAAGTCAGAATTCCAAGAGATGCCTACAGGTTTTTGCTGGACTGTTGCTCATTCCCTTCTGCGTTTGCTCAATTTTCTGTCCAAGTATTAATTTAGTCTTTAAACCTAATGATAGCCAGTGACTTGGCTCAAAAGCAAATTCTGGCAATTTGTTTACTCATACTTGTGGAGGGAGGGCCAGACAGCGTGCAATACTCTGAGAAATCTCCTTGTCTCACAAGGAAAAACAAGTCTGGGGGAAATGTACTGATTAACAATGAGCATTGGATTGGCATCAACCAGGCATCTCAGCCGGCAAATCTAGAGGATAGTGACAGAGCTAGGAGAGACATAACTGCTCTGGCTTCATAGACAAGAGTCCAAGGGATAGATAGTCCTGAGAGATGTCAGTTCAGAGCACATTGAGGTGATGTTTTAAATGTCCTCAGAAAAGGCTGACCAAGTCTTTTGAAAAGATAGCACCTAATCACTGCATCAGGCTGAGCCTGGTTGCTTCATGCACAGAGGTGGGAGGCTTTTATAGCCAGCTGCTGTGGTCATGAGGAGACAGCTGGGCTACTGCCTGAACTGCGCTTTTGTGATAGGAAAGTGTTCATAGAAAGCTGAACTTGTCACACAAAGTGTAGAAACTGGGAGAGCAGTTTAAAATTGAGACAGGATTTTTGCAGGGCATAAGATGGCCTTGTCATATCAAGCACAGGATATGTGCAAAGCTGTTGAAAGCATTTCTTCACCATGGGGCTGGAGACGTATCCCTGCAACATGACCCAGCTTCATTGGGTAGCAGATATAGGAAGAGGAAAGATGAGTTTGTACCTGTGGTGAGCAATGCATATCGAGGTGTGCAATCTGTGAATGCCTTTGTGTTCCTGAATGAGGTCATTCACCATGTCTAGATTTTACAGAGTGGGAAGTCCTGCAGGTCATCAGCTTGACTAGGAATGAAGAAGTCTTGACTTTTTCAGGTCGTCTTAGAATACTTAAGAGGGTGTGCAATATCCACTTTTCTCCCCTGCTTTACCCAGATAATGAACAGAAGAGTTGAGAGTCCACAGACCTTTGCCTTTCGATCTCCCCTCAACCTAGTGCCTTCCACAAAAGCACATTGATTTCTAAAGCTCTTCTACTGATCTTGTATTATAATCACTTGATCTGCCTTACTTGACACAACTCAAGACTCATCAGAGGATCAGAGACCTTGTGACAGTCTCCATCAAAATAAGAATTCTTTTAAATTCTAATCAAAGCTGAGACATATTGAACCTTCCCTCACTTATCACTCATAAGAAAAAGGGATTAGCAGCATTTAGTCTCCAGGGTGACTGAACCATCATTTATTCGGGACTTATGAACTCTGAAAGGAAGAGAAAAAGTAAAAGGATTTTGACTGCAATAGGTAATTTGAAAAATGGGAACAAAAAATTAACAGTTTCTACTTGTAAATCAGGGTATTTTAAACACCGGGAATAAAAGCTAAAAAGAATTTCTTAAAAGGCTTAATAAATTATTTTCTGATAAGATAACAGTTGATAGGAGCTGAATATTTAGGGGTTTAAAATTAATAACTGCTCATGTTTGATTTGCTTATGATTGCATCTATAATTTAAAATTAATTTCCCCAATTATAGGAACAATTTACATTATGAGTTTTGAATCTATGCAAATATTACGTTTTATATAACCTGCTAGATAATTTCTAATCTAACTTGAGATTTTGAAAGTGCTTTTAGCAAATTTCACATACAACTTCTAAACTAAAATTTTGAAAACATTTCTGTACAACTGGAGAAAAGACATATTTAAGTTGAATTCCTGAGTTTTATTTAGATTTAATTCACATAATTCACCTCTTATTTCAAGAATGATTTATATTTATTTAACTACCTTCATTAAAGTGTGTAGGTTCAGTCTGTGCACTCATTTCAGAGTGATAGGGATCTCTCCTAGTAAGCGAGTTCTAAGTGGATAGCAGTCTATTCCAACCTCTGTTTTTCTGCATTAGAAAACTTGGTTTCACTTCAAAGAGGACATTGAGGTGCTGAAGCATGTCAAGTTGTCATGGGTTGGCGCTGGCCAGATGCCAGGTACCCACCAATGCCGCTCACTCACTCCCTTCTGCAGCTGGACAGAGGAGAGAAAATTTAACAAAGGGCTCCTGGGTTGAAATTAGGGACCCGGCAAGAGATCACTCATCAGATACTATCATGGGTAAAACAGGCTCAACTTAGAGATATGGAGTGATTTTTTTATTAATAAAATTAACAAAGAGCAGGATAATGAGAATAAAATGAGCTCTTAAAAACCCACCCTGCCCATCATGCCTTCCAGCTCTACCTCTTACCCTGGTGGTGCAAGGAGACAGGGAATGGGGGTTATGGTCAGTTCACCACCTGAGGCTGCTCCCACTGCTCAGGGAGAGGAGTCATTCTCCTGCTCCACCCTGGGGTCTCTCCCATAAGAGACAGCTCTCCATGAATTTCTCTGATGCAGCTCCATCTCATTGACAACAGCTCCCTGTGACCTGCTGCATGTGAGTCCCTCCCTTAGGCACCAGCCCCCCTCAAACTGCTGTGGTGTGGGTCACTGTTCCATGGGGTGCAGTCCTCCAAGGACAGGCTGCTCCAGCCTGGGGGGAGGGCCCCTCTCTCCATGGGTCTCCCAAGGGATCACAACCTCCTCCAGGCATCCACCTGCTCCAGCATGGGGGTTCTCCCCAGAATGCATGTGGATCTCTGCAATCCCATGGACCTCCATGGGCTGCAGGGGCAAAACATGGTCTGCATCACAGGCTGCAGGGGAATCTCAGCTTCAGTGCCTGGAGCACCTACACCCATCCTTCTCCACTGGTCTTGGTGTCTACATAGTCATTCCTCTCACATGTTCTCACTCTGGTCTTCTTTTATCCAAATTAAAACTTCCCACAACCTTTGATTTCTTCTTAAATATGTTTTCACAGAGGCGTTCCCATCATCTTTAATTGGCCCAGCCTTGGCCAGCAGCATGTTCATCTTCAGAGTCTTTAGGGATTGGCTCTGCTAGACATGGTGGAAGCTTCCAGCAGCTTCTCACAGAAACCTCCTCTATCACCCCGGCCCCATCACCACCAAAAGCAGGCCATACAAATCCAATACAGCAGTGAAAGGCAAGGAGGCTCATGAAAGGCCTGGAAAATGTATCTTATGAGAAATGGCTGCGGGAGCTGGGGTTGTTTATTTTCCAGAAGAGGGGGCTCAGGGGTGACACAATCACCCTCCACTGCTCCTAAAAGGAGGGTGTAGTGAGGTGGGGTTCATTCTGTTGTGCTGTGCCTGCAGGGCCAGGACAAGAGGAAATGGCTATAAGCCATTGGCCATAACAGAGGAGATTCAAATTGTATATTTGAAAATAATTTTTTCCCATATACAATTTGTATATTAGACCAATATACAATTTGTATCTTATGATCACCAGTCAAGGTCATCAAGCAATTGGAATAAATTTCCCTGGGAGGTGGTGTGTTCCCTATCCCTGAAGATGCCTGAAGCATGTGGATCAGGCATTAGTGATGCGGTTTAGGGGTTACAGTGGCAGTGCTGGGTGGATGGATATATTGGGTGACCTTAAAGATATCTTCCAACCTAGGTAATTCTATGAGTCTATGTAGCAAAGTGTATGCTATCATTGAACACACACCTTCCACCCTCTCCAGTGGCCAGTTTGTTTTGCTGGTTACCCCTTTTTTTTGTCCATTCTGAGTTGAGCTGTATGAGCTTAGACAGTGAATGTTACCAAGCAGATACATAGAGAAGGGAATATAAGATACACTGTGGCTGGATAAAGGTGCCCATCAAGGTATTCCATCAGTCCCCTCCTCAGTAAGATGAGGAGGGAAGAAAATAAGATGGAAAAAATAGTTACTTACTCCTGGGATAGTCTTGTGTGAACCAGTAAATTATAGGCATCTAGACTAAGTTACTTAGCAAGGTATTGTGTGGGTTTTTCCCTTTAAAGTGTAAACTCACCTAAATTGAAGAATAAGACTTTATTTCTAAGCTCCTTAATCACTTTTTAAATACCTTGAGTTAAAGCTATAAAAAATACATAGTAGGATTCAGAATTAAGGGCTGTTCATAAACATAGCCTATGAATTAAATATGTAATTAATAACCTGTCACAAACAAACTGTAGATTTTTATTTTAACTACTAAGGAGACAATAAATCATTCTGAAATTGTTTTGACATCCTTGTGTTCAACCTGTACATTCTGCTGTGCATGATGCCTTCTGAACCATGTATTTGCTGTAGTATTTACAGAACTTCTTACGGCAGTAAGTGCTGGATGGTGTACTGAGGGGGAGCCAGAAACTTTTCTATTGCAGTAATTTTTGCCTTTTTCTTGCACTCAGGCATTACAAGGATTTCTGAAGAGCAGACAGCCAGACCAACCCCAGAAAATTAAAATGCTTTCCCTTTAATGAAATAAGCCAAATAGAATTTTCCCTTCAATGAAATAAAGTAACATTTGTGGCAGAAGGGAGACCCATTTGTTACTGACTTACATACAAAGTATTGGGGAGGTTCCAATCCATTAGCATAATTAATTAGCTTTCCCACTAATATTCAGTGTTCTTTACCTTTATCCATAGACCATCCATCAAGATAATGATTGTTAGTCAGGTGTATTTTTTATTAGTGTAATATGAATTAATTTCTCTCAGATGTGCATGAACATTCTGAATGGTATCTAGGAGTTTTTCCAAGTGTGGCTCATGTTAGACATATTTAAGGGTTCCTAGGTTCTTCAAAGTTCTTGTAAATCCTGATTACACAGCAGAGGAAAAACATATACACATACTTACTCCATACTCACTGTATTTCTATGTACTTGTCATCGCAGTTATTACTGTGTAATAACTTTATATGATTGAATTTTCCTATTTTCTGGTTACAAAACTCTGCAGTAAGATACAGGTTATTCAGTAAGATACAGGTTATGGAATAATATTGCTCCTATTTTCTGCAAGACAAAGAATTATGTTCTCCCAAAACAATTTTGGATAACTAGGTAGTTTTGCAAAAATTTGCAGTATTTGGGTGAAAGTCTTGAAAAGTGAACTATAGCAGTGGAAACAATTGAGAGGTATGTGGAAGTTTTAGTAATTTAAAAAGTGATTCAGCTGTCCTTTCTGTAGGGGAAGTGAATCAAGACAAAATCTATGCCTACTTTTCAAGCAGAAACTGAACTTCTGTGTACCCACTGTCAGGTATAAAGCTCATGGTGACGATCACAATATAAAACCCAGATTTTGTTTCTTTTTTGCTAAATTTGCAGAAGTGTTGGTGTATATGTGTCTGACTATTTTTGGTTGAGCTCCTTTTGGGTCTACACTGTACAGCTGTAGAGGATTTCAAATTTTTAAGCCTAATTTTCAAATGTAGTACCCGTGAAACAACCCAAAATTCTAAGGTGATATGACAGTTACATTTGTTATATCTTACTGGGAACAAATGGGACATAATAGTTAAGACCCATTCAAAACTTACGATTTTTTCACTCTTTCACTTTAATTGTTTTGATTCAAGGATAGTTTCCTTTAAGTAACTGGATTTCCTGAATATCTCATGCTACTGTTGTATTTTGTACTCCAATGCATTGTAGCAATAGCTATAGTGAAATCTTGTAATTTGCTGTGAAGTATGCTTGACACGTTATTACAAAAGTTTTCTATTGCCTTTGTTTTATAGCTAGATTTTAATCCTTGACTACAACATACCTTGTCTATATTTATTCTGTGCCTCTCTAGCTACATTTCCCCTTTTTATTAATACTACCCTGTATTACTTTGATTTCAAACACTGTACTGTAAGTACAATGTTTGAAATCAAAGTAGAAATGTGATAAAGAACAAGGTCATGCATGAAAAAGGTATGTAAAGTTGTAAGACTATTTTCAGAACACTGCATGAACTCACACTGCTATGTGAGGTAAACTTGTATAGTTTGCCTTTATTTACAAGCACTATTTTTGATTTTTTCTCTTTACTGCTAAATTTAATTACACTAATTTTCTTACATGAACTTCAATTCCATAAATTGAAAATTTGATTTAAATTTCATCTTTTTTCCTTTCTTCCACCACCCCAAATTGTCTCCCAGGGTGATATCCTAGAGTAAGTTGTTGTTCTGACATATTTCCCAATCAAATCTCCTTAGTAGCACAAATGCATTTAAAAGCACTACATTATAGTTATGTTGTCCTGCAGCTCTTGATAACCTTTAAAATACACTGTGATAGGAGTCTTTTCTATGGATATGCAAGCACAGGCACATCTCTCACTTAATGCCCTTATTTTTTCAGTTACCCATTCCTGAACATCAGCTCCTTGATTCATATAAAACCCCATATCTTATACACAGACTTTTTGACTTTTTGCTGCCATGACTAAATGCTGATAGAGAGAGAGATTAATGAGTTCACCAAGAATAGTGTCATTCTTCTTCCTTAAGCATGCTCAGGAACATCTCCCACTGGTTTCAGTTGCTGGAAAATGGAAAGTTAAATTCCTTATGAAAATTAGATTCTGTATGGAAAATGTAAGGATAGTGATATTGTGTGGGTTTTATTGTTCCTTGATGTGCTTTTATTTCAGCTCTCAACACTAGAAACATTGATAGTCTTGGAAGTAGAGTTTAGCTGAACAGGTCTTATGATTGACATTTAATTAACAGATTTGTCGATATGGATTTCAAAGTACATTTCTACATTCTGCTCTCTACATAGAGAGCTTACTAAAGGTGCCTACAAATTAACAGACCCATAGGAACACTTGGTTTTGCTGACAGGAATGAGGCCCAGGCAGCAGATTTTAACGCTTTACAGCCCAGACACTTATTTGGCTCTTGACTCTCTAACAGGGCTGTTTCGAAATAGATGAGCACAATATGGTAGCCTTAGTAGAGCAGTCACTGCTGCTAGAAAAGAGAGATGGCAGAGGATTTGGGTTTTTCAGGGCATTTGATTTCTGTTTAATGTTCTTGTTACTAAAGTCACACTGGATTGGGTTTTTTATTTGCTAGGAAAAAATATGTATGTGTAGAGTCTGTAACATTCATTTTCCAGACTAGTAGGAAGCACATGCAGTCACAAACTCTTTAGCTTTTAGGCTAAGCCTGTGCAATTCAGAATTATGGAAACTGCAGCTGCATTTATTACGTCTTTAAAGACTGTGGGACTAATCCAACCTAGGAGAAGCATCAGCTGCATTTTCTCCCTTTTACAGAACGTGCATTATGGCATCTAAATGCTATAACTTTCACTTGGAGCCAAACCTTAACACCTATATCCTTGTGAAAGGATGGGTTGGTAGGCATCTTTCTTGAATAAATTTTGTTCAATGTGGAGCAATTTCCTGAAGTGTCATCTGCATTGTATGTGTTGGGTTTCCATATTTTTCAAAATTATATCTGTAATTTTCTCATTTAGCTCAGCCATCATCCTTTATTTCTGTGTCATCTACCAACTGCCTTTGAACAGGCATCTCTGTCTTTGCATTGACAAAAAAAAATGTTGTCAAATGAGGCACGTGCTTTCAAAGGGAAATGAAGTACGTCACCTAGTTTGAAATGTGAAAGCCATGTTGTGCTTGTTTTTCACTGTTGTTATGTAAAGATGTAGCATCTGGGGCATAAGAAAAAGTCAGGAGAGATGCTGCAATAGAACGTGTCAGAGCAAGTCAATCCTTGTGCTCTCCCCTTGCCTGGCAAATTTGTGTAAAGTAGAGGTCTAAATAGGAAAAACTTGAAACTGTGGAACTCTTGAAGTGATACATTGTATTCCTCTAGAAAACTTTTACATGTAAGGCAATTGGAAATGACTCCCTCAAACATGAGAACAACTTTAATCACTGTCAAGTGTCAGTGAAGTAGACACATAAACAGAAGAAATGTCACAGTCCATCAGCTTTTCTTTACTTCTCCTATTCACTTCTCTTTTCTTGGTGACTTAAGCTTATATAGAAAATCTGTTCTGCACTTTATCTGCTGCAGAAAAATGTTGGTACATCCGCTTTGCACTTTTCCTTCTGCACAGCTCCCACCCAGCAATCAAATTGGATTTTCATTTCAAAACTTAAGAATAATCTGTCCTTGAGAAATGATTATGGTAAAATAAATGATGGTATTTCAGATTTATTCTCCTTCAGTGATTTCTATAGCGAATCTGCTCATTGCATATCCAAACCCAAAAGCTTTTTAGTTGCTCTGCAGACAAACTCAATTTGGTACCTGAAAGTCATGCCAGGGGCTTGATTACCTGTCTCTGCCAATTTTATCAATGGAAAATGTGATTTTTAGTGACAGTTTAACACTGTAACACTAAATAGAGATCAGAGGCGCACTTGCATTTCAAACATATGGGAAAAATAGAAAAGTAAGTCACACTAGAAAGAGAGACCATAGATACCCAGTTTAGATTTACAGGGAAAATGTATTAATTTTGCTTCATACAAAAGTAAGGACTGCAGAATTTTTTTTTGCATAGAAAAATTATGGGGGGGAGTGGTTAAATCAGAGTTTGTCAAGAATAAAGTTCAACTTAAAAACTAAGGCAATAGAAATATAACTGCATTATTCTAATCAATAAGTAAACTGAGATAGTGCATTTTTGGGTACTTAATCTTTTTCTACAACATTCTGATTTGTTTTCATTGGGCGTTTTACTCCACACTTCGAGAAAGTCAACAGCAGGCTTTCCCAAGGATATGCACTGAGGGAGAGAAAAGAGTTAATCCCATGTCTTCTAGAGATTAAAAGATAAAACATATTTCTAATGTATTTCCATTAAAAGGAATAAAAGAGAATTTCAGCTCTTCTGCAGAAGATACTGATAGTCTCCCACTGCTATTCCAGCTGTCTGAACTCCTGGCTCAGCTCTTTAGAGTCCTGGAGAGCCCATTTGTTTCAATTCCAGTTTCTGACAGTCTATTAGAGACAGTAAGATGATATTTATCCCTCTTCTTCTAAGGGTGAAGAAAAGGAAGAGTTTCATCAGCAAACTAAGCAAATATAAATTTTCTTATTATATATAGAATTTGTATACTGAATATCTATAAATCATGAAGGAGCTAGTTTGTTAGGGATTAGGGAAGGGATAATCTTAAAAAATAAGGGAAGATAGGCCCCTAAGAGAAATATAATACTGTTTCTTTTTAAAACATTACAAGCTCCTTTGGTAATTCAGAGTTGTAGGAAGACTGGAAAGTAAGTTACAATTTTCATATGACTCCTATTGCTGGGCTGTGGATTTTTTTGTATTCTTTCTCTCTCATAAATAGTGTGCAATAGCCCAGTTTAGAAAATAGAGAAGACAAACTTTCTCACAATTCAAAGGTTTAATCCTTGGAGTCTAAGACAGTCACATTCTCATTTTCTTGTTCTGTTCATAGATCAGATTTTGTGACGAAATGTCTTATAACTGTGCAAGAGTAACCCACCAATTTAAATATTCTTACCTATGGGTCAGGAGGAAGGTGGTAGAAAAAGGAAGGATGTTTTCACTTATTTGAAGCCAGTTATAAGGAATCACAGAAACATGAGGAAAGATGACACAATAAAAACTCAAAACTGAAGTACAAGATAGAACAATGTTATGCAAATCGTTTCAGGATTTAAATAAATTCAATTTTTCTAGTGTAACAAGCATTACATATATCTCTATGCTTCTCTTTATGCCCCCCCTATATTTTTCCACTCACAGAAGAGACCATTAGCTTAAAAAGGAGTTTGAGGGTGGCCATGTTTGGTTATAGTTTCTTCTATCCAAAACTTAACATATTTTGTGTTGGAAATTATTTTCCTCAGAAAAATAATAAAAAGGAAAAATATTGTGTTGGACAATGCAAGTTGTGTAGAGCTTGGGAAAGAACTGCTGAGACTTCTGGGTGCCAAACACTCTAAGGAAGGAGAGGCCTTTAAATTAAAGAAAAACCTGCTTCCTTGCTATGTCAGCAGGGTAAGTATTAGGTAGTTTTTGACAAAGAATGCTTAAATGTACTTTAAGTTTGAACAGAATAGGTTTATACAATACATATACATATTAGCTGTTCCTCTACTTGCTATGTATTTGCCAAGGTGGATCCTTGTTTTTTGTTAACACGTGACTATCCAAATTGTAGTTTGTCCCTAGAAACAATTATTTCAATCTGTTTGAGGCTTATGTTTTTATCCCTTAGTTTAGTTTTCCTGTGTTTGAATAAGATGTATTTTCCCAGCTAGAATTCTTTTTGTTGCTCTCTGAAGTTTCAATACCATTCCCTCAAAGCAGTTTCAGGAAATCTTCCCTCCTTCCAAAGATCTGATTTGAATTACTCTTCCGAAAGAAATGTAACAGGGGCCACAGAAATAAAACACTCTGTAATCTGGGTGCATCTCTTATTTCAAAGTGGACAATTAAACCTGTATTTTAAACAAAGTTGAAAAAAAGTCACATTGCTCTCGAAAGTCTGAGATGCTGTGTAAGCAATGCCAAGAATCATATGAAATCTTGTGGAGGAGCTTCTTCTATATAATTTGAGAAAAATTTTTATTTACTAAGTTCTAAGTTTTAACTTTCGAAGACAGAAGTAAAAACGATTCCTTCAAAATTAAACTTGGAAAAACTAGGAATAAGATTTATCTCCTTGTAAAGTATTTCAGCCCTCAACTGAAGAACCCATTCTCTACTTTAGTAGTACCTTTAGGTATATTAAGAAATCAGGAAGTCCAAAATATGCTTAGATATATTATTAACAGGTCTGTTTATTTCCTGGAAATAGTTTAACTGTTATGGCTTATTGATTCAATTTCATTTCATAGTGAAAACATCTCTTGTGGATATGAAGCGGAACATTCTCACATCTTACTAATTACAGATAGAACATTATGTATAGGTAGCAAATTATTTTCTCCCCTCTCTTCCCCACATTGTACTTTCCCTGGAGAAATCCACTCTACAGGGCATTTAAACAATGAGGAAGATGCAGAGGTTGCCACAATAGTATTATGTAGCAGATTGTCAGAGTATGATTAGATTGGGATGAGGTCAGGCATGAAAACCTGCTGATATTGTCAGCATGACAACAAGATGCTTTAACAGGTGCTACCTTCAGTTGCCTCTCTATGATGCAGTTACCTCTATAGAGCAGTCTGATAGCACACTGGGCCGGGGTTTGAATTTTATTCGGTTGGGATGAAATTTTCTGTGCCAGTCTCATATAATTTCAAACTAATTTTGGGAAGAAATGTTTTTTATTGCTCTTCGTTAAAACATCCTCTTGAAGTCAAATGAAGCTTGTTTGCTGCTCTTGGAAGATTGTTGTTTTCCTCCTTGCACTGTTGAAACTCTTCATTCTCTTCTGAGGTCTTCAGAAGCTTTTAATCACAATATTATACTGACCTTACAAGGTGAAAATGAAAATTTACTCATCTACTTTCAAAAGCTCTAAGGTCTGTACCCCAACAACAGCAATATTTTATATAATGTGGCATCAATAACTCAGCATGTCAGCACATGCTGATGCTTAATTTTGAAGAAATAGGATAAATATTGCAATAATTAATCTTCTTTTATGCTGAAAAGAGAGAGGAGAAATCATGTTTTACTGGAATAGACCAATCTATGGAGAACTTCTTGCCAAATAGATGGTTTATCAGCATTAAATATATCTTAAGAATATGTTTTAAGACTATTTGAATGATCCTATATTACAAATCTATTACAAATCCAGCTATTGACAGAAGACAACAGGTCCATGATGGATCTGTGGACCAGGGACCTTCCTGTGCTTACACTTAACCTCAGATCACCATGTATGTATAAAAATCTCATTCCACCTGAGTAAAGGAGTAGTCAGATTTTAATAGATTCTTAGTGGCCCCCATCAAGAGGGGAAGTGTGAGGTGTTTCTGGTGGCCAGACTAGAGGAATGCAACAGAATTCTGCTCTGCTTCTTCTATATAATGATTTAGAGTTTGTCACAAAAATGTCATAGAATCTCATTTAGTAGGTAATTTTCGGGGAAATTGTTCAGCTTATTCAGTCTGCATATTGCTCCGTCTCTGTATTTTGCATTAATAGACATTTAAGAAGTGCCTAAACATTAATAGACATTTAAGAAGTGCCTATTTAGATATTTCATGAAATGCTGCTTTTTGACCCAGTGTTGTACATGCTGTCATCACTCTCCCTTGTATTGTGTGTGCCTAAGGGAAGAATCCTACAGAACTGGCTGCTTTTTGTCATCCTTATTCCTCCAGGAACCTGGAGCTGACAAGTTTGGATCAAATACAACAGAGTAGATGCTTCAAAGATTGGAATTTCTGCAGATTTTATTGAAGCCTATGGTGAGTAGAGAGAGGAGTCCTAGATAAGTTTACCATGGAGGCAAAGGCTGATGTCTGAGCCCTGTGGACACCTGGGCACAACACCTGTTCAGGTAGGGTGAGATACACAACTTGTAATCTTCAGGCCTGTGGGAGGAAATATGGGACATGTGGAAAGGAGAGAGAAAAGAGCACAAGTATTGGAACAGCTGCAACAGTGGCAACAGGTTTTAAATGAGAGCTGAATTTTCTACGATAAGAGAAGTGAACAAGGCATTAAATGGCAATCTGGATAAAGAGCTTTCACTGTGTTTTCTCTCTGTTCATTGAATTTCTCTTTTATTTTGTACTTTATATTTTCAAGAGTGTGAAAGGGATAAAAATAAAAATTTACAACCCTGAAGTTTTAACAAATTATTTAGAACACTTATTTGCACAGAAGACAGAACGATTGCTTTAGCTGCTTTTATAATGGTCTAGATTTATGCATATGCTTTCAGGTTTCCTTTTATTTCTCTTCCCATCCAGCCCTCAAAATAGAAAAAATGGGGGTTTTTTTGTTTTTTTTTATCCCTACATCTTCACTTGTAGTCTGTCTTGTGAGAACTAGCTAAAAACTATGAAAACCTGAAACCAGTTAGCAGATATTCACTTCTGGGATTGACATGGCATCATACTGAGTATATTGCTGGTGGCATGGGGAAAAGGCAGGCTCTTATGGGAAGGGAGAACAATTTTGTTTCCTTTCTAAGACTTCAGTAATGACAAACTAGTGCTCCCTATTTTATGAATTACCTCATGGGAATAACCCACTTGATTGTGATTTATCTCTGGACCTACAGAGAGCACACTGGAAAACAGTAGCATTTTTTCATGTAGATATTTTTGTTCCACATAGATATTTTATCTTGTGCCTTTGTACCTTCTCAGAAGTACAAGACAGATTTACATGTTCTTCTGAAGTTGTTCATCGTCTGGGCTTGACTTACATCCAGAAATTACACATCCCAGCTTGTGGGACACAGGGTCCTTAAACCATGCAGCCAAATTGTGCGTTGTACAGAAATGTGCGCCTGACATTCTCTTAGACAAGAACCTAAATTATTTCAATATTTCTATAGTAGCTGATTACTGAATGTTTTTAGTGGGCTAATGAGAGGAGGATTTGTGCCTCTTGCCACGTAAATTGACAGGTACAAGGTGGCTCTATACATCAGGGAGCAAAGTCTGCTCTGGAAGATAACTCTTAACATTTGGTTCCCTGTGATGTGAAACAAACCTCCTAGACTACCTGGACACCTTTCCAGCCCCTGAGAACATCAGCATGCCAAAATGGTGAATCCAGCATAGGCAACAGGATTTACTGACTGTTCCTAAGCCACGATCCTAAGCAGACCTTTCACTGCACATGACAAAATGATTTTACTGATCACCTGTCCACTTTCAGGTCTGTTATTCACAGCTGTGCCTCATTTGCATAATTAATACATCAAACCAAAGTTGCCTCTTTCTGAGAAGGTTAAATGCTCCATACAAAGATACGTGGAAATTCAAAACTACATAAGCTCAACATATTCTAATTATCTATTTAAATAAATTCAGGTATGAAGCATTCCATGCGGAAAATACTTTTAGAGATGGAGAAATTGTGTTGCTCTTTCCACTGTATAATAAATCAGGTCAATGCAGAGTAATGCTGTTCTTTTCTGGATGGTAGTCAAATGATTTACATGCCAGGAATAGAATATTAGATAGTGATTTGTTTTAATGGAACCTACAATAACTTTTGCCACATAGATATTGAAATAATTTTTGGACTCCTATCAAGTTCATCAGTCTTCAGTCTCCCCTTCAGTTTCTTCTCATTTGATGCCTATTGCAAAAAAAAACCTGAAAAACAAGTATTTTCTTTAAATATAACCATTTTCCAAGAGAAAATTTGTTCTAACAGCAGTTGAGAATTATTGACATATCCATAGGTTGTTAAAAATCCTTTCTGAGTAGCTGCGCTTCAAGCAATTATTTATTTTATCTATTCATGTAGAGTTTCACTGTTTGAAAAATTTGAAAGGGACAGTTATTTTATATTATGTTTCCTATTACTAGCTTACATGCTTGGGAACTTCCCGATCAATTCAAGATCAGTTTCATTTTTTTATTTTTATTACATTCATAGGAGAACCAGAACAAAACATGAGAACAAAATCATTGATCTGACCCAAAATTTAGAATCAAATTCTTCAGGTGAGAGAGATGAAAAAAAATCTAAAACTTGAAAATGCAACTATGATGTATGAATGCAATCTTTTACAAGTATCTGTGCCTGTGTCTTGTGGAAGTGGTGTTAGAGGAGCAAGTGGAAACTCCTCTCTCCTGTGGGAGAATATCTTTAATAGTAATGAGGAAATTTCATATAATTTTCTGTTGTATGCTTACTGCTTGATGCAGGATGAGGTGAAGCTAGTATTAGTTATCATTCAATAGAAAAGGTTTGAAGTATAAATCAAAACACACAAACAGCTATATGTGTGGATATTTGGACTGGCAGATAAAATTGCAAATTTTTTGAGAATTCTGCATGTAGGCCTGCATGTGCAGGTTGATTGCATTATTTCAAACTTTTCTAAGGATTTGTAATGACCTGTTAGATGGAACCGAAATTCACTGGTCATAATACAGTGAATTATGTACACCATCTCAAGAAATAAAACAGCACGTGCAATACATTTATATAATTTGCAAGAAAAAATAATTTCTTGAGATGAGCCTTGAGATACTAGTCAAGCACATGGGTTGTTATAGCAGTTATTGTTGCATTCCAATGACAAGGTATGATTACCTTGTCAACTTCATGGCAACAATGAGATGACTTCCATGTGACAGAGTAGGAGTCAGATTCTGCCACACAACACATCATCCAGAACAGGCAATGTCTTACATCATATAAACAAACTTTTATGCACCCTGTAGTTTTCATATCAAATAAAAGACAACAGCAGTGGCACACGACCTGATCACCAGGTTAATCCTGTGAATAAACTAATAAAGGAAGAATGGAATTTCAATGCGGAAAAGGCCAGAAAAATGAAGCAAATGTGAAACTATAAGAACAGTTATACAAAGTCAAATTGAAGACCCCCCCTGTCCCAGCATTCCATTCCTAGTGATAAGTCAAAATAATTTTTCAAGGAGAATATAGATTCTAAACAACTGTATACAATGCTTCCCTGATATATTCACCCAGCCTCTAAGAAGTTGCTTTAGGAACACTATGAGTTGGAGATAGTCCTTATTTTTAGCAACCCATAGTGGATTTCTTTTCAATAACTCTTTTGAGTCTTGCTTAGAGCAGAGTAATCCTATGATCAGTCATAACATCCAGTGAGAAGGCTTTCACCACTTGGGTTGTTCCCATATTCTGGAAATAATCAGTTCCTTTATTTGCTTTGTACTTGTTAAGTACAAATTGTGTATGTTAACTCCTAGTTATGCTTCAGGAAGTTAAACCAGTATTTTGATTAGTATACAGAGATTTCATAAAATAAAACACATTAATTATTATCTTTTGTTATGTTTAAAATAATTCCGACATCAAAAATCACATGTGAGGTGGAAGTCTTTGCCAATATCAACACTATCTTCCAAATTTCCTCTGTCCCATATTTTGCAGACTTTGTTTCTTTGAGAAGTCAGATTAAAGACTTGAAGCAAAATTGGTTGTTTGCAGCATGCTGCTCTAGACAAAATCATTATTCAGTACTTGTAAGAGACGTAATTATTTTTTTTCTTTACGGAATGCTTATAAAAACTACAAAGGCAAGTTGAAAAGTCCACCTGATCACAATAATTCAAACCCAAACCAGCTACATACCCGCCAATTTTCTTTGATACTAAATAACTTGAATTTTATTAGTTTATTTGCTAACTGCTGCAGATTAAATAATATACTTCAAATGCTAAGACATTGCTTCAGAATATATATCCCTTAATGAGACAAATTTGGTATCTTCCTGTAGAGACATATAGGGTAGATGTAGAGACATGAAGTACGTGAAAAGATAAGCTTTGGGTATGAAGCAACATCTTGCTTTTTGTTGCTCTTTCAGTCATTCTTGATAAATCCTGGTTTCCAGGCTTCTTCATGATTCTTTTTGATTTATCATTTTCATTGGCTTGCCTCAGTTTTCTCTTAATCCTGCATCAGTGGCTGATCACTGGCTGTAAAAGTGGCATGACCATGGTATTTCTTCACTGATCATTCAGTAAGATTAGAAACATTTTCCAAGCTGAGTAAGTCGCAAGATGGATGACCTCCCAATGGTCACATAAAACACATTCCTTTACTAACTCAATAATTAACTTAAGCAAATAAACTTCCAAACCTCATTTTGGTGCTTCTCCTATCTTTGAGATTGAACACTCAGCTCTTCGCTGCTTATGTTTTGGTTTTCAGAACACTGATATTAATATAATGGAAAAAAAGAAGTACACTTAGAACTACATAGCTTTTTTTGTGTTTCCCACCACACTGTGTCAAATTTATATGAAATAATAGTGTATCATCAAACTATTCACTTACAGATATAGTATTTTAATAAAATGCAGTAATAAATAATAAAGGAAATTACAAGTACTAGCACAAGGGCATTATAAAAGAAGAAAATACTTCGAATCTATTGGAACATAACCCAGAGTTGTATGCTAAAGTCAAAGCTTAAGTGTTGTTCATATTTTTAAGCTATAGCAGAGGTCCAGTTAGACAGTGTATTATAGAAAGAGCCCCATGCAGAATGCCAGTTCATTCCAGGAACTGCATGGTTTTGTCCAGTCTTTGAAAAATCACTCAAAGAGAGAAAATAAAAGGAGATGAAATATATGTTGAAATCATGCTTTTATGAAATGCCATGATAAATTTCCTTTGAAAATATATATAGCATTAATATTGTTTAGTTTGAGTCCCCACTGAATAAAAAATGAACCTCAGCAGTACCATCCTTGTTCTATAAACCTTGGAGTCTGCTTAATTAAAAACTCCTCATTAAATTCACTGTCTAAAACTATTTGTCAGTGAACTGGTTTTGCTTGTTTGTCAAAATTCCAGTCTCAGAAATCTGTATCATTTTCTGCTAAGTAAAGACTATTCAGGTTAGTGTTTTTAATGATGGTTATAACTTCCTGTGAAGTTCTCCAAATGTCAGAATTAATTATTTTTATCAGTATGTAAAATAAAAATCCAAAAGCAATAAAATATACTGAAGATTTCTTTTTCACCACTCTAAGAACTCACGTAGAAAATAACTACTTATGCTGATCCATTGCTTCCTAGCAGAGAATAATGTGATATATATATTTATAGGATAGCCAGCAGTGAGCTCATTTATCAGAGAAAAAAAGTCTTAGTTTAGTTAGCACTTCTGAGCTTTGTCCACAATGAAAACTTAACCAGTGCTGACAGTGTTTGTGAGAAGCGCACGTAATAGAAATGCAGCTAAAAATAGTTCAGCTGCAAAAAAAGATGGGGTAAAATACATTGCACACATATCTAAAATTCCTTCTTGATATCCAAAGCAGGCAAATTTTAGTTCACAGGCTCAATATATGGAGATGTGGTCCACATCTTGAAGACTTTTTGAAGATTTACTGCTATTTTTAAAATACTGTATAAAATTTTGCAAGGAAATTGTTCTTACAGCTTTCTTGATCACTAAATAAGGTTTAAGGAAAAATTATATTCTACCAGTTTTTTTAAAAAGAATGGGGGACAAATCTTCATTTTATCTGTTTCCTTTTGCAGATTCTGACTGAATTTTCTTACAAAATAATTTCTTTTACAGAAGTTTTTTAAAACAGAAGAATGACTCTGCTTTCACATTTGCTTTTCTACTGGCCTTACACAACTGGTACTTTTATTTATTTTTTCTGAAAATGAAAAGCACTTTAGACATTGAAGAAGTAATACTGTAATATTTGCCCTAATATTCGCTTAATAGAAGGAATTGAAATTTTTTTCTGTCTCACCAGGAATGTAAGTGCAAGGAGTTTTTGATTCATTTGCATCTTGCTTACATTCACTCTTAGGAAAAAAAAAAACCTACAAAAACTCCAAACCAAACCAAAAAAGCCGTGGTCAAATCACAATAAAAATCTGGGCTCAGTAAGGCTGAATACTCCAAAGCTGAAGGGCACAGCTGTGATGCATGGTCTGTCAGCTGCATTGCTGTCTCTGATGGCTGAGGAGCATCACAGCAGCTGGAAAAGTACTGCAGCCCTAAGCCCTGGTCACACTGACTACAGCCTGTGTCATCATCTGCATGTGAATGGGATGGAGGTGACAACATTGCCACACCTGACATTAAGAACTGAATCCATTCAACAAACATTTTTTCTCAGATCGCCATTTCTAAACAAAATTGTTTGCTGGCTAGTAAGAAACTGGCACATTTTTCCATCAATCCTGTACTTTCAGTTGGCTTCCTTGAAATACATGTGCAGCTGAGTATGTACAATTCTTTTCTAACCTTGGGTCCTAATCTGCCATTGTTCATTTTGAAAGCTGAATTCACTGAAAAAAAATTTGGTAAACCAATGACTCATGTATTATTTAGAATTCAAATGGTAAAAATCTGATCCTGGATTTAATGTATGCTATATTAAAGTGATTCTAAAAAGCTTTTATCATTTTCCTGTAATTCTAAGCAGAGCTCTGCTTGCTTTCTTTTTGCAATTTTACTTGTTTTTTAGGCTTTCTGTGGGTTCCCTCATTTTCAGTAACGCTGTTAACATAACATTAACCAGTTCTGTGGTTCCGTTTTCTTCTTCCTTTTTTTTCTTTTCTTTTCTATTTTTTTTTATTCCACTCCTAGTAAAACAACTTCTGCATGATTATGTATGCCAGGTTTGAAACAAGGATCAAGCGCTTTATCCACCAGTACTTCAGAAGAACTTTGCTTTATGGAGCCCTTACTTTCTCCTCTCTTAACATTTTGAAGTAATCAGATTTAAGACTCCTTTGAGAATCAGTGGTGCAGTCTGGAGAGAGAACAAGAATGTAAAAGCAGGGGTGGTGTGGAATGCTTCTCTTTTGCAGAGGGGTGAGACCATGGCATTGGCTAGTCCAGTGCTAGGAGCTTATTGATGTCGAAATGGTGTTAGAGGCGTGAGATGCCAATCACAAAGTGAGTGAACTTCCGAAAAATATGGAACAGATAACAGGCAAAAAAAGCCTTTCAAGAGGGTGACTGCGCCGTGATCAGAATCACAGCTGAGAACACAGGGAGTTTCCCAAATGAGGGATGATGTTTGACTGCTTAGTGAAGGCCTGAGGCAGTCAGCCCCAGGTGCCTAATGGAAGCATTTTTTCTGTGTAGAGTTATGCCTTTCACAGTTTTTAACAGAAATCTGCTGAGCCTTTCAATCCATGAAACAAAAGTTTTTCACTTATTGACGATTTTCCTAGGTTTTCTGTCCTTGCAGTAGTGCATCTAACAGGAGGAAGTATATGTCTTGACTGTAAGGTGAAAGAAATAAAAGTCCTGTAGGTTTGAAATTCACTATTTAGGCAATAATTGATCAATTGACTGATCGATATTCTCATCACATAAAAGGAAGATGCACAGTTAAAAAAGTAACAAGTCAGAAGAGGAATCCAATTTCAATCAGTTCAGTCCACTCAGCTAGTTGAAGGGGACTTTTTCTCTACCTTAGCAAAATGAGGAGGTTGTCTCTTAGTTCTTCCAAGGGAAAGACATCTTCAAGTAGGAGGACATGCTCTAGAAAAGAGAAAAACAGTATGATGGCTCAAAGTTGAAATTAAGAGTCAGTTTTTTTCCCGACTTGAAGTAAAGAGGAAGAAAAATTTTACTGTATTGCTTTCTATATCTGAATTTTAAGAAATAAAGATCAAGGGGTTGGAACAAAATGGGAAGCAAACTACTAAGAAGTTGGAGTGAATCACAGCTACATTCTATCTCCATTCACCACCACCCTATTTCTGTATGTAAGGTCTTATTTATTTAAAATTCAGCTAGGTAATGTTCAGAATTGTTTCAGTTTTTATTCTCTAATTGTATTTTGCAGTGAGTAACACTTGCCATCATCAAAATACAGCTGCATGTTTATGATATACATTCATGTTGTTGGAAAGGGATGAAAAGTCAATCTAATAAGTGAACATTTACTTGGGTTCTTTCATTTTATTTGCCAGAAATACTATTATGGTCTGTAGCTATTAAATACAAATTCCACTTTCGACTTCATCTTACTTATATATAATGTATTCTTAGGACAGTATATTTATATTAAGGGAGTGATGAATCATGAAATAGAACAGGAAAACTGTGTATTGACTTGTCTTCATTTTCTGCCAAATTCCTAAACTAAATTAAAGTTCCTCAATTTGGAGATTTGGAGGTTTTTATCCTATTTCTAGTATATTGATCAAACAGTTCATTGATTTATTTTATTGAGCCTGTAAAACGAACATCATTGCCTTTGGTCCCTGTCTACATTCTACTTTTACCTCTTAGTCTAAGTGCCTAAATGGATGACAGATGCAGTTGTGGGAAAGATTGAGACTATAAACAGCAGGTACTCAGCTGCTTATGACCAAAATGCAGTGCCTCTGAAATTTTCATTCTTTGTACTCTTATACATATGACTCATCCTTAATTTGTGTAGTGATTTTAATTTTATGAGGAAGAGATAGATGCATAAAAGTATTTATGCATTTCCTGTCATGCTTCAGGTAGACACATGATTAAAACCTTATAATCAAGAAATAATTTTTCACATTCACAGAGTGCTTGTCCTGCTACTCAGGACCTATTTTTAATTAAAAATCTGAGCTCTGGTATACATGCAAATATCACTATGTTAACAATAATTGCCATGAAAACATGAAAGACTCACCTACTCTCTTGATAAAGCAATAGAGAAGGAAAGCAGTGAGATATCTTACACCTTTCTTAGCTTCACAAAATGAATTGTAATAGACACAGTATAACATGAGGTTTTCACAAGGTTAGCCCTCCCTGAGTGATTTACTATCTGAAGATGAAGGATGCTGTAAGGCAGAACTGGGACTTTAACTCTTTCTTACTATTCAACAGGAAAACATTAATATTTTACAGTGGATAATGTAAATCTGATACAGCACTTCATTAAGAGCAGTTGAGAACTAAAAAATACAGAATTTTTACTTTTTGAAATGTGATACAATATGGTAAAATGACACAAAATGCAGTGTAAGAGTATAACCAAATTCTTCATTACCTGTGCTCTGCTTCATACTGGAACCTTTTGTTTCAGTGGTGGAGAGTGAGTAAGAAGTTCTTTCTAGTTCCTATTGTTAGACGGATTAGTATAGGAAAGCCAAGCTTATATTGCAAGAGTATTGAACTTTATATGAAGATTCAAGGTCTCCACAATTTGGATTTTTCTGATGATCAGAACTCACTGTACCAACACTCTGGTATCTGTAAAGCAGAATCCCTGCATGATCTTTAAAAACCACAAGTGTAGCTTTCTGTCAGTCCAGACACAATTTTTTGGTCATTCATCCTTTATTAATACTTATGGTTATTTATTTATATTCATTTATAGGTATGCCTTGTTACGGTATACCTTGTTAATGTTTCATTCGGCAGAATGTGATTTTACAAAATATATTGTTGTGTATCCAGCCATTACATATGGAGAATACACTTGACTTGCACAGAGTGCAAGTAACTGTGTGGCTTTTTTGACTTAGGAGGCAAGCTAAGTAGAGATGACATCGACCATAACTGTATTACATGCCAATTCTTCTCATTCCAAACTAAGTGCCAGTGGAATCTTTTTGGGGTCCATTGCAGCCACACTGCATATATATGCAGAACATGTGCCTGAAAGCTTTGTCATTGCCTCTCTCTGAATGTCTCTCTGAGAGTGCTGAAATAATTGTACAATTGAACAAATGAGCAGGTATGGATTACCTGAGAAATATTAGAAAGTAGTAGCAATAAACACAGCATAGGGAAAAATCTCTTATTTTTATTTCTATAGATTATAACAGCATGGTGAATATTCATATTTATAAATATATGGGTTGGTCCAGGCAGCCCAGAAAATGTGCAGTTTTCTGTATGGTTATTTTCCTGCACCAGATCATGTTGGCAGATATTGGTACTTAACTTCTCTGTCTTAAGACCTTCCTTCTTTTATTTCCATGTGCAAAGATGAGGTTTCTTGCTCGTTCTCATTTCAAAAATGCTCTTCATTTAGCAAAACAGATGTTCAATTCAAATAGGCTTCAGGTAATATGGACATCTCTGCCTTTCCTTAGTGAATCCATCATAACCAAATTACATATGCATAAATGCAGCCTAAGTCCTTCAAGGACATACTAATTGGCTGTGTCATTTCAGATTCGCTCTTTGGAATAAATATGCCCCTGTGGCTGTTTGAAGCATTTAGATTCACAGATTCTATTTGAAAATAGTGATTTGATATATATTAGGTATATATTGTTACGTACACAGAAAGAAAAAGGGATAAGAAGATAGTTATTCAGTAAGGTGTAAAATAAAATAAGTTGACTTATTGCACAGTCATATATCCTTTTTACATACATGCAAGATGAGACTCTGATCAATCATCTCTACTACTCCTAATTTATTCACAGTGATATAGCTTAGCTAACTGGATTTTTCCCATTCATAATGAAGTGACAGAAGATATTTCTAGCTACAACAATTCACTAACTCATGGATACAACCATCATAGGTAATGGAAGATTTTGATTTCTGTCAGTGTAGGTAGATGAAATATTTCTAAAATATGGTATACGGTAACCTAACTTGAGATAAAACAAATTCAATGGAATGTCTGCTATGGAGAAAACCTATAAGGAGATCCATCAACTTCAGAAAAACTTTAAAAGGGTTGAAGCATTTTTATTAGGTGATCTTACACCAAGTTTTATTGAGATAGGCAAACTATATAGTATCAGGTTGGATGACTAAACATAGTAAAGAGATATTAGGTTATTCATAGCTGCTCAAACTTCATGACAGTGTCTGTCTAATTAATCAGATGTGCCACTTTAAGTTCCAATTTTTGTGCTGTTTTTTGCAGTGTAAAAACAAGGAAACTGTAGTGACAAACTTTTCTCTCAGAGCTGATATTAACTGTGATACTGTCAAAATCAGGGAGAAGCTCTCCCTTGGTGTGAATGCAAAGCAGTGAAAACCTACATGGATTAAACCAAAACATAGTAGTGCTAGCAATTATTGCAGAGGACATTTGGGATCATCATGCAATCACTATTTCGTTCCTTTATCTACTAGGCAACATTCAACCTTACCTAGCTAGAAGTTTTGGTCCTTTTGTTTTAATATAAGGAACTTTAGAAACAAACACCCGCATTTCCATCAGGTTCTAAGGAAGATGAGACTGACAACTAAAAGTACTTCAAATCTAGGAAATCACCAGTAGGCCGGAGTGATAGGTTCACCAGAAATAAAGTTGTGTTTTGTGTTGGAAACTGGTATGTGTGAACAGGGAATGTAGCAATCACAGAGTCATAATGTTTGATTATAAATTACTTTTGAGGGCTCATTAAGGCACAAGAGCATGCATTTCATTACAAAACCACAAGGATTTAATACAGGTAAAAAGCCATTATGGCACTCAAGGGCAAAATAAACTGTAAGCAATGCAGCATGCCTTTATAACAGTAAAGTAATATATAATCTGCTTTAAGCCTTACCCCAGTAAAGAGGCCCTAATTCCAGACAACGCTCCAAATAACTGAGGAATAGAAACACATTATTTACAGATTGGCATTTCTCCCATTTGTTGCTTTGCCTCTCTTCAAATTTTATTTAAGGGTCTTTTTTTATTGAAATTTGACCTGAGAGGAATTTGACAATACTGCTAATACTGGTATTATAAAAGTCACATAAATACTAAAAATGTGGCTGAAGCACAGTTCTGTTCCACCTTCCTCTCAAAATGAGAAAGTTCTTCATACCACTGTTATAAAGCAAATTACACAATTAGATTACAAATGCATATCTAAGCAACACTTTGGCATCTTGTTCCTTTTGTAGAGTGTGTTAAAAGCATCTTTTAAGAACAAACACATCTTTCCACTTCCAAAAAAGCTACTTACAGCATTCCTCTCATGTTCTCAGGGAAATTATTACACTGATGACTCCATTATGCAGATCTTTCTAAGTTAGTCTGAAAACCTGCATAGCTGCAGGACTGTGGTGCTCTGTGGTGCTTTTCCAAAAGGCTAATTATCTAGTGTCAAGCACACTGCTAGTAGAGTGGTGCTAACTACATTCCTTTCCTCTATTTGTTCACCTAATGAACTTAATTAGGTTCAATTACTTAGGTTATTGCTTTTCACCTGTTCTTAACTTGAAACTAGCCGCTGCTCTTGTCAGTTTTAATGAGGAAACTCACCTATTTTTTCCAAAGATATTAGTTCTGTCATTTAAACATGTTATCCCTCTGAGAGATGGCAGGGAGACCCAAGACTAAGTGCGCAACACAGCCTCAGTACAGCTACAAGAATATTCATAGACCATGCCCTCTTGATGCACGTTTGTGGGCACGTGAGAGAGAAGGGTCTAATGGGGAACTTTCAACGTGGCTTGGCTAAGGGTAAAACATTTTCCAGCTTGGGCCAGAGAGCAGGAGAAATATTAACACCTTGGAGGTTCTCACAGAGACAGCAGGGCTGGAACGCTCGCTCAGCAAAGGAAGTTGTGGGACTGGTGCTGCAGGAGCAGATTTGGCTTCACAGCATCTGACTGCACCCCAGTAGAGAGTGAAGGGGGATCACAGGGAATCACAGGGATGGGGATGTTCTCTTGATTACCACAGTGGTGGGAGAAAGACATTGCCAAAACAGAAGTTTTAAGGTTTAAGACAAGTTTTTTTCCCCCACAAGGACAACCAGGCATCAGTGCAGGGCACAGGGAGGTGATGGTGCCTTTCTCCTTGGAGGATTTCCAAACTCCTTGCAATAAATTCCTAAGAAACCCAGTCAGACCCCATGTCTGAGCCTGTTCTTTGCAGGGGTTAGGACTAGAACCTTCTGAGGTCTCTGCTGGCTTGATGTTTTATGTAACTGCTTTGATCCCCTCCATGGTATTTCACCACTATGTTCACCTGGCTTCTTCATTTTTAACCAAAGATCAGCCACTGTAAATCACATACATTTTGAAACCTGCCTTCAACCAAATGAAGCAATAGAAATTCTGCTAACTAAGGTATTAGTCCTAGCAGTGGATTTCCCCTGCTTTTTATGGACTTTTATTTTAGTTAATATTTAAATGCCTTAGACAGAGAAGTCCTAACCAAATGCAAAAGAACTTTTATTTTTATTGTAGTATAGAAAAGCCTTAGTAAGTGTAGAGGTTGCAAGCTTTGTGCTTTAAATTCTTTACAGTCCATTTAGATTCAATTTTTGCTTCTTGTGAATGATTCTTCCAGTATCAAGGGATACCTCTGTCATCACAATATTTTCAATAACATCCACAAATCCTCTGAAAGTCAAGGCCCCACAAAGTATTAAGAACTATTCTGCAGAGAAAACATCAATTCTACTATATTTCAACTATGAAATATGACACTTGCAAACAAATGCAATCATTGAATATAGTATAATATAAAAACTGAGTGATATATCACCTTGGGCATGGCAATAGTTCTAGGAGTAACATGACTGTGATCGCTTCCTGCTATTAAGAAATGAACATTCACTCCCATGTAAAGTAGAAAAACATTTCTTAGTGAAGGGCAAGTGTCCACATCAGCCACTGACATATAATCTTTTGCAATAGTGGATGAAGTGAGTGCACCAGAGTAAATATGTCCTCACTTTTACCTTTGAAATGTTACCACTTTCAAGGGTTATACGTGGATATAATTGTCCATGGTTAAATAGGAATGTCCAAGTGTAGTAATCATAGAAATTACTCTAGTTTTGAGATTTGCACCATCAATTTATGGGTATTTGAAAATATTAGAAATACTGCTTAAATAATTTAAATCAAATATGATGAAATCTACAGGGCAGAATTATGCTGCCCTGCATATATGCCCATTCTCAGCCAAGCCCACATGCTCAACACACAATTATACAAGGCAAATAGTGTGTGTGAGCAAACTAGAAGAAATATGGACCTTGGTATGTTATCTGTAATAGTCAACAGCCTTTCAAGCAGCTGAATAGGACCATAGATATATTTAAGATCCTGATGTGACTTAATAGGTGGATAGCATTCAGCAGTCTTTGAGGCTGTTTTCTTTCAACGCATCTACAGTTTCAGAGAGACGTTCTTCTCCAGCTGCATGGTGAAGTTTTAGACAAGCCTGTTAACCTACACTCTTCTAATTGACCTGGAATGGATAAAGTTCCACAGTTTTTATATGGTGTGCATTTAAGCTGACCAGTATTCAAAGCTCATAGTTGGGTCTCCAAAGAAAACTTTTGTGTGTACCATTATTGTAGATTGTCCAGTATCTGCACCGATGTCTTCCTCACCAATTGTCATAATTTCATATAATTTCCTCTTTTTAAAATTTAGTTTGGATTCATATCTTTACTGCCTCTGTAATCTCATTAGCATACACTAAAGATATATAAAATGTTGTTAAAATTTATGTCCTTAAAATATAGTATCTTTGCTTTCATTTTTTAATTTAATGCTTGAAAAGGCTTTGTGGATCCTATGTAAGAGACTTGCATCTGGACCATAAATTAGAACTCTATGGTTGGAAACATGGCTACAAAAGCCATCTCTTGATCACTAGTTTCCCTTATGCAGTCTTCTTGTCTGCTCCATTCTCTGACTCTGCCATTGTCTCATTATTTCCTGCTGAACAGAAATAATCTCATTTCCTAGAACTGACCTGTAGAGAACTGTCACAACACAAATCACTTGATCACTGGCTCAACAACCTGAGTCACGTCAGAAAGTCACTACCCTGCCAAATCTATTTTAGAAACCCCTGAGGAGCTGACACAGTGAATCAGTTCTCCCTGGTGAGGCTTGCCACAGGGTGTTTTTAGGTTTTTGGGTTTGGGTTTGTTTTTTAGTGGTTTGGTTTTTTGGTTTCTTTTGGGTTTGTTTGGGGTTTTTTTTGTTTGGTTGATTGGTTTGTTGGGGAGATTTTGTGTTTATTTTTGGGCTTTATTTGGTTTTGTCTAAATGTTAAGAATATGTCTGTTTTTCGCTTTCTGCTTCTTTAGTGGCAATGTTGTTAAAAACAAATGGGATGTGTGCATAAAGCATGCACAGCACTGCTAGTTCACTCCGGGAACTGCAAAGTTGCCACTTGACCAACAGAAATGTCAGCACCAATGAACATAATGTCACACAGTGATTACGGTTGCTGTAATCTCTCTGAACTTAGTTTGCTTTGCTTATTCCTTTGGTTTTTGCCTGCTTGACATGAAAGTCTTTTTAACTCATAAGAAGAGAAGATTCAAATCAATTGATTTTAAAAATCTGTCCAAAATTGACAAAATACCTGAAGAAAATAGAAAAGAAAAGAAAATAATTCTTGTGTTGTTTATATATCATTGCTGTTTTACATTACTATGTCTTCAGAGATGCAGATGGATTATTAATAATTTGTCATATCATCAGTTGTTAGGGTGTCATCTGTCATCAGAATTCTCAGACTCCAGTTTCTGTATGCTTTTGCTTTTACCAAAGTGAATTAACGCAGCAGGGTCAATATGATGACTTAGATGTCACTAGTCTTATGCAGGAAACACGGAAAGGATTATTAGCTATGGAAATCTGTGAGAGGATTAAGACATAATTCTGACACTAAAAGACAGTTACATAAATATAGTAAAAAGTTTTTGACTAGTATATCTGTTTAGAAGAATATCGCAGCAAGATGCAGGAGGAATTTCTTTCTTGAGATTGAGCTGAAACCAGTCTCCCAAGCTTACAAAAAAAATGTAAAGGCACTAATCTAGGATAGCCCATCTTTATGATTCCATTTATTCATTGACAAAAATGCCCAATTTCAAATCCCTCCTTATGATACTTTAACAAGCCAGCTAAGTACCATTGTTTTGTAAGAATGCCTTTTGTCCCTTATTGAAGTTGACAACCTCTGTATTAATGATTAAGTAACTGCTAGGATGAAATTCATGAGGGAAGACTCTTGAACCATATTAATAGCTTTCTCAATATCTGTTGGACTTCTTGCCTGCTAAATTAGTTCTGTGCTTGAACAATTTCTTTAAACTTTTATTTGGAGTTCCATGTTCCCTTCAATATCTTCCAAGTTGAGGAGTGCATTTGGTTTTGTCTATAAGCTTTTGGATTAAAAAAAATCCCTGACCACCCCTATGCAGAAGCATCTCTGTATTCCTCTGTATTCCTAATAGGCCTAGAAATATAATGGGTATATTTAAAAGTGTAAGCAATACAGCTAAGTACATGTGTTCCTGAAACATCCTTGTTCTGCCTCCCAGTCCCATTAAGCTTGCTTTAAGACTCTGGGCTGTAAGAATTTAATACCTTCTTTCAGTTTGAGGTATGGGGGGAGCCATTCACCTCTGGACCTGTAGTTTTAGTGAAGATTAAGTTTTACTGATGCTTCCACTAAAATTACGCAGCTTTAGTTGCAATTTGCCATCTGCAATTAGATTAATCGTCTCCAAACTAATGAAGTGTAATTTGTAAATGAACTGTTTGTTTCTCTGTAAGGATCACTCCACTCATCTAACTGTCAAGTCTCCGCCAAATGGATGCCTTGTTAATCATGGCTGTCAGAGTCTAGCCTTTCTGAATTATGTTGACTTTCTGGAGTTGTCCCTTGGCTTGACTCTTTGACAAAGACTAGGCAGGGCAGGAAAGACATCTGTTTCTGGTTTTCTTCAAAGCCACAGAAAAGCAGAAGTGCAGGCTTCTTTATGCTTTCCATCTTTCTTTTGGCAGTGTTAAATAGGTCTTTGGGATCGGATCTTCTTACAGAACATTTTCCTGTTACACATTCATGATGATATGGCATGCCCAAGATAAAAAATAAGAACAATTTCTTTATGATTGATGATTGATATTATAATAAACATCAAATACGGCACAGTATACTTTACACAGTAACAATATGATATAGAACCCTAGGACTGGTTGGCCTTGAAGAGCTTTAAATTATCCTTTCTTGAGTTATTTCTTTCTAATGTTTCCCCTTCTGATTCCAGAAATGTGTTTTTAATGATTCTTTCAGCTTTCAGGTAATATATCCTCATTCTTCTCAGAATATATTCTTCTCACACACTGATGCATCTCTGTGTGTGTTTGTGTATGTGTGCACGTTTGTGTGTGCGTGTGTGTGTGTGGTTTTGAGGTTTGGGTTTGCAAAAGGGATGGAGCTGTTGGGGTTTTTTGTTGTACTTAAGAGCAGCAGTAGCAGCTAATCTTGTTCTGAGTCCTTTGTACTTCTGATAATAAAGTTCATCTGGTTTATACTGTTCCACTAGCATTTATCTAAAGAGTTTGGCTGAGCTAACAGTTGAGCCTTGTGAAACTGCAGATGCATTCATAATGCATAAGTCAGAATGGCAAAACTATATAGTCAGATCACACTACTTATATAAATTCCTTATTTCTTATTTTTCTCATGCTTCTAAATTTTGACAATGAACTGCTTTTCTGCAAGCTGTTATTTGCATCCTGATTTGTTACAGTGTGTACAAGCTCCAAAGCAGCATTGTGCACCTTTCTGAATTCAAGTGAATAAGCAAGTTTGTCAAATGGGGTTCAGGATTTGTAGTGATTTATAAGAATTACAAGTAGATTATTATTATTACCAATTCCAGTGTTTTGGGATTGGCCATTTTACTTACAGACAATGGTATCTTTGAGGAAAGAAATAGCAAGTCAATAAGGAAAAATAATGCAAAGACAGCTGAGATGCCAGTATTTGAAATTTTGGGCATGTATATTTTTAACATTTATTATGTATATCTTTAACATTCACTGCTAGCCAAAAGCCAGAAAAAAGGACAGAAAGTAGTGTGTCAGAAAACAGATCTTACTAATATATTTTCTCTTTTCTCCTTTAGTAAATTGAAATTACACTTGTTTTCTTGTGTAATAATTTGAAAGAATTTAAATTAATTCTTTATTTAACAGTTTTGTTTTTTCAATTAGCGTATTAATTGCTCAGTAATCAGTGAGAGTATTCTCATTTCTACCCTTCAAATCCATATTTTTCTTATGCATGTTCTTCTTTATGTTCAGAGAGCTTTTCTGTCATTTTGGAACAGTTTGCAGTCTGTGGCAGTTTTCCCACTTTGCCTCTACAATGGTAAATATGGACTTGGTGTTCCAGTAGAGCCAAACCAGCTTTCCTGATGATGATCCTACTCTAAGCTTGTCTCTCCTCTGCCAGCCTTATATCTCACACCTAAAGTTCTGCTAACATCAAGATGTCTTAAGCATTGCCTTCGTATTGATATAAATACAATAACTTCTTCAAGAGCCAAGAGTTGCTTTGGCCCAGGATAGATAAAGGCACTGTATGAATTGGTGACAACTGGTTTTTTCCTTCCCCTAACCTCCAGTTATGTCTGGTATGCAAGGGAATGGGATAAGTTATCTCCCTTGTCTTCCTTTAACTTACCATGGCATAGCTTACTCCCTTCCTGTGCTCAAGGGCAGCTACTTTTGAGAAACAAGGCTCCACCTTTACCCACTTCCGAGTTTAAGCTCTCTCCAGCCACCTCCATCTGTCACAGGACATTAGGCAGGCATTCCAACTCTACTGTCATGTCCAAAAAATTAAGTAGCATTTGTGGACAAAGTTAGAAAACATTTGTAACTGGGATGGGCAAAAATTATTAAATAAGAGCTGTTTAATTAAACAAGAGCTGTGATATTAGCGTGGATAGCTAAGATTTATGAAAATCTCAATTCAGCACTATTTTGCTAGACTGAAATCACATCTAGGAGCTAGTTGATGAGTGCAAGGATTTTCACAAGAGAACATTTACTGCAAATGAAGGAATAAGTGTGTTGGCAATTAGAGACTTTGGGGGAATATAAAAGATCAGCCCCTGAAATTGAATTTAGATGTGACTGTTCTGTTTTCTGTGATTGATCAGGCTTGTGCAATGCCTCAGCTTTTCATTAATGCCAATGGCTAGACTCATGTGCTCTGCCACTTCAGCAGAGGGAAGGCCGCTTGAATTCTGCTTTCATTCTCCTTTTCTTATTTCCCTGGGGTTCAAGGGTCAGCAATCAAAGTACACATCAACCAGCCAAAACTGAAACTTTTTCTGCATCACTGAACAGACTCTGAAAAAGACCTGTTTGTATGGATCATGTCTATTGCTATTTGCCATTGCTATTTATCTTACAAATAGAAGAAAAAAACATCACCTGCATGAGTCCTGGAATCCTGTATTAAATTATTTCTTATGTCTGGGCAGACAAGTACTTGAATTTTGTATTTATCCTATAACAAGGTATGATTTCCATTGTGAATGTATCATTCTAACTTATATAAATACTCTTTAGAGAGACTGAAAGAGCTAGCTTAGTTCAAGGGTGATCTTCATTTATGAGACAGACTGTGAGTCATTTGTTTCCCCATAAGCAAAAGGGTTATCATGCTTACTGGACCATTGAAGACCTCTCTGAATGTATAGCTAGAACTTATCTTGGGTTTTATGAAAACTTTAATAATGACAGTAGCTTAAAAACAAAACAAGCAAAAAACCAACAAAAACAAAAAAAACCCCAACCAAACAAAATTAAAAAGCTGTAACAAAAATTACAAGGAAAAAGTAGAACTTGATTGATAAGTGAGGAAATATCCTTGTAGAAGTTTATGGAAGTCAATTTTTTTCTTATCTAAAGTACTTAAAATGTAAAAAATATATGACTACCTTTAAGGTCATGTCCAACCTAAACCATTCTATGATTCTGTGACTTTTTCTGACACAACATGGAATCACCTTCTAAGGAAATTTGTCCTATAATATCACTGTTAAGAAAAAAACAACTTATTTAGGCACCACGTGATATGTGGCTGAGTGAAACTGAACAGTGGGAAATGACATATTATGAGCAACAGAGAGGGAACATAAGAAGTGATACATCCACAATACATCCACCTAACCTTTCTCATGTTTTTTTCTGGACCAGCTCTCTTCAGCAACTGCTTCTTGTTCTATGTTATTCTTCAAGCTGCTAATGAAAGCTGGCAGCTGTCCTGCTAGCTACCTGAGTCTTTGGTTACCCAGTTAGACAGTGTTGATGAAACCAGCAGCTATTAACACAGTTTTCACCTTCATGGTGTGCTTGGGTTCTGCCCAACAATCTTTAAAAAATAATCCCCAGCACCAATTATCAGCCAAATGTTTTAGTTTATTTATATTCATACACACACAGGCTCACAAGTTTGGACAGACTTTTTTTTTCTAATTTTTATTTTTACTTAGCAAAATGTAAGTAGATGGTTCAGTATGCACTTGTATAAAAGCTGTAATTTGTAGAAGGTTGGGCTAAAGATGTATTAAAAGAGAGAACCCTGGCAAACTGTGTGTGCATGGAGTAGCTTCCTTTTTCTCTCACTGCTGTGGTTGATGTTTTATTCAGATGATCTCTAAAGACACTCAGTTAATTAGCTCAAGGAAACAACACAAAAATTTAAGTTAGGTCAGATAATGAGTTCTGTAGTTTCAGTTGGCTTCCCTGGGTGATTTAACAGAACAGCATTATGCTTTCTCTTGGCCTTGGAAATCCTCAGGCTTAACTCCCAAACTTTCACTTGAGCACTCACAATATCTGCTATCTAACTGATAAATTAAAAATGACAGAGGATGAGAAATGGAGAATAAATTGGCTGTTCCGAGTTCAGCACTAAAGGACAGTAGCTCAGATGATTCACCTTCAAGGACCAAAGGCAGAAATAGCCTTTGAAAGCTGAGTGCTCTCCCTGAAGGTTTCTACCAGCCAGTATGAATTTAAGGGATATACCATCCCAGGCTTGATTTCCACTGAACCATGAGGGTCAGTGCCAAGCAGTTGGAAAGGGACTCCTGCCAGCAGGGGCCCATCAGGCAGCTGGCAGAGGTGGAGGAGTGCAGGCAAAAGCGCTGCTTGGGTCATGATGGACACGCAGCGTGCAGACATATGTCAGTGATGCCAATTAAACCATGGATGCTCCACTGTACCTAAAAAGAAACTAACTGTTTCTGCAGCAATAAGGCAACAAAGGGTTCCTTAGTTTCTTTTCTTTAGTGCACATTACGTACAAAAAATACAAAAAAAGGAAATGTGATTATCCTATGTTCATACCATTAACCCAATTTGTTGCAGTGTTTTAAATCCCAAAGAAATTTTTTCTATTCACTCCTTTTGCTGATCGGTAAAAAATCTCATATACCCTACTGCTGCAGTTGTTTATGTTGGCTTTATTTTTACTTTTTTTTGGACTGCAGGGCTTGTCTCCTTTTTCTGATATTGAAAATTACTTAATGTCTCAGTTTGAATATGGCATAATTTCCCATCTCTCTAGAGAGTGTGAAAGCAAAAATATTGAAACAAAGCAATGTCTTCATTAATTTGTTTGGAAAAATGCAGGAATAAAGTAGTTTATTTTTCCTGTAAGCATGAATAAAGAAAAGGTTATGACCAAAAATGGAATGTTCAGAGAGAGAATATATTTTGCAGCAATAATATATTTTGTAGAGCGGAACTTTTATATTGCTCTCCAGTCAGGACTTGCATTATTTATTTAGTCATATGAAATTTATCTCAGAAATAAATAAATTGGAAATTGGATTTCCCAGACAACAACAGTATCATTATCATAAATGGCATTAGTTTCACTGTGGCCATTTCAAATTTTTCTTCTTTTTTTCTTTTTTTTTTTTTTGTGTGGTTTTGCTTTTTTGTTTGTTTGGGGGGGCTGAGGGGCTTTTTGTTTTTTTTGTTTGTTTGTGAGGGGTTTTTATTTTTAATTTTTTGGGGGGTTTTTTGGGTCATTTTGTGTGAAACAAAAGAGAAATACACATGTAGGGATGTGTAATTGTTGCCAGTCAGGGCAGTATTATTATAAATACCCTGAAGAATGCCAGACTACTGAGTCAGCTAAAAGCTCTGTTGATCAGATGCTAGATGCTGTCTAGCAGTACAGGAATGATGCTCAACACAGATTCATTCATTCACATCTAGTTGCATTTCCAGCATACAACTGTACTCTGAAATGCAACGTCACTTGCTGTACTAAAGGTATTTTTGTTATGTTAGAGAGCTCTGTACAACACAGGAACAGTAGTACTTCAGGATCTCTGCTGGATTTCTCAAAATCAGAATTTCTTTGGCCTTTCCCAGTTCATAGGAACTCCCACACTTAGTCAGCAGCGTGCCCTGCCCAGACAGGAATGCTGTGTGTGTCCTGGGTTGTATCAAAACTGGGGAAGGGAAAGGATTCTCTCACTCTGCTCTGCACTGGGGCAGCCTCACCTTGAGACCTGTGAGCAGTTTTGGGCTCCATAATATAAGGATATTAAGCTGTTAAAGAGCATTTAAGGAAGGGCAATGAAGACGATGAAGGGCCCTGAGAGCAAGTCATATGAGGAGCAGCTGAGGTCACTTGGTCTGTTCAGCCTGGAGGAGACTGAGGGGAGAACTCATTGCAGTTACAAATTCCTCATGAGAGGATGGGGAGGGGCAGGCACTGATCTCTTCCTAGTGGTGACAGTGACAGGACCCGAGGGAATGGTCTGAAGTTGTGTCAGGGGAGGTTTAGGCTGGATATCAGGAAAAGGGACTTCCCTTAGAGGCTGGTTGGGCACTGGAAGGGTCTCCCCAGGGAAGTGGTCACAGCCCCAAGCCTGAGTTCAAGAAGTTTTTGGGCAATATTCTCAGACACATGGTGTGATTCTTCAGGCTGTCCTGTTCAGAAACAGGAATTGGACTCTGATGATCCTGATGGGCCCCTTCCGACTCAGGATATTCTACTTTTTATGATTCCATGGAAAGCACAGTGGAAACATCTATGAATGAAAAGCCATAGTTGGGACTGACACTGATGAATGACTATTCTGCCTGTGTCACTTTTTCCATTTAAAAAATATTTATTAGTATGGCATCAATAAGGTTGTAAAAGACTTCTAAGATCAAATTCAACTATTGGTCAGAAATGTGTGCATGCACATTTATATGTATACATATATATATACACTCAATATATAAAAATATATTTATAGTATAAGTACTTATATGCATGGCTGTAAATATCATATTAGCTGCAACCATTCTGCTACCACCTTTTTCCTAGGCGTTGTGTAAGAACCCTGCCTTGAGTCATCTGGAAGGTAAAGGAGATTTTTTTTTGTTTGTTTTACTTCTGCCTTGGGTTGCTGATTACACATTAATTTCAAATGCTATTCTACCAAATTTAATTCATAGCCAAAGCATTGCAGAATGCTCCACTTGAGTAATAAATCTAGAGGAAGAGCTGCTTAAGTGTGCATGAAATCATTTGTCAAGTGATTCAGAGCATTACTTTTGGGTAGCAGGCCCAGGTGTTGGTAGCAAGGGGACTACCCTACTGTGAGAAGCTGCTGGAAACTGTGTCCATGTCCAGCAGACCCAATCTGTGTGGGACCCACGGCCAAGACCTTGCCAATCAGAGATGGTAGTAACACCTCTGTGATAACATACTAAGGGGTAAAAGAAGAAAATGTGCCAATGTAATTGGGGTCAGAGAAGAACAGGGGGAAAACATGTGAGAGGAAGAGATCTGCAGACACCAAGGTCAATGGAAGAGGAGGGGCAGGAGATGCTCCAGGCGCCAGAGCAGAGATTCTCCTGCAGCCCATGGTCCAGACTATGATGAGGCAGTTTGTGCCCCTGCAGCCCATGCAGGCTCATGGTGGAGCAGGTATCCACCCACAGCCCAAGAAGGAGACCCACGCTGGAGCTGGTGGATGCCTTAGAGGAGGCTGTGTACACATGAGAGGCCTGTGCTGGAGCAGGGTCCTGGTAGGGATCTGTGGGCCCATGCTGGAGCAGGTTTCCTGCTAGCACTTGTGACTTCTCATGGGACCCTCCCTGAAGCAGCCTGTCCTTGAAGGACTGCACCTCATGGAAGAGTGACCCATGTTGGAGCAGTTCATGGAGAACTGTCTCCTGTGAGAGAAACATCACACTGGAACAGGGGAAGTACTGCTCTCCCTGAGCAGCAGCAGAAACTTTTGTGCGATAAACTGACCATAACCACCACTATCTGTCTCCCTGCACTGCTGGGGCAAGACATAGAGACTGCGAGGGAGGGAGGGATGGGGGAAAACTGGTTTTAAGATTCATTTTATTTCTCATTGTCCCGCCCTGATTTTGTGGGTAATATTGGAAGGCCAATGGCATCCTGGCTAGTATCAGGAATAATGTGGCCAGCAGGACCAGGGAGGTCATTCTTCCCCTGTACTCAGCACTGGTGAGGGCACGCCTTGAGTATTGTGTCCAGCTTTGGGGCCCTCAGTTTAGGAGGGACGTTGAGATGCTTGAGCGTGTCCAGAGGAAAGCAACGAGGCTGGTGAGGGGCTTGGAACACAAGCCATATGAAGAACGACTGAGGGAGCTGGGGTTGTTCAGCCTGGAGAAAAGGAGACTCAGGGGTGACCTTATCACCCTCTTCAGCTTCCTGAAGGGTGGCTGTGGTGAGCTGGGGGTCGGTCTCTTTCTCCGGGCAACAACCAACAGAACAAGAGGACACAGTCTCAAGCTGTGCCAGGGGAGATACAGGCTGGAACTAAGGAGGAGGTTTTTTCACGGAAAGAGTGGTCAAATATCATCTGGAATCATCTACCCAGGGAGGTGGTGGAGTCACCATCCCTCGATGTGTTTAAGAAAAGACTGGATGTGGCACTTGGTGCCATGATCTAGTTGAGGTGTTAGAACATGGGTTGGACTCGATGATCTTAAAGGTTTCTTCCAACCTAGAAATTCTGTGATTCTGTGATTCTGTGAAATTCGATTAATATTTCCAAGCTGAGTCTGTGTTGGCAGTGATGGTAATCGGTAAGTGATCTCTCCTGGTCCTTATCTCAAACCACAGCCATTTTGCTATATCTTCTGTCTCTTATCCCGTTGTGAAAGGGAATGATAGAGTAGCTTTAGCAGATACCTGGCATCCACCCATGTTGAAATCACCACAATATCAACAGGTGTACAAACTGGAATAGTATGACACTGGAATGTGTCATATTAGAGATACATCTCTATTCTTTTAGCACAAACTTTGAGAACTGGTCACTTGAGGCGTTTTGAAAAATAGAGTGTGGGCCAAATTCATCCAAAGCAATTTATTTTTCTTCAGAACAGACCAGTTACATGTCTCTCAAGTGTTTATAATTATTTCAGCAATAATTAACACTTTCTGCATTTCAAAAAATACTAAAGAGATATAAAATGGAGGTATGATTTCTTCAAATTGTACTGAACTATTTTGGTTAACCAGTGAAATCTGGGAACCATTAATACTTACTAACTGGAATATAGAACCAGGGAAAATTCCAGAAACATTCACGTAGCTTCTGCTTTGCCTAAGACATCCTTGCCTCAATGGACAGACTCATTTGTTTTGTGTGGGGCTTTTCCTTTACAACCTCTTCAAAAGGAAAAAAACAGTACTAGTGTCACCTTGGATTTCTTTTATCACACACCTAAAATTTTCTTGTAAGAGCGATCAGTATCATTATTCTTGTCATCCAAATTGGAAACAGAGGCCCAGATAAGTAAAAAACACTTGGGTGTAATTAATCAGCAGAGGTGATAGTGCAAGGCAGCGTGCATGGTCTGCAGACTCGAACTTGGCCACATCACCTTTCAGCATATTTACTAAACTTCTCTAAAAATGTTTAGCATCCTAAGGGTACATTTGTTTCCCATTTGGTCATCCTTCCTTCTACCTGTGCATTGGAGGATCTAGGCCATGGGGGACAAGGCAATTGTTTACTCTTTTGGGTGGAAACTGCCTATTTCTTCAATTTCTTTTGGAGCAAAAATTAGTTCTGCTAGTCAAAGAGAATGGATGTGGCTAAAATAACTAATAATAAGTAATAAATATTTATAGCTGTAATTAACTATATGATGCATAATTGAGTGTGTACTGTATAATACATAATGCAATTCTGTATTGTAGCTATCTGCAATATATAATTTATATTATACAATTATAATTATACTTAATTATAGTCATTCTGGTAATAGTTCCCCCTCAGTCTATGTACTTTGACTACTGTAGTTTATTATTCAGCCATTTAATCATTGTTGTGTACTCAATATCATTTTAATACATTTTAAAGGCAATCAAATTTGTGATTTTGCATTTGAGAGTCACTTCTCAAGGACCAAAAGTTTCACCCCTCCTAGCTTCTGTGGAACTGTTCTGAGGGAACAAAGTATCTATGGATTTGAAGGCCTCCTGACAACCATAACTTTATCTCCCACTGTTATTCCCTCCTAATACCAATGGCATGGCAGCTACCATACATTTCTCAGAGTGAAAAGTCCAAGGACCTTTGTAGACTTCAAGTTTAGGAAATTTCCAGGAAAGACATGGTGGCACGTAAGTTTCCAAACATAAATAATTTTAAACTGATTCAACAGGTTTAAACTGAGATAAAAGTGTGCAATATCCATGTTCCAAGAAACTCTGAGAAAGTGCATACTGCTTTGCTGGATTTTCTGTAAATGTCCTAAGTCCCTAAGATGTTCTGCTTTCAAATTTATAATGATTTTAAAAGCCCAAATAGGTAGAGGTGTCTGCCATAAACAGTTATTTAAACAGTTGCCATACAGTGTGATTTGTGTACAAACAACAACTCAGAATTTTTCACACTCTTGTGCTTAGTGCAGAGAGGACAAAATACTCAAGCAAAACTAGCAAGCTCAGGCAAGAAGTCATCAGTCTCAGCATTCTGAAATTTGAAGGCTCTCTTGGCACCAAGAGAAAACATGATGAAGTCAAATACTGCTTTTATGAGTAGAATTTCAACTCCCTCAGACCAACACAGATGATTTTTTTGCTGTGCTTTCCAATTTTAGCAGATAAGAGCCTTTCTGATTGACAGGACTTCATTCACTGGAGGACCTAATAGGGCTGTTGCTTAGCTAGTGATAAATTAAGTGGTTATTGATCATTATTTTTTGTCATGTCTTATAGAGTGCAGATGAAAATCAGTATATATGGAAACTAGTGATCCCTTTCCTTCAATTATGTTTGCAGCACATTTTGTTGCCTCCAGTGCTGATTTAAAATTGTCTTCTCTCTCTCACAAAAGCTGCTCTAAATCTGACTAAAAATGGAAATACAAAAACAGGGAGGAATTGCAATCATTAGGGTTTCTTTTGACATCTTTGGAAGGATGTCCATTCCTTATTCTTTAAGAATTTTTTCTTGAATTTTTATGCAAGAATTAGCTTTCTCATTATACCTGCGTAATCCTGAGAATAGCTGAACTAGCTTCAAATCTTACTTGCTTTCTGACATTTTATTTACACTGCTATCAATGGGATTTATGTATGTTCAGTACAATTCAGAACCAGTTTCTTCATCCCCGTGATGAAACAATGCTCTGCTGACTTCTGCATTTTCTACGCTGCAAACTGCTTCTGTGTGAAAAACCCTGTTCCAAGTGAATTTTTTGTGGCTTTTTCTCACATATCAGTCTGGGTCTGATATTTATGAGTTTCTTTCTGTTTCTTTGTTCCCAGTTTTCTATGGTACTGGGTCATGGTGTAGAATTCAAGCATCAGTTTCCCTGGAAACAATAAGTATTAGATATTATATAACTACAGAAGGTGGGGACTGTAGAAGATGTGGCTTCATTCCTTTCTAGACTTCTAAATGGAAGCTGGGGATGGAGTTACCATGGTAGATACCAGTACAATTCAAGGAATACAGATTGGTATGACAGACACTGTGACTTGGTCATATGAACCAGTTCAGATAGCTGGACTCCCAAGCCCTTCATCACCCTGCCAGTTCTTTGGTTTCAGTTAACAGAGCAAAAACTTCCACATCACTTTTCTTTAAAGAGAAATGTGGGATTCAAAGAATATCCTCCTTTTTGTTGTGTTTTGTGATTATTTTTTTTAATAGACAATAAAAATATTTGTTCTGACATCCTGGTTGAACAGAAACTTCAGTTTAGTCCTTTTTGGAATGCTTCTCAATTCCTAACTTGACTTCATGCATCTCAGAAATCAAATAAAAGAAAGACAATATTTTCCTGTATACAGTATTATAGGAGTTTATCTTGTGCAGCTGGACAGTGTCTATAATACCAAAAATAAAGGGTAGGGAGGAGAGTACTCCCCTGGTAATCAGACATTCAGAGGCTTCATGGGGCAGTTTGCAAGCAATCTGCATCTGAGAAATTGTACTATATCTCATTACCCCAAGAATGGGGGATAGAGCCCCTGGCGCAGTAAGGATCATTCTTCTTCTGCACTCATTAAAGTAAAGCATTGAGAAGAATTAATTGGAAGTGTAGAATGTTCTTTAAATTTTTCACAGCATGGAGAAGTGCAGGTTATCAAAAGGCAGCACAGACAATGACTTTGAACAAGGCTGCATGACAGAAGGGATAGAGAGGTTCTGTCAGGGACTCCCAACCCCACTAATTTCATCTGAAGACAGGGTAACATTGGAACCAAATCTGCCAAATCAGCTGCCACTTTGCAAACATTTTTTTTCCTACTATGCTTTCTAGAAGAGATGGTATACCAGAAGATTAGCTTTTGTGTGAATGACACACAGCTGCAGCAATTGTATATTGAATGATTTCTAAGCTTACTTCAATTTATGAGATGTTCTCAACTAACCTGAGAGTCATTTTGACCACCTAACATTTTCTACCTCAAAGTCTCTCAGAATATCGCCTTAATCCCATTTTTGCAACACTGCTGAATTTGGTTTTGCCCTCTCAGACAGCTTTAAGTTTCTTTGTAAGTACGCTCATCATTCTTATGATTCAGAGCATAGAGAGCAAATAACAATGTGACTCAGATCTGAATTGTCTAGGTCCATCTCAAATAGATTCTGAATGTGCCCCTGGCTCTTCAGTTGTCTTTCTGTGACCAATGACAGTGAAATCTTGCCTGCATTAATCTCATAGCAACAATCCCTGCAGTGACAATTAAGGGAGAGTCCAACAGAACCAGATTCCTAGTTAAGACTTCAGTGCCTGAAACAGTAATTGGGTATCCATAATTATTTGATTCCTGTTATATAAGAAGAATGCAAACCAGATATAACTTCTTGAGAAAGCATGTAATGACTTTGGACTGGAAAAAGTAATTGTTCCTATAAGTTATACCTGAAGACATGAGAGGATTTTATACTGTATATGTATGTACAAATACATGTATCCCATATAATCTTACCATAAAAATATATGTTCAGATTTCTTTGATCTTTCATTATTATCATTATTTAATCATTCTTATCATTATTTGGTATGAAAACTGATTGATGCTATTCCAGAATTGCATCATTCCTCTGAGTTGCTCTGCTGGATGTACAAATCACCCTCAGTGTTGCTGATGAATAAATTTTAATTCTGGCGCTCTCCTCCTGAAATGCATCGTCTGAAGTACCTTTGGCTTAGATTCTGCAACTGAGTCATTTAAGATCCTCTGTCTCAAATGGAAGCACACGAACAAAAGGGAGGGCCTTAAAACAGAAAGCTAAAATGTTGTACAAGGAAATTGAAACTTGGACCCAAGGTAAAAAACTTAAAAAGACAGATGAGTGGTGACTTGATTTATTCTGATATAAACAATCATGTTGTACTCCTTTGTTCTGGAAAGATTTTGCTGCTTTTTTCTGGTTTTGCTGCTGTGTCAGAGTAGGCAGTATAGACAAACTCTCACCCATTCTTTCAGAAATGGCACACCACCATATTTGCAAGCACAGAAGTGCCTGTTTAGGCCAGACATTTGTAAGGTTCATCGTGATGTCAAGTTTCATTAACTTGTGATAATCTTTCAGACAGAAGAAGGAAAAGGCATAGATTGTTGTTGTTTAGGGAATTATATCTTTTAGGAAAAAAAAAAGTAAAAATATTGGGCCTTAGCTAGATGAATATATTCTTAACACTTAATGTTGATTTGTAGATGTTTTACAAGGTTATGCCAGGCTTCTTTTAAGTCTGTACTTCAAAATAAAATACATTTTTTCATTTAAAAGTTTATTTTTTGCCAATTTTACTAGAAGGTGAATTATGTGAATGCCATTCTCTCATCAATTTTTTTCCATTACTCACAGCAAACTTTTATTTGGTATTTTTGATATTTGGTTTCCTTTAGCCAAGATGGTTTCCACTTTCCTTGACAATGACAATAAGTGAAAGAGCTGCGTAAAAATTGTTAGGGTCTATAAGCATCATTTAGAATAATGGCACCATTTAAAGGTGGCAATTGCAAGATGTTTGAATGTAGGATACAAATCTTCTCTTCAAAATCCTTTTGATATTTTGACAGTTAAATTTAAGTGCAATAGGGAATGTATACACAGTTATATACTCCCTTGTTTGCGTTATCACTTCACCATGGTGGGAGCAGGAAAGAAATTTTAAAAAATAAAATATCAAAACTTCTGCTTTTAAACTTCTAATATTTTATAATATCAAAGCTTCTGCAGTAGGAGTGAAGGAAATTAACAAGAGGGTTATTTCTCGCTAGTTCATTAATTTTCTTGGTATCAGTAATTGAAGTGCTGTACAAGCCACTTCCATTCCATGGTGAAATGGTATATTCGTATTTCCTTCTTTTAGAAAGAAAGTTTAAGTTGTGTGCTGTACAAAGAAGGTTTAAGTTGTGTGCTTGCAGGTTCAGGTACAGAAAAAAGAGCAATTATGTGAAAAAAACTAACATGAAACCATCACTTTCATATTCCTCATACCGTTTCTTTTTGCATGGCATTTAGTTAATTCTCAGTTAGATAGCCATGAATAGGTTGATCACATGTATATCTAGTGTTCTGATTTCTCCAGAGTTATTATCAGAATTATATCTGTGTCAAGAGCAGACTAGCTAAAGGAAATGTATTCTTCTGGGGGGCTGAATTAAAGCTAATTTGTTTCTTTTTCATTACGGCTTTTGAAAGTGGAAGACTAATGGGAGAATGGCCTTTTTTTCCCATCCATGAAAGCAACAAAAGAAATGCATCCATCAGCAGTTCCACTGGTTTAGGTTTCCACCTGTGACTCAAGTGGACAGCTTCTACTTTTGAGCTTTATTTCTCGTTATCATAAGCAGATTCTTTACCACATCATTAAAACCACATCATCTGTTTTCAAGATCCTTGAGCACTTTATGTCTAAAACACAGTTCTGGAACTTTTTCTAACTGGTGTCTGTAAGTCTTGAGGGATTTGTAGTGTCCCTGGGGAAAATAAAAATAAATTGAACCACTAATCTCAGTCTTACCTCTGTTCAGGTCTTAAAACGAATGTTCTTTCCTAGCTTCTTCAGATGACCCACCTGGAAAAGGCAGGGAGTCTCACCTACAGAGTAGTTTCTAAAGGTAGGAATTAGTCCCCTCTATTTCTTTCTCCTTTTTCCTTTGGCATTTAAAGATCAGCCAAATCATGACACACGACACCAAAATCCCTGGTCTTCTTAAAATACAACATGTGGTACAAAACAAGGAGCCTAGTAATTTCCTTTAGGAGAAACATGAGGAGGAAACATTGATAAGCTTCTCTCCAGCACATCAGCAGAGATATTGAGCACTTGAAAATACCCCTGGGTGAACACAGACAAAACACCTCCATGACCAAACTCAACACATTAGCCAGAGAAATGTATGACTAACTGTCTGTGTCTCATGGAAGTTCTAAAACTCCTGCTCTTGGCAGATACCTGAAAACAAATGTATAGGTTTGCCTAAGTTCATTGAGGGCTGTGTGCAGAGAATTACACAACAGCGTGGGTAGTTTTCTGGATCTGGGGCATGTCTTCCTCTCTTGCTGTAGGCAAAATATGTTTTGTAGAGAAGCTATTCTAAGCACTCAAGGAAGAGGTTGCTTCCCCGCTAGCCTCCTATTTACTTAATTTTTCCTCCTGACTGTGATTGACCATGGGACAGACTGCTGTGCCTGTCCCAATGAGAAGTTATTAACTCCAAGACACAGAGTACTGAGTGACTCAGCAGGCAGCGCTTTCTGTTCCACCAAAAGTTTGTCTTTACAGTTTATAGAGTATGTCATCCTCCCCAAACAAGAAAAGCAATAATTTACATTTTATCAACCTCTCCAAGAGCCTTAACTCTGAAACTATCACAGCAATATCCCAGGCAGTATTTCAATAAAGGGTTTGGCATCTCTTTTAATAATAAAAGTGTCTGTCTCTAGTTCTGGCCTTCATTTCATACATTAAAGTTGGGGTTTTGAAGCACTAATTATATTTATCTATCTATCTATCTATCTATATCTATGCAAACTTGATTCTAATGACACAGACATAATTAAATAAGGATTAATTTATACTACATACATGGCTAATTGGTAGGAATAAAAACTACTTCACCTTTAATCATGACCGATCCATCTTCAGCATGTTTCAACATGATGCCAAGAGAGTTTCAAATTTAGTTCTACACTTTTATTCTTCTTTTCTCTTATAAGACTTTTAAATGTACATAATGGCATTAGAGAACACACTTTTTTCAAAGCATTGAAATTACCTTTTTCGAATTCACTTTTCTACACAGAAGGCTAACATGGCTCCAGAAAGGATGATTGAAAAATGAAAGAATCTTGCAACCCTTAACAATTTTCTCTACTTCTTAAACAGGGCTAATTTAAGAATTGCATTTTTGCATTAAACTATTTTAAGAATTACATATAATTACATTGCAGTCTGCAGTGAAGACTTTCAAGCAAGCCTCTAAGAATTTAAGTAAAAAATCTATCAGTCCATGTAATTTTCATGCTGGACACTGGGACTTTGGTTTGCAAACCAGATTAGCCTCAAGGACAATAATATTCACTTTTTGAACACCTGTGGACATTTAAGAAGGTGTATGAACCTCCCTTGAAACATTTTATCGCTCAAGTTTTTAAACAGCACGAAGTTAGTGAGCAAAACAGAGGCTTCTTTACTTTGTTATTTTATGTCTGTAATATTCTTACTCAGCTATGTCCTGAGGAATGATAGGAAGGCTAAAAATGCTTCTTTTTGTCTCTTAAGCATACCATAGTTATTAGGAAGACAGTTTTGTGCTAACTTTTGGTATGTTAGACCTTGCCAGCCTTTTCAGGCTGAAGTGTCTTGTTACTTTAAAAAATACTTGTGTCTGTTTTGATGTCCTTTTTAGAATTTCTAATCTCATGCTGCATTGGAGACAGTTTTTCTGGGGGAAAGCACAATGAAAAGAAATATTCTTATACATTTGACTCTTAAGCTAAAGGATTAATTTTTTTTTTTTTTACTTGCACTCAAATGTGTACATTTATGTTAATTAAAGTAATGGGGATTTTTCTATTATATTACCTGTTTTATTCTGTTTTAATACAAGAAAATGCTATTTTCTTAATGTGGCCTATTTTATTTTAATTGCATTATCTCTAATCCTGATGTAATGACAAAATTCTTCTATGTTCTAATTTTTTTCTTCCTCCTGGCTATAGAATCCTAGTCAATAATTTCCAGAAATAATGGCAACAAGAGTTAAGAACCTAAATAATTTTTTGCTATTATTTGAATACCATTTAATTCAAATACAGACTTTTTTTCCTGGACTGAATAAAAATGTTATTTTCATAATCAAATTAATCCTAAATAGTATAAATGGGAATAAAGGAGCTTGAATTCATCTTAAGGACAAGATACTGTTAACAAATGAGATAAATCTGTGGGAGGAAAGAGAGGATATCAAATGCCATCTCATGGGCAATAGAATAAAAGAGAATCATTTTAGTTGGATGGAATCTACAGTGATCCTCTAGCCCAAATGCCTGGACAATCATGGGAAGAGAAAGTATTAAAACTGACAGGCTTGTTTGTTGTAGTTTAACCCCATCCAGCAACTAAGCACCCAAACACACCCACTCACTCCCCTGCCATGGGATGGGGGAGAGAATCAGAAGAGTAAAAATGAGAAAACTCATGGGTTGAGATAAAGGAGGCTAAATAGGTAAGCAAAACCCACACTTGCAAGCAAAGCGAAACCAGGAATTCATGCACCACGTCCCATGGGCAGGCAGGTGTTCAGCCATTTCCAGGAGCATGGAGCTCTCTCGATGTCTCCCCCATCCTCCTCCTCCTCCCTGCCTGTATGCTGAGCAAGACATCACAGGATGTAGGATACCCCTTGGGTCAGCTGGGGTCAGCTGTCCCAGCTGTGCCCCCTCCCAGCTCCCTGCACACCCTCAGCCTCCTCACTGCTGGGGTGGGTGAGGAGCTCCAAAGGCCTTGGCGCTGTGTAAGCCCTGCTCAGCAATAACAAAAACAACCCTATGTTATCAAAACTATTTTCAGCATGAATCCAAAACACAGCCTCACAATGCCTGCTATGGAGAAAATTAACACTATCCCAGCCAAAGCAAGAACAATAGAGCACAAAACACCTCTCTAGTAAGCCTGTTCCGGGATTTGATCACCCTCTTGGCAAAAATTGTTTCCTATTTCAAGTCTGAATCTCCCCTGATGCAACTTTGAACCATTTCCATGTCTGCTAACACTGAGTCCTAGAGAGAGCAGTTCAGCGCCTCCCTCTCTGGCGCCACATTCTCTTCACAGAGAAAAGCAAGGCACTATACTTCCCAAGAATATTTCTAGGTTTCACATTCTCTGAACCTCAGAGAAAAGAAAACAAAATTCTTATCTCATTTGCTGTGCCTGGGTTGTGCCAAAGCAGAATGCAATATGGAGATTGTTTACCCAAAGTGATGGTGTTTTGTTTCCTTGACCTATCAGGGCCAGGTGTGTGTGTGTGTTGGGACTGTGGGCTGACAGACATGAGATTCTGTGCAGTTGTGCGCAGAGTTGACTGCTTGGCAAGTTCAGATCTTAGATGTAATGTAACATAATGTAATATAGTATAGAATAATATTGCATAATACAGTAATTAGCCTTCTGGTAAGATGGTGTCAGATGGATCATTCTTTTCTCCTTGTCGGGGGCAAAAATATCATCTATACCCTCTCCAGTCCCCTTCCTCAGGAATCTGTAGAGAGCAATGAGCTCAGCCTCAGCCTCCTTTTCTGCAAATGAGGCCAGTCCTGAGTCCTCAGCAGCTCCTTACAAGACAGGCTAGCCAGCCCTTCCATCAGCTGTGCTGGCCTCCTCTGGACACAACCAGGGACCATCACATCCTTCTCAAGTGGAGTGGCCCAACACAGCTCAGGTCACACCAATGCTGGACACAGCAGGATAATCTCCTCTCTGACTGGATGGCTGTGCTGTGTTTGATGTCCCCAGGATGCTGCTTGCCCTCTTTGCTGCCTGGGCACACTGCTGGCTCACAGTGAGCCTGCTGCCAACCAACAGCCCCAGATCCTGCTCTGCGTGGCTCATCTCCAGCCACTCCACCCAGTTTATCCCACATACAGAAGGACTGGGCATTACCTGTCCTGCTTTCTTGATTCTTGTTCACTCATCATATTACTCCTTCCACTCCTTCCTTTTTTTTTTACTTTTCACACACAACTCTGAAGCACAGTCCTTATCCATCTTCACCTGACACTTTTACCTTGCTACTTTTCTTCATCTAGTTAACCATTTTGTCAAAAAAGCATGTACTCTCTAAAATCTTTCTAGCAAGCCCCATTTTTATCAACCACAATATATAATGGCTGTTAATTAATGCCACAGTCCTTTAATCTACTTCTCACTTATTTATTATTATTATTATTAATAATAATAATAATAATAATAATAATAATAATAATAATAATAATAAGCATCTTGAAAAAACATCTGTCCTCTCAAATTTGTTTTTGTTTGCATCGTCTGCTTTGTTCTTTTTTTGTGTATCTTCTATCTCTTAATAAGGCAGATGTAACCTGTAAGGATCCTTTTACCCCATAAATATTTATAAACAGTGCCAAAAAATAGCTTAAGCCTGGAGATAAAACAAGAAGATAAAATTAAATTTAGTCCACTGCAAAGTTATTTACTTTTGCTGCTCCATTTGCTTTTAATGTTATCTTATCTTCCATTTCATTCTCTGCATCCTAACATTTTTCCTGCACTGTGCCTTGTTCTAGTCCCTTTCTCCTTTTCTGTCATTTCCCTTCATTTTTCTCCTCCCTTTCTTCAACCCCACCCAATTTAAAAACTATAGTATTTCCTGTTTTTCTCTTGTTTTTTGAATTCAGTCTTCCTTCTACATATTATGCCTTTATTTCTTCTTTCCTGCAAGTTATTCCATTGCTCTTTCCAGCTGTTTTGTTTCAGTTTGGGGTGTTTTTGTTTGTTCATTGGTTAGTCTTTTGGTTTTTTGTTGGTTTTTTTGGTGTTTGTTTTTTTTTTTTCCCCAAAACCAATCTAGATCATTCTTATTTACACATCATCTCTTTGTGTCACCTCTGTTTCCCACCTTTACTTTTCCTGCATTACATAAATATGGGAACAGTGGAAAGGGCTGATGCTGGGATTCTCAAAACAAGAGAAGTTTGGGCATCATGTCAAACCTCAGTAGAGGATGGCATATGGATTTCAGGCATCTGTATCTATTCAAATTGCAATTTTCCCTTGCAGTTTGGTGTGTAACTCTCTATGTATGTTATTTTCAGTTGCCCAAATAGCACCAGCACTGGAAAGATAGTTGAAAGCATGCCTGTGTCCCATCTTCCAGTACTCAAGCATTGCTCTTTGGCTGCAAGGAGCAGGAGGGAAGGAAGATGGGCTTGACTCCATCCGTTGTTTGCCAGGATCAGGACATTCTGGAGAGCCCCTCAGGAGTGGAAAAACCCTGTCTGTGCTGTTCTCTATGTCTCCACATCCACAGAGTTAATAGGAATATGGCCTGGCAGGGTAATTGAGGGGAAGATGTTGGTATGAATTCATGCCACCTACAGTGACTTGTTCACTAGAGTTTCAATTTTGTGTGAACACCTCTCAGAAGCTCTCATTTAAGCCAAAAATGTCAAAATATTTTACTGTGAAAAACATACATGAATTACCAGAGCCGACTGGTTCTGAGCTCATGTCTCTTAGCGAACAACTTCTGAAATGAGTTTTCCCTCCTCCTCTCAGCTAGTAGTAAGCAATTCATATGTTTTGAGGTGTGAAGGGCTTTTTAGATTTCTTTTTTAAAGCTCTACTTTAAAATGAAGTGCTTCTCACATAGAGGGATTGATTATTTTCCTAGTGTGGTGAATTATAAAACTACTGTGGACTACAAAAAGGCAGCATAGTTGTCTCTATCTTCAGCTGTGTAAAATGTCTGGAATCCATCCATTCTACTACTGAAAAATGAAAGATGTAAAAACATTAACTCATCCAGGAAAAATTGAAAGTGGAAATTAAGAGAAAGTATTGTGATTAGAACAAAATCATCTACTGCCATGTCTTCCCTACAGAGGAAACAGTTTGGATGCCCATCGCATGAAAGAACTCAGCTAAGCTTTTCCCTGGAAATAGTCTACTTATATGGTAGCTAGATAAAATAATGTTTATTATTTATTAGCAGTTCTTCTGTCCCTTAATTTCATTTGATTGATCAAAGACTTTTCAGAACTTTAAACAGAAATACTGGCTTTTGATTAATCCTCAGCTTCAGGTGAGAATTAAAGGTGAAAAATTATGGAAAAAAAAATACTACCTTCTTTTTTTTTCGTGTGCTTATTCTTGATTGGTTTTCCTTATGCACATTATTATTTTTTTGTTCTTGGTCCTATTGAACTGTTTCTCCCTGTGTCCAAGGCTGTGATCACCCACTGAAGTACTTGGAGGTTGTTAAGAGACATAAGTGCTGAAGTTTTTTTCAGAATCATGTCATCAAGGCATCTTGTATTTTAAGGTTAAGTGCTGAACAATGTAGGAAGTACTGTCCATGATTTAAGTTACCTGTGCTTGTTTTGAAGTACTTTGTAATGCAAAAGTTAAAAGCAGTTTTGGACATCTGCTGCAGGTACGCAATGGCTGAAAGCAAAAGTACTTGTTCAGCAAAGCCTGTGTTTTTATATTTCACACTGTAATCATCCAAACTAGTCCTTTTTTAATTAATCTTTTCAGAATAATAACTGACTCATCTGAGAACAATAGCCATTATTAATTTAAGGACAGAATTAAATAAATTTTAAACAGCTGTACTTGTTTCCCATGTTACATTGATTGTGAATTTAAAAATACTTAAAATAGCCTGACTTTAAAGTCTACCTGGAGGTATAGAACTTTGTCTTACATTTGATTATGTCATTTTGTGTCATGACCGTTATCTTTTACATTTTGTTTGTCCCTGTATTAAAACTAGAATCATCCTACAAACATCTGTGAACCTCATATCTTCCTTCAAGTGCCTCTATAATTCTCATGACAGTTTCTAGCAAAGGCAATACTCACAATGCTTGTAACAACCTTCTAATTCTCTGACAAGTTCTTTAGAGCAGTCTTTTTGAGCACCCTCACCTGCCAAAGACTTTGTTGTCTTCTGTCACTTTTTCTAGTACACCCCTTGCAAGCGTGTTTATAAAATGAAGGAGGCTGCAGCACCTCTGCTCTCTGGTTTTGGATTGATGTCCAGACAAAAAGTTTGAACTCTTCAGCTTCAAATCAAGTTTGGCAGAGGGCTATATCTCAAAAACTAGAAATTTCCAATTAATTTTGTGAGAAGCCTACAAGAAGAGAAAGATCCTAATAAAGCCTTCAGTAAAACAGTCTTCAGATAATACACCTTGTTCTAGTCATCAAACAACGCACATGGGAACTAAAATATTGAAAGAATACACTGTTGGTTAAATTACAAGTCTTCGTTAACCCTGAAGGTTGAGGATTTCTTGCTCTGTATTTCAGTGTATCACAGCACCATAAGATCCTGGTTCATCTCTCTGATATATAGGTAGTGTGCTACTGTTCATGTCCCGGTCCTATAAGTTTTTGTGCCAAATATCTTCACATTCACAGAATCCCTAAGGCACAGCATTTCATCTCATTTGAAAGGTCTTGTACAGTAGAACTGAGACCAGTTCTGGGTACTGTTTCAGTTTCAAAGAAACCTTTTTCCACTCATATTTTGCCAAAATGAAAATTCTTATTTGCATCACACTTCAGTCAAAATAAAATTCTGTTATTTAACTCAGGAGGAAAATGCTGTTAGGGAAAGCCTACCTGACTTACAGCAAAAAAAAGGGAGGATAGTTCAAGTGTGTTTATAATCCATAAGCAATTCAGGTTGACCAAAGCCAAACTTCACTGCTCTTCTTTCTTTCCTTAGGATGTCTGTCAGTTATGTTAAACTGAATTCATTTTTATCCTGTGACTTGAATAAAGATAGCTAGTACCAAACCATGTTACTCATGTGAACTGGAGAAAAGCACTCTTGTTTTTCAAGCAATCATTACCCTACCAGTTGTATCTCATTGAATCTGAAAGAGCTTTTATTATTGTAATTATATTCTGATTGAATTTTTCTGGCATCTATGATTATAGTAATGCAGCTTTTATTTTCTTTGAAACCATAGATTTCATAATGACATATACAATGTCTGGCACCAAAAAAAACCCAAAAAACCCAAAAAAAAACATAGCCAAAAAAAGTTGTATTTTTTTTACTCTCTCTCTTTGAAGGGAAAACATATTTGTTAATCAGAAAACAGCAAAGCATAATACATTGTCTTGAAATCTTGCATTGTGGTTTGAAAACAAGACAAATTGGGAAAGTGGGTTTCATAATGGAAATATCCCTGTATCTTGGCTTGGTTTATTTCCCTGTTCTGCCAAGCCAAAGTCAAAGGTCCTATAATTTATGTTTCATGGTTTGCAGTATAGTATGTATTCTTATAAACTATACTATATTATATATATGTACATATAATATATATATAATATTATATATTACTATATATATGGTATATATTAGTTAATGGGGTCCCTTTCCAGGTATAAAAAAAAAAAAGCCACTGTGGTCTATTTCTGGGTAACCTCTGCTTCCCACAATCTTTGTGCGGAATCAAAGTGATCATGGCAATTATCTGAAGTAAAAATATGTGAAATGAAAAAAAATGTAATTAACAATCAAAATACAAAATAGAGCAGACTAGACTATACTAGACTAGTTTACACTAGAATAGACAAGTTTGGTTGGCAGAACCTACAATGGTAATTCAGTCCAACTGCCTGACCACTTCACAGCTGACCACAAGTTAAAATATGCTTTTAAGATATTGCTCAAATGCCTCTTAAACACTGAGAGCCTTGGGGCATTGTCCACTTATTGAGGAAGCCCTTTGCAGCATCTGACCATGCTCTCAGGAATGAAGTGCTTCCTGATGTCAAGTCCAAACCTTCAAACCTGCCCTGACACAACTCTGAGCCATTCCCAGCCTGTTATTACTGGATCCAAGAGCAACGAGCTCATCACTTCCCCCACAATTCCCCCTCCTCAGGAAGCTCTAGGGAGCCTCCTTTTCTCTAAACTAGAAAAACTAGAGCTGCATCTCACAGGACATAACTTCCAGCCCTGTCATCAGCTTTGTTGCCTTCCTCCTGGCATAACAAACACGATCTCATTTTGTTGAAACCCTTTGCTCATCATGTGATCCTGTCTGCACCAAAGAAATGTAAAAATCGTTTCAATAGTAGATTTGACTTTTTTTTTTTTAAAGACTTATCAAAGTCCAGAGATACCTCTCTGCAAGGAGCATTTCTGCATGATTTTACTTGGTCCACAGTTCCAATTTTTCCATTGCTATGAAATACAGCATTGCATGTTTAGAGAATAATACAATGACATACAGAAATACAGTGGAAGGTATTGATGCAAATTCTTCAAGGTATGGAGTAAATGATAAAATCATCTGGATCCAAACATCTGAATTTCATATGTAGATGATTTTTTACACTCACAGCCTATGTTTTTCATGAAAATCAGCCTTTATATCTCTGCCTATTTATTAAATCTTAAAATTTTGCTTTTTTTTTTTTTTTGCTTCGTATTAAAATACTGATGATTTTCTTTCTCAAAATAATTTTTGAAGGTACAGTCCATAGGGCCATCAGAACAACTGCAGCACCATGTTATTTATATATTATCATTTCTACAGCATTTGTAGATTAACAGACATCTTCCTAGGCAAACGTTTCAGAATAAAAACTTTCCTGAGCTTGGGTGGACCTAGAGAGCATCCTTCAGAAATTTGCTGATGCTTGTGATGTAAACATCCCATGTACAGAGGTTCATAATGTAATTGTACAAGGAGCTAAACTGTCAGACCTTAAAAACAAGTGAAAATGGTTGGAACAGAGGTAAAAGAACCTGTCTGTTTGTGTCTGGTCTTTTCTGTAGGATTTTGCCCTCAAATACAATTTCAGAAAGGACTTGTGCAGTTTTCACATTAGATATACCCTTTCTGCCACACTCCTATGAAATTGGCCTGCAAGGCAGAGATTATCACATCCTCAAATATCCCAAGATAACCATTTCTGATGGCTAGACTGGAATAACTGAAACCTGATTTTACTCCTCTGGTTTATTTTCAAACATTAACCCTTCACATCTGCAGTGTTCTATCTCCTTCTTATGAACATATTTTAAATGCTAGTTAAGGTTAGCACTTGTGCTATTGTTTTTGACATTGTGCAGCTGCCTTGAAAATATAAATCTGTGAAAGCTTCTCTGGCCTCATGAAGCACAGCAACATCATGTGAAATTGTGAGTGTAACATTAAATTTGGGCTCATTTTATTAAAATTTTGATCAAGTGTCATCTACAGAACAAGTGGTTTATTTGATCTGAAAATATGTTTAAGCTACAAAAAGACTACTGATATAAAGATGATTCTTCAGTGATTGCTCCACATGTGGAGAATCCTAGACAGCTCCTGCATGAAGCTGATGTCAGCAGAACCACAACTTTTAAGAACAAGAGATATGTAAGAGCAAGAGAAATATCAGCCACCTGATTTTGCAATAAACATACTTCCCATTAGACAACATAAACAATGGAATGGAAGCATGGCAAACCTAGGAAGTTCTTTACCAAGAACCCAAAAAATCCTATCTGCCTGTGTTCACCAGTTTAATGATTTGAAGGATGGCATAGAGATTCCAAACTCTAATGCTTCTTTGGACTCCGAATTGTGTCAGGGAAGAGTAGCTGAGAAGTTGATACGGAATCTTGTTATAATCCAACTAGTGAGAGAGGCTTCTGCCCAAATTAAGGTGCAAACAACACCATATGCTGAAGTCAATAATATGGACCTTATTTAATAGTCAATGTGAAGTAGAGAGGAAGAAACAAAAAAGGGGATGGGGAGAGAGGGAGAGGAGGGAGAGTGAAAGAGAAGGGAAGGAGAGAAAAAGGAGGAGGAGGCAGTGAGGGGAGGAAGAGACAAGGAGATCCAGTGTCGTCCCATTGATACTCCTTCACCCTGGGGTTCTGGGTTGTGGGGGTCCCAGAATTGTTCTTCTGGGACACCACCTTTGTACAGCCCATGCTCTGCATCCACGGGGTATCACAGATGTTGGAACATAACTTGGAGTATCATATGCTTGAGCAGTTGCTTTCTTTCCCACAGTCTGCCACATGATTGTATTATAATATGCACTATGATGTGTTAACTAAGGTGTGGTAACCAGATTTCACCTCACCAGGCCTGGAACTAACACCTTCCTGTCACAGATTTCTCCCTTCTGTGCTTACCTCAAATTCCCACTGTGTTGGCTTATTTTATGGGAAGTTCTGTGGCCTTGACAGTCTTTTGAGACAGGCAACTGCCCTTCTTTAAGTCCTGATGGACCTGTGTACAATAAGCAGCTCCTCTCAGCTGCTATCCTGTGTGCAACATATGAAAAACTGACAAAATTAACACATAAATCCAGTGCACTCCTTACATCAAATCAATTTAAACAGAGAAAAGATTGCATTTACTATGAAATAAAGTAAGCATAGTGTGGTTTTCATCATTTTGCTAGGCACTTATGTTCTTCAAATCTTTGAATAGAAATGTTAAGTTAAACACATCTTTTTTCCCCTGAATAGAATGCATTTTGATCTTTAAGTCCTCAAATTAAAATAATGATAATTTATTTTATATATTCGCAGGGCATGGTTAAAGAACATAGAACATTTAGGTATTATGGATAATTCAGACATAAATCTATTAATGCTGTTGTTTTAAATGTTGGTTTGTTTCCTGCCACATGAACTGTAAAAATGAAAACATCTCTAAATAATGTATTTTGATACATATTTTTTGGTACTTGAGATGCTGAAAGGGAAGGCTGAAGAACTTACAAAATACACTTTGGTATTCTGTTCATGCCTTGCAATACTTGATCTCATACATACATTAGGACGAATGCAGGTCTGCACACTGTGCTGAGCAGACAATAGAGAGGAGAAAAATCTGTGCATTGAAATCAGGCACAGCTGGAGCATTTGGTTTGGTTGTGCTGAGGCACCCTGACCTAGAAAGTACTTCATTATAATTCTTTAATACTTTAAATCAACTATCTTGTCTGTGAAAAATCAGTCCTGTGTAGAACTATATCAGTATACAAGCACGCATCACTATAATATCATCAAGGTGTAGATAAAAGCAGCTTTTTATATCACACAAAAGGAGTTAGTCTATCTTCTTTCTTATTCCATTGTGACTCTCTTGACATTTGAGGCATTATTCCATATTTACACTAGTGAGACATGATCACAAGTGAGTGTCCATCAGGAGTTAAAGCCAAACTGTGGAGGGAAATGTGCTCCTTTGAAGGGAGCATATAAGCAATTCTACATTAAAATGTATTACTTAAAAAACCATTAAGTGAGTACAGTTAGACAGAATGTTATTGTACTTCAAATCTCTGGAGGAAAGGTGATTAGATGCAGCTGCTATTTTTTCTATTATAAATATGAATAGAATATTTTACTTGCACATGCTGCAGAAGCTGAGCACAAATTGCCTCACTAAACTCTATTATTCTGGGGAACAGCAAGAATAACAAGTTGAGACACTGATGAACTCGGAGAAATATGAATAACACAGTAGCACTCAGGAAGTATCAATAGCATGATGTTTGACACTGGGGACAAACATTCTGAGGATACAAGAAATTGCAAGAATGGGTTGTCAAAAGCAGGCCTGAAGATGGGAGATTTTCAAGACCACTTCTCTAGGGAAGTCAGATGCATCTGCAGGGGGTAAGAAATCTTGTCAATAAAAAGCTAAGGGATTTTATCTCTCAGATATTGCTATTCTCCATGTAAAAATGGGAGGGAGGCTAAGCAGAAGGAGTGATTTCTATCTTCACAAACAAAGAACATGGTATGGGGATATTTATGATACTTTGATGGTTATATCTCAAGCTTACTGCTCTCTCAACCCTATTTCCTGCTTGAAGCTCAGGAAAGTCCAATGCATGAGACAACTTCACAGAGGGAGGGTGAAATACTACCAAGGAGTGTTCCCTAGCTGGCCCTGTTATATCACAGCACAATATAGTAAATGCTGCTGCAAAGGGTTCCAGACACACATGCACACACACAAAAAAAACAGTCTTTATTGAGAAATGTTGAGAGTGCACAAAGAGGATTTCTTTTTTCTTCCAAAAGATTCTTTTTGTCTGCATTTTGTCTGCTGGATTAGCAACACTTACACCAAAAGTCCTGCTCCCAGAGAACAAACAGCCTGCTGCTTTTCTTGAATGATAGGCCCTTAAGCTTTTAGGGCTTAGCTCTATCTGTCAAGTTTCAGTCCTTTCTTCTGAAATTGCCCAGCGGGACTCAGATGGACTGAGCACACCAGTTTAAATCATATACCTTACAAAATTGCTGCAGTAATGATAGCTTTGTCACTTTCATCCCAACATCTCTAGCTTGCTCTGATTAAGGAGGAATTTGCAAAATTAAAGAACTAAATATGTATGTCAATGAGAATTTAAGATTTGCTGTAATTTGCTATTGACTGTAATCAATCAGAGAAAATTCAGTTTTAATCTTGATCACTTCTGAAAGCTGAGCTATACAGGGCAATCTAAGGTACTATACTGAAGGAGAGCAGCAGGAAATTATACTGTACTTCACTGGCACAGCCAATTGATTTAAGGAATTCAGTAGAAGGCAGTAAATTCAAAACTCTGATATCATTAGCCTGAATGCAGTCTGAGAATTTCTGGGATTATAAAAACCTATCAAACTGAATGTTAGTGTATCATCATAGATTAAAAAATGCTTTGATAACTTTCAGCTTCTCCCCTCAACTCTGCCCTTGTGAGACCCCACCTGGCCCCACATGGCATCCATGTCTGGGATTTGCAGCACAAGGATGTGGAACTTTTGGAGCTGGTTCAGGGGAGAGCCAGAAAGATGATCAGAGTGCTGGAATGTCTCTTTTGTGAAGACAGCCTAAGAGGGCTGGAATTGTTCAGTCTGGAGAAGATGTCAAGGAGATTTCATTGCATCCTTTCAGTACTTAAAAGTGAGTTTATTAAAAAGGAGGCAGAGTGCTTTTTACAAAGGCTTGTAGAGATGGGACAAAGCGTAGTCTCCTCCTAAAAGAGGAGAGCTTTATACTAGATTTCAGGAAGAAATTCTTTACCCAGAGGATAGTGAGGCACTGACATAGCTTGACCAGAGAAGCAGTGGGTATCTCAGCCTTTTCAGTGTTAAGGCCAGGTTGGATGCAGCCCTAAGCAACTTGATCTAGTGGGTGACATTCCTATCTATGACAAGGAGATTGGAAATAGATGATCTTTAAAGTCCTTTACAATCCAAGCCTTTTTGTGATTATATAATTATATTATTTTCATAGAAAATAATACCTTCTATGCCCTAAATTACTGTTTCTGAGGCAAAAAGAAACCTATAAAAGTATATATGGCTTCAGAATCTTCTTCTGAAGATTCATAAATTTCCTAACTCAGAAACGTCTCCCTCCAGAGGGTGGTTGAGCACTGCAAAAAGCTCCCCTGGAAATGTGTCACAGCACCAGACTGATAGAGTTTGAGGAGTATTTGTAAAATGCCCTCAGGTACGTGGTGCCACAGGACTCCTGGGATGTCCTGTGAAGGATCAGGAGTCAAACTTGTGGGCCCCTTTCAAATCAGGATACCCTACAATTTCATGATTCTGTGAGAAGGAGGGGGTATGTGAGATATTGCAGCATCCTGTGAATAGGACCCAGCCCTGAGAAGCCAGAAGTGCAAGTTTTACTGGTTTTACCACTGAAGTTACAGTCATTAAGCATCACCTAAGTTGCACAGCCCAGACTGTGCTGACCAAAATAAAGAGAGCCTTGTCTTAGTATTTTCCTCTTTACCACCCCAGAATTATGACCTTGGAAGAAGGGTCGTCTGAAAGTTTTTATTCTTTGGCAAATGAGACCATCTCTATTTTTCAGGATAGCCTTAGATGACTTCAGATGGTAAAGCTGGGAAATTTTTAGCAGAGTGCATAAAATATCAAGTCAAAACAAAACAAAAAACCCATATTTAACCCTAGTCACAATGTTTGGAAACATGAAAATGAAATAGAAAATATGGCTATTTTGCTCAGCACCTTACTTTTGTATGTGGACATTATTGCAAGTCAAGATTTTAATGCATTATTGTAGGGTACTTTTTTCCTTTCTAACAAGCACTATGCCTTGAATGTGCAACATATTCCCTTGTCATATTCACTTATCAGACTACAAAGTCAGGCTAACAACAAGGACAAATCACACAGCTACTTCAGCTATGATTTGGATCTCAGATGAGATGCTTTCTATATGCAGCACTTTCTTTGCAGTAAAGTCATTAATTTTCAGTATGGAATGATTGAGGTTTTGACTGTCTTTTGGTTTTGAGGTGTTCTTTTAGCTATGACAGCTAAGTAAAGTGGCTCTTCATGTCAAGAGTGTTACTTAAATGGACCATGACCTACATAAAACCTTCCCTTTATTTTCCCTAAGTGTCAGCCTATCCATAAAAATGCCTTGTAACAGTCAGTAACTCAGATGTATACTCAGTCTACTTGGATGCATAATATCCATTTAGAAGGCAGCACAAATGGAGGCACATTTGACATTGAACAAAAGGCAGTTAATAAGGGGATGAACTTCTCACCAGCTGGTCAGGGGTCTCAAGCTCTTCTGCACATACACACCAACACCCCACCAGAAATTTATCTTCAGTATGAGAATAAGAAATTAGAGAAACATAGACTTTGTTGCTTTGTAAATGAGGGACGAAACACCATTTATGTCTAGTTCTTCTGAAAGGAGCCATGATTTGCTTTTCCATTTATTTGGAGCTGACCTGCTCTGGATGTTTTACAGACGTGTCTCTCTACTGCATTCACTTGCACATGCAGAAAACTGGAATTGAAAATTGCTCATTTTTGATTTAATTTCCAGATTAACATGACTGAAATGTTCAGTGAAAACTGAAGAGAAAGAATGAAAATAGGAACAGAAGGCACTAACTACCAATTATTAGATGTGTTGATCTTAGTGGTCTTTTTCAACCTTAACAATTCTATTACTCTGATTTTTATACACTTGTAGAAGCACCAAAAGTTTCCCCTTCCAGTGAGGTTGATCTGATTGTATGTTGTGTATGATTGTCCCACTACATATTCTGTATTCAAGTGTGTTTTCCATCCCACCACTGAGCTAAATGCCTTTAACAGAACCAGTTAACTCTTTTTTCTGTTCAAAAGGTAGGGTCAGACACCTTAATATTTATGTCAGATTAAAGTTATTAATCATTTAGAAAATCTGGATTTCTGAACAAATAGACATTCTTCTCTTTTTAGGTACCTGCAATTACCAAAGAATCACAGAATTTGAATGTAATTCACTGTCACCAGCCCTCTCCAGTGGAGTATCTGGGCAATCTTTCCTGTAAATTCTCTTGTCATCAAAGACATGCTTTATGGAGCATTATGTCACTGTGAGCACTTCTTTCTTCCTGGTGCTATTACATCATGTCACATGTGGTACCTCTGGGAGTGATGTAATGACACAGCAGTTTGGCATGCCACAGGGAGCAGCATTTCAGAGAGAGTGCTGTGGCAATGGAATGAATATCTATATGAAAACCTGCCTTGAGTTAGTAGCAAGCCTTGAAGCAAAACACTCGCACACATTAGGAAATGCCTTGTTGAGGAAAAGCTAATACTTCAGTTCTCTGCGGATTAATTAGGAAAGGAGTCCCATCCAGCACCCACAACTGTTTACTTGAATAGTTTTTGAGCAAAGTACAGTGTTCAGCTGAGGTCTAATTATGCCTGATAGACCCATTACTTTGTAATTTGAGCAGTGTTGTAGAATTTTCCCCTTGTGATTAATTAAACTAGAGATAGTGCCCAAATCTTCACAGAAAGCAAGACCACTTAAATTTTTCACAATCTCTGCCAGAGTTTATTTAAGTATATTTTTTAAAGCCAGTGGGGTCTTCTACCCCTCATTTCCTGGCTTTGAGAATAACCCAGGCTGATGTGTGTCTTTGTTCCCCATCATGGCTCTGCCTTGCAGATGCCCATAGGGAATCTCATAAAAGTCCCAGAAAATCTCAGCTGCTTTTCACTTAGGCTTATTCCCTACAAAGGTAGTTTTCTGAATAAGGTTAAATGTGCAGCACTTGTGAAAATGCCTGTGACTGTAGCCAAAGGCACTAAGACAGGAAAGCTGTCACTTAAATGCTGTCCACTTCAGAAACCACTGAGGGCAGAAGGAAGTGAAAAGAATTGTAAGATGATTGCATCTTTTACAACTCTCTTTCATTGCTGATACTGCTACTGCCCTCTCAGTGATCTGACTTTTATTATTTGATCTCTTCTTTCTTTCTTTCTTTCAATGCTGAGTGTTTTTCTGAGAAAGGATCACCCCAGAAAATTTGCCTTGTGTAAGTGCAGAAAATGTAGGGGGAAGAGAGGAATGGAGAAAGGGAGCTTCTAAAATGTTGCATGGAGGCTCACATACAGTCCAAGAAAAACAGACAAAAGAAATGACTGAAAGGCTGATCTGTGAGGTTTAATTTCTGAGATGAAAGGGTGAATATTTGGACTATGTGGGCTCTGACTGAGATGTTAATAAACCTATAGTCTTTAGTTAAAATTATTTTAATATTTGAACTGAATTCATGCATTTACATATTTAATGTGTATTGAACTGTCTTTCTGAGACCTCTTTCCATTCTTGAAGTAGCTTGAGTTACAAATGTATTTAATTCTGAGGGGCGTTGGAGCTATTTTTACTGTAGATCCATTAAGTTTCTGTGAGGTCTGATGTGCTTAGGCACATTGTTGTTTGTAAACACAGATACCTCTAACCAGTAAAGCATTAAATGAAGTCTTCACCCACTGAGAAGTTCATGAAGACAAAATTTCTGTTTTGGTAATTGATCAATGCTAAGTGCATCTCAGTTCGCTGAGTCAAGGATGGTGGCGTTACAACTTGTGTTATTAAATTCTTGTGTAATGGGTGTTCTTGTCCCCACTACATTTATCTTTCTGTGCGAGTTTTGCACTAAGCCCCAAAGCACCAGGCAGAGTCCAAAACTGCACACACAGTGCATCCTGCAGTGCTTTATGGGCATTACAGGCAACCCCAAGGTTGTTTAGTCCATACCGAGCTCTGCGCTCATGTGCCTGCATCACATGCAGGATTGAAACTACACACGGACTCACTGTCTTCCAACTCCACTACCATATGGGATATGAAACACCAACATAGTATTCATCTATTTATGTGTTTAGAAGGCATCTCTCCCATCTGGGAAATATCTGCTATCTGGTTTGCATCGCCCAATGGAGCCATAGAAACTATAGGTGAGAAAAAAGTTCCATGAATCATTAGGGCTCTTGCTATCGTCCAAAAGATGGTGAAAACATTTTAAATTGTTTTGAAAATTTTGCCAGAGGTCTTTTTTTAAAGAGAAGCTGCTACATTTTACACAGAACTCTGATACTAGAGATATAATTTGTTAGGAATATCAGTGGATTATTTGAAGACCCAGCCTGAAGATACTCTGAGTTGTTAATTTCATCTAAAAGCAGTCTGCTGAGAAAATTTTAAGAAGAGAAAGCTGCAAATGATGGCACACTGCATTGAGTCTGGCTGAGCTGCAGTTCATTTCCCTGCAGCAGCCCCCACAGCATTGCTGTGCTGTGCCTTGGTGGCTGCAAAGGTGCTGATAATGCAGCAGTGTTTCCTGGGAGAGGACACAGCTGGGCCAGCTGTCCCAAACTGACTGGAGGGATGTTCCATGTCAGCCCAGATGCAAAAGCTGAGAATAGGAGGAATAAGGGAGGACATTCATTGTTTATAAGGTTTGCTTTCCAGAGCAATGATGTCTTGTGCTTGCCAATGGGAAATAGAGAATGAAATCTTTTCTTCTTCTCTTTGCTTGTGCATATGTAAGCTTTCACTTTTGCTTTAGTGAACTGCCTTATATCCACCTAGAAATTGTTTTCCTTCTTATTCTCTCTCCCCTGTACAGCTGATAAGAAGCAGTGATAGAGAGGCTTGATGGGCACCTGGCATCCAGATAAGTTCAACCCTTACACAAAACAAAAAATAAACCAGATTTTACAATTCTATTTTATTCTTTGAAAATACTGGTTTTGATCAATGTTTAATTATAGCATTCATTAAAATAACTATTTATTTGGGAAAGAATGCTTATGAATAATATCCACTAATGAGGTCTCCTTTACAAAGTGAAACTTATGGAGAATAAATCCTCTGTGACAACCTAAAATTGCTTAGGAAGTGCAAGGACTTTGTGATTTCAGCTACACTCTTTACCTAATAAAGATTGAATGCTCTGTAAAAAGTTAGAACAAGAAATAAAAAAAGAAATGCAATTTAAAATTCAGAATCTTCACTTTGATTTGGTTTATTCAGGCTTTTCAGTTTCTGAAATTAAAATCAGTAGATATATTCTTTCTGCCCTTAGAGGAGTATAAAATTTCTATAAAAGCTTGGTCACTCTAGAAATTTTTTAATGCAGTAAAAAGAAGAATATGATAAAGAATATGATATGAGAAATCATTTAAGATAACAATTATTAAGCATTTTATAAGCAAAATAATCAACTTGTGTCAGGATGACCTTTTTAGGCATTGATTTTTTTGTATGGTAGGTTGCTCTCTGTTACTTGGAGAAAAAAAATGGATTCAAACAAGACCATAATACCCCAAAGGTGAATTGCAGGAAAAAAAACATGCACTTTCAAACCACTAATATTTCTGAAACCTCAAAATCCATGAAAGCTTTCTCTCAATAATATAATAATAAACTAATCAGACAAGCTGTATATTCCACAACTCATTTTTCCACATGGGATACAGCATTAATCTTTCAGTTATTGAAAACAATTTATTCATTAAAATATTGTTATTTGTAATCCATCACCAGGTATAGTTCCCAATCCAAATTACTTGTCTCCAGTACTGCACAATGTATGTAAGAGGCAACTCCTCCAGACAACTTGCACTCCAAATGTACAGAATATGCATTGAGGGTTATGGGTAAAAACTGCTGGAGTGCTGAAAAAGAAAGGACAGTGAATTCCTTTGAGGTCTAGTAGAAAGTGCTGAATGAAAATGTGTGTCCTTACTATAATCTCTGTATTTTGAACCACAAGTCTATCTGACCTGAACGTTTATAGCACCACAGAAGACTTTTCCATTTATACCATTTCTGTATCACAGACCTAGCAGTTTCTGCCTTGCTGTCTTGCTCACCACAAAGCTGGTCACCTGTACCAAAGGGAGTGAGTGGGAAGTAGAGGCAGTCAAGACCAAGCAGTGATTTGCTTGTAACTGTCCTCTTTCATGACTAGCTTGGGTGTTGCAAGATATTGGTGTGGTTTGGGTTTTTGTTTTTCAAAGTTGTGAATGGATGCTACTTCCATCTGTAAGTCAAATATGGCATTATTGTGTAGGCAGTTTTGTCAGGCTCAGCAGGACAGGCTTAGACCTGCTGGTCAGTACACTTACCTCAAGGTCAGGCTACTGCAGTTTCTCATTGTCAGCAATGCCCCATTTTGTTATCTCAAGGATGCAGATTCATCTGAGTGTTCAGCTACCCCTGTTTGGAGTCATTTTGTGTAGTTCC